>JAGFNQ010006460.1:0-17728 GCA_024364735.1 Boesenbergia rotunda
AAGTTTACGAAATTTCATGAGGATTTCCAAACTTAGAAATTCCTAAATCTAAAATTTATTATAATTGGAAAGTTTCCATAATTGAAAATTTTTCCAAAATTGAGATTATGACAAAGTGTTCCGCAAAACAATTATATAATTATGTCGAACACTAACCGGCTCTGATACCACTGTTGGGACTGGGTGCATGTCGACAAGGATACGGGTTCGTAAAATTTTAAATTTTTACGTGCAGCGGAAGAATTAGCATAAAATAATTTTCTAAATTATTTTAACCACGTATCTAGCATGCAACCTTATGATGTGTTGACATAATCATAAATTAAAACTTTGCGGAAAAAGTAAACTAATTTACTGAGTACCTCTCGTAACTCGAAGTAAGGGACGAGATCCAATCGTAGCGTCCCTTGGAAGCTCCGCCTCTATTCGCGTCCATGCCGAGTTCTCTTCGAGATGACTTCACAAAGCCACGAGTTTTGTGCCGACGAGAACTACTAGATTCTCTGAAGACACAACTAGAAAAACAAGAGAAAAGATAGGAAACTAACCACCCGAGAAACGGAATCGAATTCCGAGAAGGAAGGAGATGTGATCCGCTTCTTCTTCTTCTTGGTTGGCTTCTCCTTGGTGTAGATTGCTCACGCCAACTCCTTGGAGAACAATGAAGGTGCGCCGGCCCTAGGAGATCTAGGTTGGGCGCCGACCCTAGATGGGAGGGAGAAGGAGAAGAGAATAAGAGAGAGAGAGGGAGAGGATTAACTCTTAATCAACTCAATTGATTGGAATTGAAGGCTAGCCTTTGGTTCCTTTATATAGCAACCTCTCCCTTGCTAAGTCTCCTCTTTAACGGAATTAATTTTCATAAGAAATTTATCTTATAAATTTTCTTATAAATTATTCCGTTAGGCCTAGTTTTATTATAACTAACTTTATAATAAAACAATTAATTCTCTTCTTTAATTATGGAATAAATTTTATAAGAAATTTATAATTTTTCTTTTGATGGAAAAATCAATTCATAATTGATTTTATAAAATTAAAATAAATCATTTCACGGATTATTTTAATTTCCAAAAAAGAAATAAATTTCTATAAATTTATTTATATAAATTTCTTTATACAAATTTATTTATCCATAATTTATAAAACAAATCGCGCTAGATATATTTTATTAATTAAACCAAATTAATTGGTTTTCTCCCTTTTAAGTGGCCGACCAAACCAAGGGGGTTTGGCACCCTCCTTGGCCGGCCAATCAAGCCGCATCAATCGCAAATTAAACTCATTTAATTCGCCCAACAAGCCTTCAAAAGACTTAGCCAATTTTAGCTTCCATTGCGCCTCTGATTAACTCAGATTCGACTTATTTCTCTTGATCGGAAAATCCAATTTTTAACTCGTTTTAAATCCCTCGGATTACTCGTAGTGCGTGTGACTAATTAGGCTTTCGATTTATGTTGGCCGTCTATAATCAACTAATTATAGAACGATCATGAGTGGCACCTAGTAGTACATCATGACTCCCAATTAATCGAAAGATCACCGGTTTGACCTCAGAAGTAATTCTGAAACCCTTCAGCAGCTCTAATGAATCGTGCCCCATTCCCTTCACCACCTTATACCCACTTGGTTCAGGACATGGTCTGTTTGTGTCAGTCCCCACTAGACTGACTACATCACACCTAGCCCAAGTAGTGTCTTTCTCGTCCTTTGGATTTCTAATTACTCTCATGTATTTAAGAGACTCACACTCTAAACATGATATACTCTGTCCAAAGGTTTTGAGTAACAATCCGACGATAGGCCTGGGTATACATCTCCTCGCAAGGAGTGGTGAATCCTTTGTAGGCTGTTCAAACATCTTCGGGCACTTCGGCTTATACCCAATCATCCTGGGTCCACACCACCTTGGAGATGCTTGCTTAAGATGTTAATGTATAAGTCTCCATGACCAAGATGACTTGAACATCGCAAGACAAAGGAACATCGCACTTAAGCTGCAGTAAGAACTTCATTGACATATCTACATGTAGATTCCCATATGAAGTCTTACAGCTAGTCACTCCAATGAACTAGTTCCCTTAACTAGCATCCATGTTTATCTCCGGACATCCCAATGTCACCAACCAGTGAGAATCAGCTGATTAGAGAATAACCTATGCTAGTCTCAACAGAATTGATAGTGTCCGTTTTCATCAATTCATCGACTAGGGATAATTTCAATACTTCACTATTGCACATTTAGAGATAATCACTAGTTGTGATCCCATCACAAATTCTCTTATGCTGTGAGTTGTATTGCGAACATTCAGTAGATGAGTTTAAGATCTCAATCAAATACACAAACATGTATACTCAAATAGTGAATTATCATTTATTAGAATAAATGTTTACAATCATAAGGCGATTGCCTTAGGACACTTCTCTCATATTACTAACACTCCCAACTTACCAGGCCTATTGATCTAGCAAAATAGATCTCGCCCATTGGTAAATCAAAGAAATAATAATTAATAATATATGCCCATCATTATTTCGGGATTAAGATATCATACTCCATAATATTATCCGAGGTATAATCTAATTTACTAAGTCAGTACAAAATTGGATGACCTCTCTTTTGGTCCAACTCAATGCACACAAAGTACATTAGTGTAATTCTATGGTTAAGATAAACCACACCTAATTACACTACAACCATCCCGATGCTTTGTCCAACTCTATCTCGGTTGTGAGCCTCTTTCTTATGCTTCGGCAAGGAACCTGATAACATGATCTTCTGTGCGACACCACACACCATGTTATCTACAATGCTAAGCATCAGATATTTTGTGCACATACTAATATAAACATGCACTGTGTGATTTTGCGATTCACTTTAAAATGTAGATGTATCCTATCCAAAGGCAAGACTTTTAGTATACATCCTAACTGATATATGGATGTGCGTAGGCTAACTCTTTGTTGCAGGCACTAGATTCCAACTTATCATGGCTTAGATAATTGTGTTATGTGATTGGTTGTGTAATATTGTAATTAATTAAACCTCGGGGTTGACGAGGCTAGATAATATTTAATTTTTATAATTAAATACGACACGTATTTAGCCGAGCTTTTTATTTGCTTTCGATCTAGATATTATGTGCACTCCTTCATGGAGTATAGGATTGATGGATGTAAATAATTAGCTAGTCATCTCGGCTCGGAGATCCCTTCATGGTGGCTTGCGCATGGATAGGGAGGAGCGGACGAGGTGATGACACGACTGGAGGCGCATTGTAGACCAAGGCCATGACAGTTGGAAAATCTAGGATTTTTCTTATTTGTGCTTTGGATATGTGCTTGTTGTGTGTGTGCATGTAAAATTCCTCAAATTAAATAACTAAATGGGAAAGGGACCCTAAGGGTGCTGTGGCCTCCATTACAATCTGACAAGTGATGCGAACAAGCCCGCACGTCGGCTCTAAGTGTCTTCCTCCATTACGGATAGGCTTGTTCTGCGGATCACTGGGCCAGAAAAGATTATAGAAAATTATCGAAGAGCGTGTGTACTTCCCCAATGGAAGACACATAATCGGAAATAATTTTCTTAGTGTCATATAATGTTAAACACTTAGATACAAATATTAGTATCCTCCCCAACGAAGTCACTGCTATTATTTGTAGGGTCGAAGTGGACCAACTATTAATTTTACTTGTCAAAAAGTTCGCTTAACAAGATAATAAAATTAATGGGTAAAACCTCCTCTCACAATGTAGAATTCGTATACGTCCACACTAACGTGGCATACGATATTCTCAGTGTTTTGAGGTGTTGGTTGATTTTGAAAATTTATTGTTTTGAGGAATCAATTTATTTTCGAAATCAAAAGTGTGTGTTTGTTGTGATTCTTAGGTGTTTTAATATGGATCTAGACCCACTTGACCTAATTCAAAGAGAAAATGAACTTAATGCCCCTACTAGTAATAATGATTGGGAATTAAACCTGGACTTTGTCGAAACTGCTATGGAATCTAAGTGTGATCTTGTCGAGTTCTGTGCTGAAAAACCTAGCGAGATTAATGATGAAGAGGAGTTTGAATATTTCAGGAAGTCGTTAGAAGCAGACGAGATGACTCAAAGCCATCAACCTCAGGCTTCTTCCATTACCAATGATAAAACATCCAAACTCGATGAACTCTTCGGACATCATGATCGGGCCACTAGGCAAGAAGTCATGAAGAACTTGATAATGACCATCATGATTGAGGGTATGCCTATGAGGGAACATGTTCTCAAAATGATGGCTTGGCTGAAAGAGATGGAAATCCTTGGAGTACAAATCGATGGGGAAACCTAGGTCGATCTCATCCTCCAATCTCTACCAAAGAGTTTTGAGAAGTTTCGCCTAAGCTACAATATTGACAAACACTCATATTTGTGGGCAGAACTTCTGACAGAACTCGAGGCGGCAGAGGCATTTTCTTTTTAGATTTCACAGACATTCATTGCTCAAGGGGTTTCTCCTTCTAAACCGAAAGGAAAGAAGAAAAAGAAACATGCTGGGGCAAAGAAAGTAGCAGGATTACATGGACCTTATAGTTGGATAAGGAAGCAAAATGGCAAGTGCTTTGTGTGCAAGTAATCTGGATATTGGAAGGCGGACTGTCCCCGTCGTAAGAGTAATAATTAAGCTATACTTTTCTCTTTTGTGGTTGTAACATGTTTAGCGGTGATATCTACCGGTACTTGGTGTGTAGATAGGGATGCCACTAATCATGTCTGCATCTCTTTGCAGGGGTTCCAGGAAACCCGACGACTAGCTGAGGAGGAGATTACCATCTACATGGGATAGGCTACAGAGATGACTTTTGCAGTGGGAATTATTCATTTATGTCTTTTAGATAGGATGATAAATTTTTTGGTTTTAAAGAGATTGCTTTTATGTACTTATTTTTTGGAAAGAACTTTTGTTTAGTTTCTGGAATAAGATATTTTATTGCTTTTATTGTTAAAAATGAAATAGAAGGATTATCTATTAAAGTACATAGATAGGCAATTGGTTCATTTTAAAATCAAAAGCTCTCATGATGCAATTAGATGTTTAATAGCTTATCATCTAACCAAAGTAAGAAAAAGGTTCCTTCCAAGATAAACCAAACATATCTTTAGGCTCTAAGGCTTGGTCTTATTAACCTTTAGTAGAATTCAAAGGTTGATAGCCAATGGGCCCTTGGGTTCATTGGTGATGGAAGATTAGACTTCCTTAAAATCTTTGAATCTTACTTGGAAGGTAAGAAGACCAAGAGGCTTTTATAAGCCAAGGGGCATAGAGCCAAAAGGTATGTAGGACTTGGTTCATCCTGATAAGTCTAGGTCCTTAGTCTATCCAGAATAGAGGTAGCCTTGAATACTTTATTTATTTTACAAACAATTATTCAAAGGGCAATGTACATTTACTTGATGTACCGCAAGACTGAATACTTTGATGAGATCAAAGAATTAAAGGCTGATGTGGGGAAAAATCATGGTAAAAGTATGGCGACATAACGATTAGATCGTAGTGGCAAGTACCTCTTCGGATAGTTGTAGGACTTACTTATTAGAGATTGGGAATCAATCCCAATTCACTGCACCCGGTATGCCCCAACAGAATGGTGCAGCACAGAGAAGGAAAAGGTCTCTTATGGTAATGGTTAGGACAATGATAAGCTACTATGAGATTAGCCAGATTCGTTCTAGGGATATGCTCTGGATACGACAGCGTATGTGTTTGATACTATCTGGGTCAGTAGTCTCTAAACCCATAGAAATGTGGACTGGGTGAAAACCTGGTCTAAGACATGTTCAAGTTTGGAAAGTTCAGCACATTTGCTGAAGGGAGATACTGATAAGTTGGAATCTAGTGTACCTGTTCGTAGGCTATCCTAGGAGAACAAAAGGTGGTTTAATAGTCCTAAGGATCAGAGGATATTCGTTGGTACGAATGTCTGACTCTTGGAAAAGGACTATGTTATAATCCACATACCCATGAGTAGAATTATTCTTAAGTAACTAAGAAGGGGGCATTCCATCCTTAGTACCAACTGTACAAGAGGGAATACAACAAGTCACTGCACCTCGTATCATAGAAGATACATAGGGGATACCTTATCGTAGTGGGAGGGTTGTTAGTTAACTTATAGGATTCATGTTCTTGGAGAGTCTTTGGACTTGGTCCTTGGTGAACATGAACCGGATCCCTGAACCTATGATAAGGGTCATCCGGTTTGAAGAGCTAAATCTAGTCATATGAATTTGTTCAAAGAACGGATGAGATTGTGTATATAAGTCATATGACGGAAATGAAGTGGTATTCTTATGCTATACGTAGATATATTTTGTTGATTGGCAACAATAACGAAATACTATCAGATGTAAGGGTATGGTTGTCCAAATAATTATGAAGGACTTGGGAATAGTAAGACACATCCTTGGGGATCAAAGATCTAAGGGATCTCCAGACAAGGATGATGTCCTTATCCCAAGCTTTATACAAGACACTGTCCTAGCTCGTTTTAGCATGGAAACCTCCAAGAAAAGTTTTGTACTTTTCAGCTGTGGAGCTACTCTATCTAAGGAGATATGTTTAGATTATCAAAGTAGATAGAGCAGGTAATGGTGGTTCCCTTAGCGTTGGCTACAGGAAGCCTCATGTGTGCTAAAAATGAGCCCAGATATCTGTTCTACCGTGGGCATGGTTAGCAGACATCGGAGTAACCTAGGTCAAGGAAATTGGATTGCGGTAAAAGCATATATTAGTGCCTGAGAAGGACTAAGGACTATATGTTGGTTTACCGGGCAGGCCAATAACCTGTGGGTTGTATGGATACTGAATTCCAATCAGATTAGGGGCAAATATAATTATTCCTCAGGGTTTTGTGTTTACTTTTAGGAGGTGGAACCATTGTATGGGAGAGTGTCGCGCAGCACCTGCGTGATGAACTCTACCATGGAAGCTGGATGGATGACAGTCTCTCAGACAGCCAAGAAAGCTAGATGGTTCAGGAATCATAAAATGGACTTCGATGTGATTCCTAGTTTGCTCAGAGTCATCACATTTTATTGTGATTAAAAATGGTGCAGTTGCTAACTCAAAGAAATCACGAGTCCATAAGGCAAGTAAACACATAGAGCGCAAGTACCACCCAGGAGAGGAAAAGCTATTGTTGCCTAGATTAGATCAGAGGATGACCTAGGTGTTAGGACCGGTAGGAGAGCTAGAGGGGGGGTGATTAGCTCCGATTTGCTTGTAGATGATTTGTCGCCGCGGAAGACTTCAAGCAATGTTAACACTAAGGATTTACTTTGTATCCACCTCTTTGAGGTGACTAATCCAATGATCCACTCTCCTCACTCTCTTATACACTATGAATGATCTCCTTCTTAAGGTGGAGAAACCTCTAACAAGCTTACAAGAAGAAACTACAAGAGGAAGCAAAATACAATGAAAAATCTTACAAGATTTACAATTATGTGCTCTCTTTGCTTTTCTTGCTTTCTTCAAGCTTGAGATCGCCTCTAGAACTTTGGAAGTGCAGCAATACTATACCCCAAAGCTTCTCTTGAAATGACATGGAAGGTGGAGGAGAAGTGCCGAAGAGCTGCCGAAGAGATGCGCTTCAAACCTGCGTGAAAACCCTTTATACCCGACGCCTAGAGTTTCCTAATCGATTACCATGTCAGACTTAGCCGTTCAACACTAGTTTTTGAACCGTAATAGATTAGCCAACCGATTAAGAACAGCCTTAATTGATTGCTGAATCGATTAAGTACCTTTCTGTGCTCTCGCGTAAAACGGCAGTAATCGATCACCCGATCGATTACAGGACCCCTTAATCGAATGACCAATCGATTAAGGGAAGGCTGAATCGATTGCCCAATCGATTCAGCCACCTTCTGTTCTCGTAACTCATTTCTCCTAATCGATTAGCCAATCGATTCACACCTTCCTTAATTGATCACCCAATCGATCAAGGAAGCTTCTGATCGCGAGAACCCAAACCCTAATCGATTGAGTCCAACCTAACTTGTGTTCACAAGTCTAGGGTTCCCTACCAATTGTCCGGTCAACCCCTTTGACCACCCTGGATTTCTCATGCCTAGCTCTCAGCTATGACTTAACCTGATTCCTAACTAGGTTTGCCTAACCCTCGAGTTAGGTCTAGTCTCTCGGTAGACTTCCACCTTGCTAGCGTGCAATCTCCCTGATCCACCTGGACTTCACCTAGTCCCACTAGGTCTTTTCCCATGCCAGCATACGATCTTCTTGATCCACCTGGACTTCACCTAGTCCCACTAGGTCCTTTCCAGTCAAGTCTCGAGTCAACCTTGACTCACTTGACTCACACGATATTCGAACATCATTATCAAACATCGAAACATCCAACCTTAAGCTTACCAAGCTTACTAGACATAAGCTCACCCGAGCCTAGTCAAACTAGGTCAACCCTGACCTAACCAAGATTCCACCAACAATCTCCCCCTTTTTGATGTTTGACAATATGATTGAGAAAGACTAATCCCTTTTAGCCTTTCCCTCTTCTCCCCCTTTGACACACATCAAAAACTCTCCCCGAGAGTCTATATGGTCAAAGGCATGCCCAATGAAAGTCTCATACTTTTCATTTAAACCTATGCTCAACCTTGAGCACTCATCGTGTTGAAAATTCCCAATCTTCATCCTTTCACTTAACCAACCAAAAAAAAATCAAACACATGATTTTAAGGAAGACCTCTCCCTCAAAACATGCTCTAAACCTCTATCATTGCACCAACAATGATTTTTGAGTTCCTAAAACTTTAGGAAATCTCAACTTGAGGTTATGAGGTGTTGAGATTCAAAACTTGAATCAAAACCTCTCCTTAACCCTATAGTTTTCACCAAACCAACTCCCTTTTTTATTTCGTACTGAAATTTACTCAAATACACTTATAAAAGTATTCCAAGGGGCTAGGGATTGGTAGGTTACTCAAAATTAGGTTATTATACTAAATACAGACAGTTTCAGTCTTACCAATCGATTGGTGTTGGGAACCAATCGATTAAGCTATGCCTTAATCGATCAACTGATCGATTACGACTGCCTTTAATCGATCAACGGATCGATTACGCGAGCTTCTATGCTCGCAGATAGAGTTAACAATCGATTGACCAATTGATTGAAGTGTCTTAATCGATCACCTGATTGATTGAGAGTTTTTTATTTCTGAAAATAATTTCAGTCCGAATTTCCGAAACTCCTAAATAATTCTACAAAATTTAAAAAAACCTGAAATTTTGTGTAGACATTATTTATGACATATACTATCACAGAAAAATAATTTTATATGAAAATACCTCCCTTTTTCAAAGATTGACATAAAAGTAGAAACCATTGAAATAATTCAATGTTTTACTCTATTTTGTATCCAATTCATCAATGATGAAATCTATCAAAAGATAGTCTTCACCAAGGTTTTCCAAAATAGTTTTGAAATAGGTTTCAAAAACTATTTCCAACCATGTTCCTTGGGCTAAATGCACTTGACTTGTACATTAGCTTTCCCAATGATTGGTGTTCATTTATATTCATATTTTGATGAATCCAAAACTCAATAGGATGCACATTGATCAACACCTTGAGTTTTTATTCATCACCCTAACATCTCACTTGTTTCTAATGTGTCTCAGAATACACACAAGTCAACTTATGGTCTTGGTGAGATGTGAAAGTCATGTTCTCCCTAAACTAAGAGTTCATGCATTTCTACCTAGGCATTATAAACTTTGATTATTCACCTAGAATGTCAATTAATGTCAATGCCCTTAATTTTAATAATAATTAAATTAATGCATGATAATGACTATGATATGCATCATATGAGGATTTTCAAAAGAAAATATTATAGCTAGATGATGCACGTATAACATGATAAGTAATATTTTTATAATAAAATATGAATGATGAATTATGATGTCATGGCATGTGATAGGGCATACAAAATATGACATAGTAGCACAAAAGAAAAATACTTAGATTTCCTATCTAAGTATCAATAACTCATCGTTAAGCCATTGATAATCCTAATTTTGTCCTTAATTTCCAAGATAATGCCGAATCTTCCCAACATGGCATATCTTTGGATTCTAGCCTAGTTGTGCCAACATTATTAAGTTCAATAAAAAAATAGTTTGGCACAATTTTACTCCTTCTAGAGTAAACAAATGACTCCTTCATTTTCAAGGGTAGTAACTCCTTGAAAATGTCCCAAAGTGTCAACTTCATCAAGGTTAGGTTAATTACCCTTCCAATTTGAGTTGACACTCCCTAGACCTATCTAGGGTGGGCGAACACACTCATAGGAACCCAAAACCTATTGGTGCTCCTTGGGTGTTCTAGGTATTCATTAGGGATAACTTCCCTTGATACCTTCCTATTGACCTTTTTAGACTTCTCCGAAGCCTTAGTCATGTTGATCTTGTCTTGGTCAACCCTAGGGATGGCTTCCCTTGTGACTTTGACTTGACTCTTTGACCAAGATTGAGTTCCATACCTATATGGAACTCTATGATAGGATGGACCATCAACCTTGGTTTTAGGTTTGTATCCCAAACCTTTCATGCTTCTAGAGGGTCCTTGATTTCCTAAATCTAGGTTTTGAATTTTTGATCCCTTAAATAGATTTTCTATTCTTTTGAGGGATTTTTCTCATGTCTCAAGTTTTGACCTCAAAACTTGATTTTCAATCATTACTTTCTCAAGGCTTGGTTTTCTATGATTGCCTTGGTGATTTTTCTTTTTGGCCTTGTTTTGGGTAGGTCTACCCTTAAATGATCTACAATCTTCCCTATCCTTAGATGTGGTAGACATAGCATGGAAGACTCTATAATTTTTCTTAGGTTTTTCATACCTCCTATTTTCATGATAAATAGCATTTAAATGAAAATATTTATTTTTAACATGCATATTATCATGATTTAAATAAATACCATTACCTAATGGTACCTTAGTCTTGCTCTTGGAGGCTCCCCCCTAGATTTGAGCTCCTCCTTTTTGCCTTGGTCGAATCTTTCCCCTTTGGACGTTGATTTCGATAGTGTCCCTTTTGTTTGCATGAGAAGCACACAATGTGCTTCTTATCCTTCTTTACCATGGGGCCGACCTCCTTTGGCTTCTCCTTGGTCTTGGGTGACACTTGCACCTTCTTTTTGACTAATTTGGGACACTTACTCTTATAGTGCCCTTTTTCCCTACACTCAAAGCAAATGATATGATTTTTATTTTTACAAATTGAAATATTTATAGCTTTGCTTGTAAGGGTGACACTTTCTTGTTCCGACGTCAATGTCAAATTTTGCTCCACTTCAATCCTTGAAGTATAAGCTTATTGAGTTTCCTCCTCGGATGTTGAGCATCTCTCAACTTCCAAATCCTCTTCATTTGATGAATCTCCCTCTTCGGATTTGCCTTGATATGGTACAGTGGAGGGATCTTCATGAAGCTTTGCCAATTTACTCCAAAGCTCTTTGGCATCTTTAAATTCTCTAGTCTTGTCCAAGATGGTGCTCGGCAAAAGATTGACCAATAACTTGGTCACTTTGTCGGTGGCCTCGCATCTCTTGATTTGCTCCTCATTCCATTTACGTTTCTTGAGGAGCTTTTCTTTGGTGCTTGTTGGAGCTTCAAAACCCTCTATTCGAGCAAACCATTGCTCTATCTCCATCATGAAGTAATTTTTAATCTTTGACTTCCAAAGATCGAAATTTGCCTTGTCGAATGGTGGAGGTGCCCGGGTGTCGTAGCCAAACTCCATTTTTGAAGTTGAACCCTCCTGATGATGACTTCTTGAAATTAGGGTTTCTTCCAACTTCTTCTTCTTCCTCTAGCTCTTGCCCTCTTGGTGATGAGTCCAAAGAAGAGCAACCTGGCTCTGATACCACTTGTTAGGACCGGTAAGAGAGCTAAAGGGGGGGTGGTGATTAGCTCCGATTTGCTTGTAGATGTTTGTCGCCGCAGAAGACTTCAAGCAATGCTAACACTAAGGATTTACTTGCTATCTACCTCCTTGAGGTGACTAATCCAAGGATCCACTCTCCTCACTCTCTCATACACTATGAAAGATCTCCTTCTTGAAGTGAAGAAACCTCTTACAAGCTTACAAGAAGAAACTACAAGAGGAAGCAAAATACAATGAAATATCTTACAAGATTTACAATTATGTACTCTCTTTGCTTTTCTTTCTTTCTTCAAGCTTGATATCGTCTCTAGAACTTTGGAAGTGCAGCAACACTGCCCCAAAGCTTCCTTGAAATGGCATAGAAGGAGGAGGAGAAGTGCCGAAGAGCTGCAGAAGAGATGCGCTTCAAACCTGCGTGAAAGCCCTTTATACCCGACGCCTAGAGTTTCCTAATCGATTACCACGTCAGACTTAGCCGTTCAACAGCTAGTTTTTGAACCGTAATTAATTAGCCAATCGATTAAGAACAACCTTAATTGATTGTTGAATCGATTCAGCACTTTTCTGTGCTCTCGCGTAAAACGGCAGTAATCGATCACCCGATCGATTACAGGACCCCTTAATTGATTGACCAATCTATTAAGGGAAGACTGAATCGATTGCCCAATCGATTCAGCCACTTCTGTTCTCGCAACTCATTTCTCCTAATCGATTAGCCAATCGATTCACACCTTCCTTAATCAATCACCCGATCGATCAAGGAAGCTTCTAATCACGAGAAACCAAACCATAATCGTTTGAGTCCAACCTAACTTGTGTTCACAAGTCTAGGGTTCCCTACCAAGTGTCCGGTCAAACCCTTTAACCAACCTGGATTTCTCCTGCCTAGCTCTCAGCTAGGACTTAACCTGATTCCCAACCAGGTTTGCCTAACCCTCGAGTTAGGTCTAGTCTCTCGGTAGACTTCCACCTTGCCAGCGTGCAATCTCCCCGATCCAACTGGACTTTAATGGATCGTCTAAGGCGTGCAAAGGGGGGGGGGTGAATGCACTTTTTTGGATCGTTTTGATCTGCACAAAGTTGTTAGCGCAGCGGAAATAATATGCAAAGGAAAATGAAACAATGCTAACAAAAGTATTTTACTTGGTATCCACCCAGATGGGTGACTAATCCAAGGATCCACGCTGCGAGCACCACTTTCACTATGAAAATCTCCTTTAGATGGAGAAACCTTTACAACGACGATTTTCCTCTTTATAGAATGGAGTAGAATGAGTGAGAGGAAGCAAGAACATTTTTCAGTTGGGCAGCACCTCGTTATTGTACGGAACCGTACCGTACACGTACAAAAAGGTGCTCCTTTTATAGGTGAAAAGGACAGACTCGCAGTCTGTCCAGCCCCGCACCAGTCGACTGCCCCAAGGGCAGACGACTGGCCCAGCATTAACTGCTCGCCAACGGCTAGTCAACAGCTAGCCAACGGCTAGATTCGGGGTATACCAGTCGACTGGCCATGGGGCAGTCGACTGGTCCAAGGCTGCGAACTTTCTGTGGGTTTTGGCAGTCGACTGCCTCCAGGCCAGTCGACTGTGTAACGCCCCAAAATTTCCATTTTTAGTTCATAAAGTCCTTGAAAGTAGTTAGAAATGGTTTAGAAATATTCTAGATATTTTTAGGGATTTTTAGAATATTTTTATGGAATTTTCCGAGTCCGTTTAGTAATTTTGGAAAAAGAAAAAGAAAAATAAAAAGAAAAAGAGGAAAATAAAAACGTTTAAGGGCAGCCGGTGGATTGAACCCGCGACCACCACGAAACAGCCCGCGCGCGCAACCAGCCGGGCTAGGGGTATCAAGCACAACAAGGGACGGAGAGAAGGGTATTTACGGTATAGTTAGGTTGATCCGACCCTTAAGTTTAAATAGCTAATTAAAGAGGGAAGTTTTATTTCTCTCCTCTCCAAACCCTCACGCCGACCTCCTCTCCTCTCTTGGGGTGACGCCGACCAACACCAAGCTCTAGAGGGCCGGCCAAGACTCTTCTCCAAGAGATAATCCTATATTCGGGATCCCCGCGACGAGAGGAACGCGTAGGCGTGAAGAATTCTCCGAGATCTCAAGTTTCTCCTGAGCTCTAGACGTCAATCTTGGTTGTAAGTCCAAGATATCAACGTAAGTACTGCTCACCTGCAGTAAGAGGCGGTTTTCCCGCGAGAATTTCCTTTAAAAGTTTTTAAAAGAGATATTTCCTTTTTGTTTCAGTTTTTGCATGTAATCTTAGTTCCTTATATGCTTGTATATGTTTGATAAGCACCCTATATGAGATTAGGGACCAAGAAAAGCTATGAGAAAGGAAAAGAGAAGATAAAGATAAGAAAAGAAAAGGCCAAGGCCTTAAGAAATCCCGAAAAGTCAAGACTTAGGGATTTTAGCACGCAAGGTGCTCCAGAAAATGCCAAGGCATTTACAGATAAGAAAGAAAAGAAAGAAAAGCTATTTTATTTTTCTACGACCGGTACCCGGCGTCCAAGGGCGTCGTTAAAGAAATCCAGGTGTCCAATTCCAAGGTCTTGGCCCTGGTAGACCAAGGTCTGCTCTATTAGGATTGGTGGCTCGCTACCCCAACCTTTTAGGGAACGCGCATGAGATGGTACTTACGTCTTCAGTGGATCCAAGTGATTATTATTTTTAAGTATATGCTTTAGCAAAGTTTCCTAAAGTTTCAGAAAGTTTTCAAAAGTTAAAGAATAGCTAAAGTTTCAAGTTGAGCCAAGAAAAGTAAATTGAGATTTATTATTGCTTGAGTATGCATGTTTGAGCTATACATGTTCGTAGTTTTCTTTCAAGCATATTAGTATCTCATATGATGTTCAGTTTGATTTAGAAGCATGTTTGCATATTTCGAGTTTTTGTGAGCTAGATAGTACTTACTAAGCTTTTTGCTTACTAGTTGCATTTCCTCTTATTGCAGATAAAGGTAAAGGCAAGCAATTTTGAAGGAAGACGACGAGGCGGTGCTGAGTAGAGTGTGTGTGGTGGCTGATTATGGAGAGATCTTTGAGACGAGACAATTTAGTTATTTGAATTGCAATGTTTAAGTTTATTCAAATTTCAAGTTCTTGCTTATGGAGATTATAGAGTATTTGAGTTTTGGATAGTTTTACATGCTCAATTTCTTAGAGTAAAGATTCCATGTCATTTCATTTAGCATACATATCCTTATGATTGCATTGGATGAGTAGAAGTGTAAGTAGTTAGAGATATTGATACTTTGTTAGAGAAAAAGGTGTTTGTGCCAAGATAGTATCAATTTCCCTTTGAATCAAGTTTTTATTGCTTAAAAATGTTTAGAAAAGTTGCAATCACATTTCATAATGCATTAGCAAGGTTGTAGAACATGTTTTGGCGTTATGAATGCATAGGAGTCAAGATTGGTACAAACTCTATTGTTAAAGTTTATATAAACTTGTTTAGTTTATTTTCTTCCATAAAAGTCCTAAATTCAAGTTTATGGATTCGTTTGATTGGCTAAATTGTTTAGGAAACTGACATAGAGTATAGAAATGGTGTCGTAGTTTGATATGGCTCGAAACTGAATGAATGGTGGACTTAAGAAGCAAGAGCCGAAAACCTGTAATTCTGATTACAGGCGTACCAGTCGACTGCTACGTCACCAGTCGACTGGTACGGGCAGTTTAGTTGGGTGAGGCTTGATCAATAAGTATCAACTACGAGTTTTGAGAAGGAAAGTGTGATACGGTATCATGCATGACTACTTAAATTAGAATATCATTCTTAGATAGATTAAAAGAAAAAAAAAAGATTTCCGCATTTTTTTAGTCGTGTATAAAGTTGAGAAGTAGAGAAAAGTAACGATCCGTCTAAGGTAGAGAAGGCGGGTCGCTACAGGTGGTATCAGAGCAGTTCCCATTCTCCAGCATCACACACACATCAGCATCAACCTTGCCGTCTTCAAGTAAGAAAGCTTTAAGTTTCAGTTTTTTTCTATTGCTCCTTTATTTAATTGCAGTATAGAGAAATGCTTAAGTACTTACTCACATGTGCATAGAACAAGGAAGCATGTTTAATCCCTTAGTATCACGGAATCATGTTTAATCCCTAGAATGGATATTAGATTTCTAAGTAAGAAGACAAGTTTATACCTAGAGATGTAGTAGTGATTTCTTGTTCCTTTATGCATTATTAGATGGCAAGAAGAGGCCGAGCTCCTAATGCTAATAACAGAACTCCAGTTCAAGATAACAGTGAGCCTGGCACAGAACAGCCAAACCTGATGGCAGTCATTGCTCAAATGCAAGCTCAGATTACAGAACAACAGAAGACCATCGCCACACTGATGGCGAATCAGCACCCAGTGCCCCCTACACCACCCACAGCAGGAGTGGGAACTCCAGTAGTGGCTGAAGTTCCACCAGTCCCACAGGAGACCCCTGCTGTGAACCGAAGACAAGAAGCATACCTCGTCCAGTGGCAGAGGCTGAAACCCGAAAGCTTCTCAGGCACGACTGAGCCCTGGGATGCCCAGGCTTGGTTCAAGACTTTAGAGAGCACGATGGAGCTTCTTGACTGGCCAGAGGTTGAGAAGGTCAAATGTGCCTCCTTCTGCCTAACTGGAGATGCTCGTATGTGGTGGGAGCGAGTCAAGAGTAAGAAGATAGTCAACCAGATGAGCTGGGCAGATTTTGAGCACGAGTTCTATGAGGAATTTTTCCACATGAAGGTTACCAACAAGCACTTCGAGGACTTCATGGAGTTCAGACAGGGTAGCCTACCAGTGGGAGAAGCAGTTGCAAAGTTCAACAGACTAGCTCGCCTCTGCCCAGAGCTAGTCAGCACAGAGAAGGAGCGAGTCAGACTGATGCTTCGCATGCTGAACCCGGAGATAGCACTCAACGTGAACAGCGGGATGCACCGACCCCAGACCAGCGAGGAGTTGGTCAGTAGTGCCCTAATCTCAGAGCACTACCTGAATAGCATCAAGGCACAGCAAGCACAGCAGAAGCCAGTCCTGATTGAGAACAAGACAATAGGAGGCCAGAAGCCTCAGCCAAATAGCCAGAACTGGAAGAACAAGAACCACAAAAGGAAGCAGTGGCCTGGCAGCCAGAAGGGAAAACCAGAGAATAAGCAAGCTAGGTATCCACCTTGTCCTAAGTGTGGGAGGAACCATCCAGGGACATGCCTTTTGGGTGTAACTGGATGCTATGCATGTGGACAAGAGGGACACAGATCCAAAGACTGCCCAAACAAGTTCAAGGTACTTCCTCAGCAGTCCGTACAGTATGGAGGCCAGCCTCAGTTACATTACATGCCTACTATACTGGAGGGACCTCAGATTAGTCAAGGAGGGTTGGAAGCAGCACCAGTTCCAACCAATGCCAGAGTCTTTGCCCTCACGAAGGAAGAAGCTGCCAGCGCCTCCACGGTCGTACAGGTCAAATAGTTATTTTTCAGCATTTAGCTACTACACTGTTTGACACTGGGGCGACCCATTCTTTCGTATCAGTACCTTTTGCTAGTAAGTTACAGGTGCCTACAGAGAGTTGGGAGTCCAGATTCCTGACAACTCTCCCTTCAGGGGAAATCATGGAGTCCACCCAGAGGCTCCGGGCTGTGCCAATCAAGATTTCAGACCGAGAGCTATATGTCGATCTGATAGTCCTTGCGATGCAGGACTTCGACATCATACTGGGCATGGATTTCCTCAGTAAGTACAACGCTTCAGTGGACTGCCGTAGAAGGAAGGTGGTT
>JAGFNQ010006461.1:0-26282 GCA_024364735.1 Boesenbergia rotunda
GGGCACTTCAAACATGAATGTCCTTACAAGAAAGAGACCAACCCACTAAGAACAAAAAGAAGAAGGCTCTTCAAGCCACGTGGGATGAAAGCTCGGACGATTCCGACGATGAACAACCGAAGAATGCAAGCTACCTCGCACTGATGGCAACCGGACCAGAATCAGACTCGGAGCAAGACGAGGATTCCGAATACGAGTCGAGTCAAGAGATCGGACTCTTTTCGGACGACTCGACTAAGGTATATTTAGATTCAGTAAATGAAAAGTTCTTTAAAATTATTTCTGTTTTAAATAAAAAATTGCTTGATCTGAATCTAGAAATGACCAGCTTCTTAAGGAAAATCAAGACCTTAAGGAGCAATTAATTAATACCAGAACATTAACTGAACAAACTCAAAATCAAAAATTAATTGAGCTTGAAACTGAAAACTTAAACCCTAAAGGGTGAAGTCCTAAAACTTAAGGATCTACTAGCAACTTTCACAACCCGATCCAAGAACCTTGACCTTATTCTTGGATCACAAAGGGCATGTACAACAAATCTGGGATACGATATAAATCAAGATCGAACCAAAGATCTTTTATCTCCTTTATCCACCCCCGCAAAAATCAACGAAAAGCGTGGGTTCCGAAAGCTTATCTAACAAAGCAAGTAGGTCAGAATCAATTTTATGTCCCAAAAAGGGACATCCATTACATTGACCCTAGACACCCAGTCTACAATTTAGGGGGAGGCTCCAAACTAGTTGGCACCTTAAAATCAGGCTCTGCCCAGGTGGGCACTTAGGATTAGCTTCAAAGTTAATTTGATCTTGTACTATTTAGTACCAAGGTTTTCAATGAGTAAGTTAAAAGTCCAACTCTTTAAGCGGCTTTGCCTAGAAAAGGGTTGTTGCTCCAATAAGGCTTCGGCCAAAGAAGGCCACTGTGCCTCGCCCTGGCCTGGAAACAATTATTGAAGTGTACTTTTAATTTACTACTTGTTAAACTTGGATCTAACACAAGGTCAAGTTAACTTTCTAATCAAACTCAAATCATCTCACAAAATCATAGGACTCTCTTGATTGATAACTTAGACCGAGTGAGATGAATAAGGATAACCAAATTTAAATTATGATTGATAATTTAAAATTAAAATTACAATTAAAATTAAATTAAAATTAAATAAAATTAAATAAAAATTAAATTAAAATTAAAATAAAATTACAATTAAAATTAAATTAAAATTAAATTAAAATTCAATTAAAATTAAAATTAAAATTAAAAAATTAAATTAAATAATTAAATTAAAATTCAATTAAATTAAAATTAAATTAAAATTAAAATTCAAATTAAATTAAAATTAAAATAAAATTAAAAAAAAAAAAAAAAAAAAAAAAAAAAAAAAAAAAAAAAAAAAAAAAAAAAAAAAAAAAAAAAAAAAAAAAAAAAAAAAAAAAAAAAAAAAAAAAAAAAAAAAAAAAAAAAAAAAAAAAAAAATTAAAATTAAATTAAAATAAAATTCAAATTAAAATTAACATAAGTCAAACTTAACATAACTCGAATTTAAACTTCAAACTCAAGTGTTTAAATCCTTGTAGATTTTTTCAAAAAAAACTCAACCTAAGGTTTAAAACTTTTTACTTAACTGTAGGAAAATAAATGGATCATTGACAGTGGATGCTCCAGACACATGACTGGGGATCCCACCAAATTTACAGAACTCAAGTACAAAAGACTAGGGACCGTTGCTTTTGGAAACAACGGTAAACTTAAGGTAATTGGCCTAGGCAATATTGAACTTGAGTCTGATTTCATAATAAAAATGTATTACTTGTTGAAAATTTCAACTTCAATTTACTAAGCATTAGCCAATTGTGTGACACTGGTTATAAGGTTAGGTTCCTATCAATGAATGTCTGATCAAACACAATGACAACCCAAACATCACACTTAGAGGACTTAGGCACAATAACATTTATGAAATTAAGTTAACCTGTCCCTTAGAAAATTGCCTCTTAACCCATAAGGATGAGACTTGGCTCTGGCATAGGAGACTTTCACATACTCACTTCAGAAAACTACCTAAACTAAATGGTGTAGTTAGAGGCCTACCAAAGTTATCTAACCTTGAGTCAACCTTATGTAATGCTTGTCAACAAGGAAAACAAACTAGGTCAACCACAAACCAACTAATCAAACTCAAACCAAGTCAATTCTGGAATTAATTCACCTAGACCTATTTGACTCACATGGGGTTAAATCAATTAATGGGAACCTATACTGCCTAGTAATTATCGATGACTATTCAAGATTTACCTGGGTAAAATTCTTAAAAAATAAAGATGAAACTTTTGATACACTCACTCAATTTGTAAATTAACGGAAAATGAAAAGGGGGTTAAAATCAAAAGATTTAGGAGCGATAATGGCGGAGAATTCAAAAATCATAAATTTAATCAATTTTGTCTAAAAAAGGCTACCATCACGAATTCTCTTGCCCTAAAACACCTCAACAAAATGGAGTTGTAGAAAGGAAAAATAGAACACTACAAGAAGCAGCTAGAACAATGCTTAATGAATACAACTTACCTAAATACCTTTGGGCTGAGGCTGTTAGTACAGCTTGTTATGTACAAAATAGAATAACTCTAATTAAAAACCTAGGAAAGACCTCTTTTGAAATCTATTATAACAAACAACCAAACATTAAATACCTTAAAGTATTTGGATGTAAAGTCTATATCTTAAATACTAGAGAACACTTAGGAAAATTTACTTCTAAGGTTGAGGAAGGTATCTTTGTAGGTTATGCCCTTACCAGTAGAGCCTATAGAGTTTATAACAAGACTACCCTAAAAATTGAAGAAACTACAAATGTAAATTTGATGAAAAATCTAATCCAAATAACTCTGATCAAACCACCTACCAACCAATTGACTTTGTTAGATCCAGTACTGACCCTGATGAAAGGCCAATTGAGGACCAAAACGATGATCTAACTGAACCCACACCTGAAACTGAACCTAACCAACCCAGAACTGTACGAGTTAGCTCAGCCCACCCAACTAATCAAATCTTAGGTGATCCAGAACTAAGGGTTCAAACTAGATCAGCTTTTAGGAACCTTAGTCAAATTGCCTTGATTTCAAAAATTGAACCCAAGTCTATAGAAGAGTCTTTACTTGACCCTGATTGGATCATAGCCATGCAGGAAGAGTTAGCCCAATTTGAACGTAGTCAAGTCTGGGACTTAGTACCCTTACCTAAAGGCAAGAAATTTATTGAAACTAAATGGGTCTTTAGGAATAAACTTAACGAACAAGGAGAAACAATAAGGAATAAGGCTAGGCTAGTAGCTAAGGGGTTTAGCCAAGTAGAAGGTCTTGATTATGATGAAACCTATGCCCCTGTAGCCAGACTTGAATCCATTAGAATGCTCTTAAGTTATGCAGCCCATAAGGGATTTAAGCTTTATCAAATGGATGTTAAGTCAGCCTTCCTAAATGGCCTAATTAAAGAAGAGGTTTATGTAGGTCAACCTCCTGGTTTTGAAAGCTTAGAACACCCTGACTATGTCTTTAGACTTAAGAAAGCCCTATATGGACTTAAGCAAGCCCCTAGGGCCTGGTATGAAAATTGTCTAACTACTTAGTATCTAAAGGCTTTAACCAAGGCAAAATTGACCCAACACTATTTGTTAAAACTCTAAAAACTGATATTTTTATAGCTCAAGTATATGTAGATGATATAGTATTTGGCTCAACTAACTCAAACTTTTTACAAGATTTTATAACGGTAATGGAAAATGAATTTGAAATGAGTTTAGTAGGTCAATTAACTTTCTTTTTGGGGTTACAAATAAAACAGACTAGTGAAGGTACTTTTGTCTATCAACAAAAATACACTAAAGAATTACTTAGAAAATTTGGAATGGATAGTGCTAAAGAAATTAAGACACCTATGGCTACCAGTCAAACTATAGATAGTGACACAAATGGCAAACCTGTTGACCTTAAGTATTATAGAAGTGCTATAGGTAGCTTACTTTACTTAACTGCAAGTCGACCTGATATTCTCTTTGCAGTTAGTATGTGTGCTAGGTATCAAACATGTGCTAAAGAATCACATCTAACCCTAGTTAAAAGGATATTTAGGTATCTCAAAGGGACAGAAAGTTTAGGAATTTGGTACCCTAGAACAGCCCAGTTTGAACTTATTGGATATTCTGACTCAGATTATGCTGGCTGTAAATTAGACAGAAAAAGTACCAGTGGTGGATGCCAACTTCTAGGACCCTCACTAGTTAGTTGGTTTAGTAGAAAACAGCACTGTGTTGCCCTATCCACCACTGAAGCTGAGTACATAGCAATGGGTGAATGTGTAGCCCAACTACTTTGGATGATGCATACCTTAAAAGATTTTAACTTAGATTTTAAGAAAGTCAAAATTTATATAGATAACCTAAGTTCAATCAATTTAACCAAAAACCCAATCCACCACTCTAGGACCAAACATATAGAAATCAAACACCATTTTGTCAGAGATCATGTAAATAAAGGAGAAATTGAACTTAACCATGTTGAATCTAAGTCTAACCTAGCTGATATATTTACCAAACCACTTCCTGAATCTGAATTTAGCAACTTAAGAAGGTTAATAGGAATGTGTGTTATAGACTAGGAATGACCTGATAAACTTAAGGTGAATTTTGGTTTTAAAAACATGGATTTTTTTTAACTGGTTTTTCAAAAGTTTATTGCTTTTTAAACACGGACTTTTCAAACTTGATTTTCAAGAACTTTATTGTATTTAAAAATTTGATTTTCAAAACTGGCAGACTTAGCCTAAGCTTGACCCCTAGAATTGCATGAACCTATAGATTTAGGTAGCCGCATCTCACAAAACACATTAAGATTAACTTGTTTGTGCTTGCAAAAACATAGAACGGTTGTGAGATGCATAGGACTCTGCCTGGACTTCCGAATGCTTAAGTCAGTGCATCACAGTAAGTCTGGGCGTAAAATACCAACGTTACAGTGATCAAGTCAAGTAGTCTTGCACTAAAATCTGAGCTAGACATTATTACTTGACTTGACTAACTCAGTGAACACTACTATCATCTAGATAGTTAGTCAGTAACTAGAGTTAGACATATAAAAAGGGACCACAATCATTACTTGGTCCAGGGGGAGCTGAGGTCAAAATATTTTTTCAAAATGTCATTTTTAACAAAACACATTTGAAAATTTTGATAAATATTGATCCCTAAAATTTTTTTTTTTGCATTGAAAAATCCGTATTTTTGGGTCTTGCAAATCTCCTTTTTCAAATTAACTTTAAAATAAAAACACTTATGTTTTTTGAAAATCCACTATTAGCTTGTTCTTATACTAGAAAGTATCAAAATACTTTGATTGATTTAAAGCTCAGTAGCAAAGTTTTATATATTTTCTTTTAAAAAGATTGTCAAGCTTAACTTTGAAAATATTTCTAATTAATGTTGTTGAAAACTATTTGTTAGTTTTGAAAAGCTAAGTTAATGAAAGCTAAGTTAATTGATTTAGGGGGAGTTTTTTACTTAGGCTATTTATCTTACTTAATCTATTTTGCCTAAGTCTAGTTTTCCCTATCACTTAGCTTTGGATCCTACTCTCCGTAACTTAATATACGTATGTTTTTTTGATGAATGACAAAGGGGGAGAGTAGGGTTAAAGCTTAGAAAATTCTATTTGCTACTTAATTTTGCACCATGTACTTTCATGGTTATCTTTTATTTTACTTGCATGTATCTGCTAGTTTTTCTCTAACTTTAACCTGAGTTGTCAATACGTCAAAAAGGGGGAGATTGTTGGTGCAGTTTGCACTAACGGTCAAACTCGGGTTTTGATGTATGACAAAGTGGTTAAAGTTAGGGTTGTGTGTGTTTAACCTCTTTACCAAGTGTGCAGGGTTGAAAGACTTAGGACCAGACACCAGGCTGAAGTCCAGGATGGTTGAGTCCTGGCGGGAAGTCCAGTTGGGTCCGCGGGACCTGACAACTGGCTGAAGACCAAGTTGGTTGAGACTTGGCAGGAAGACCAGGGTGGTTGAGCCTTGGCAGGAAGTCCTGGTGGGTCAAGAGGTCAAGTAAAACTGCACAATGGGTAAGTAAGGTAAGTCACTGGAGGAGCGACCCAGTGAGGACGAGTCCAATCTTGGACTTTAGGCGCGGTCCAACTTAGACCCATTTAGGTGATCTAAGTTGAGTCCTGGTTAGATCCTGGTCTGGGAGACAGGATCTAATTAACTTAGAATTGTATCTTATTTTAGTCCATATAAAATTGTGCTAGCCTTGTTTTGGACTAACCCTGGATGCAGGACCGAAGGAATATGTACCTGCAGCTCAGAGAGCCTCAAAGGAGTGAGGCCGTAGCTGAGCAGGGCGCCCCGGATGTGTCGGGCGCCCCAGAGTCAACCCAAAGTCAGCAGAGAGGTAAACGCCCCGACAGCCGCGCGCGTCGGGCGCCCCGCATGTCGCGGGCGCCCCCTGTGCCACCTCACTGCCAGCTGCCGAAGCTCGCCCTCGCGAAGCCAAGGAGATGAGGCTTTGACCGGTCAAATCGGGCGCCCCGCGCGCGTCGGGCGCCCCAGTCAAAAGTGATCCCGAAGATAAAGAGATCAAGTGCTTGACCGAGAGGGCTGCGGATCGGCAGCCACGCAGAGGGGCGCCCCGGACGTTTCGGGCGCCCCCAGGGCTATAAATAGAGCCTCTCGACCAAGGTTCAAAAACAACACTCTTTCCAAAGCTTTCAAGTTCTTCTACGCTCGCGCCTTGCTCCGGAAACGCTACACTTCGAGCCGATGACGTCCTGCTACCCCGAAAGAGTCGACCTACTCCGGACGTCGGTAAAAAGATATTTTTTTATAAATATTTTATTGCATTTAATTGCTTGAAAGTGTGGGGTTGTCACACTTTCAATTCCTCTGTACTCGCTTACTCTATCGGTGCTTACCGGTAGAGAATACTAGTGGATTGCCCAACGGAAAGGTCTGAGGGACCTAGGCCTTCGAGTAGGAGTCGACGAAGGCTCCGAACGAAGTAAAATTCGTTTGTGTTAGTGTGTTCGTTTTCCGTTTCTTTCATTTCCGCTGTGCACGCTTTTTAAAGCGCCTTGATTTTTAAAAGTCACGTGATTCACCCCCCCCTCTCACGTGCATCGATCCTACATCTTCATCTCTCGAATGCACTGAACCCGTTGACTCCCTTCTTGTGTCATCCTTCTCATCATTGCGTCTTCCGCTTGACATTTTGTGCTCCTGAGCTCCTACACACTTAGACACAATGATTAAAAACAACTAGGACTTTACTTGACTTGGTTGATCATATCAAAATCAACCCGGGGTACTTATAAGTTGTAGCAGCTACTTGATAGATGCTATAACAGCTACTGAATAGTAGATTCTATAACATGCAGCAACTACTCAATAGTAGCTACTACACGTTGCACAGTCGCTGCTACAACGTGTAGCAGCTACTTAACAATAGCTGCTACAACTGTGTAACAAACATTCAAAAATCATAAATTTTGAGTTGGATATTAGAATAAGATGATTTTTTTAATCGAATCTATTCAAAAATCTATAATAATAAAAAAAGAGATCATCTCATTCTAATATATGAGTCAAAAGTTATGATTTTCGAAAGTTTAATATATTGTAGCAGCTATAGTCTATTAACTACTACATGTTGTAGCAACTACTATGCAATAACCGTGACAACATTTAGTAGCTACTCGACAATAGCTGCTACAATTATATATAAGATAATGTATATGCCAGATGCATGCATGTGTCAGAGAGAGAACAGAGAATTTTATTTTGTTGCATACAAATGAGAAAGGAAAGAAATGAGATTTGATATCCAAGTCAACAGTTATAGTCTTCGAGTCAAAAGTTATGATTTACGAGTCAAAAGTTGGGATTTTCTAAAGTTTGATACACAGTTGTAGGAGCTACTATCGAATAGCTACTACAGTGTGTAGTGGCTACTTGACTGGTAGCTACTACAACATGTAGTAGCTACTCGACAGTAGTTGCTACAACTTAATAAATTTTTAAAAATTATAACATTTAACACAGATATCAAAATGATGCGATATTTTTTAAATTATAGATCATTGAACAAGCTTTGATTCAAAAAAATACACCTTATTCTGATATCCAAATTAAAAGTTATAATTTTTAAAAGTCTGCTACACAATTTTAGCAGCTATCGTTGAGTAGCTATTACAGTAGCTGCTACAACTGTGTAGCAGCTACTATCGAGTAGTTGTTATAATTGTATAGTAAACTTTCAAAATCCATAACTTTTGGCTAAGATATTAGAATGAGATGATATTTTTTAAATTGAAGTTCGTTTAGAGATCTATAATTCAAAAAAAGATTGCATCAATCTGATATCTGAGTCAAAAGTTATAATCTTCAAAAGTTTGTTATATTATAATAGTTAATTTCGAGTAACTGCTACATGTTGTAGTAGTTACTGTGCAATAGCTACTGTAATTATATAGGAGGCAATTCATGTGTCAGATGCATGCATGTGCCAAAGAGAGATGAGTGAATTTTATTTTGTTATAGTCAGATGAGAGAGGAAAAAGATGATTTGTCACAACGCCGCATCGAATGAGCCTTCCGGTGTATTCGCTTTTACGCTAGTGTTAATCTCGCAGGTGTTGGCATCCTCCCCCATCATCACGCTAGGCTATGTTATGGTGGTTCACCATCGTCATCGTTCGCTTCCGGAACAAATTTGGCGTCATCTGTGGGAAGCTAGTCTAAGTACCAGAAGGAACAATGTAATGGCAGAACTCGAAGGACAAAACATCATTTTGTCATGGGAGGAGTTGGATCGCTTAGTCGCCAATGTCATTTGAGGAGCGCTGGAGCAACATCAAATTGAACAAGCAGCATCACAGCGAGCGACGCCGACGCAGGTCGAGGCTCCAAGGGCATCTGCTTCGAACAATCGAAACCGAAGATCCGCCTCGCCACCGGGAGCGCCAGTAAAAATACCTCCCGAGCACCAGCGAGACTCCATGGGAGAAATGGAGAAAGTACACTCCGTTGCCTCCAGTGTTTTGCAGCAAGAAGAAGGGCATGGGAGAAGCGAACCTGCGAAAGTCTTCCCGAAGTCCATATCTACGCCTTTGGCTTAGGATATCGTAAATGATCCCATGCCCAAGTAGTTCCGTGGCCCAGGAATCACTAATTTTGACGGGAAGACAGATCCGGAGGATCATATCTGTATGTTTGAGAATGCGGCCCTATTGCACCAATATACGGATAGTGTGATGTGCTAGATGTTTTTGAATACGTTATCAGGAGCAGCGCAAAGATGGTTTCAGTGACTACCCCAAAATTCTATAAACTCCTTTTTAGAGTTTAAAACTGTCTTTCTACATCACTTCGCCAGCAGTCGGCAATATCAGAAGATGACACTAAACCTTTTTGCCTTAAAGTAAAAAAGCAAGGAGTCGTTAAAGGATTATATCCAACGATTCAATCGGGTGGCGCAGGATGTGCCGAGTGCCACCTCAGAAATCCTCATCAGCACTTTCACGCTGGGGCTTTCTGAAGGAGATTTCTTCCGATCACTGATGAAGAAACCACCGGCCAACTTCGACAATTTATTAGAGCAGTCGGTCAAGCATGTTAAAATGTGGAGGAGGTGCAGTACGCACCGTCGAAAGGATTTGGCGGGAGTCCCTGTCCAAATCTTGGTACGATCTGAGAGGAGGGAACCACTCGCTCCTGCACGAGCGAAGGATCCTCACCCCCATAAAGATTATTGGAACGACAAGAAAAAGCTAGTAGAAACGGTGGGCATCGAGGGACCCGAACCACCAGAGAAATACTACGACTTTCATGGCAGTATCACCCACTCCACGGAGGAATGTTACACTCTAAGGAACAGGAGATCCAAGAATGTAGACGTCAAGCCACGAAAAAAGTGGAGCAATTCGGGGTATCGACAAAGGTCTCCTCGCCGAAGCCTTTCTCCTCATCGATGGCAGCAGGGGAAGGATAGATCCAAGCGCTGGTCCTGGTCACCCTCGGGAGGAAGAAGCCGAAAGACAATACCTTACCGATCTATCTCCCCATAACGAGATCTCTAGAAAGGCAAGGCTCCAGCTCGAGGACCCCCGTCGGGTCATGTGGGAGTGATCTCAGGAGCCCGATTGGAGGAAATTCCCACCGGACAAGGAAGGCTCATGTGCGCAAGTTGGATAACTACGCCATTGGGACGAGTAAGGAGAAATACCAAGGACCTGTCATCGCCTTCAGGCCTGATGATCTGGAGGATGTGGAAGCCCCTCATGAAGATGCATTGGTAATTCTCGCTCGTATAACCAATTATGAGGTTAAATGTATCTTTGTGGATACATGTAGCTCTATCAACATCTTGTACAAGACGACATTGGATCAGATGCAGATCGATGAAGGGGAGTTATACCCTGTCTCCACATCGCTATTCGGATACACCGACTATCGAGTGCAATCGATGGGACAAATCTCCATATCCTTATCGCTTGGAGATGACATCTTATAGAGAACTAGGAGAACTTCCTTCATCATAGTGGATGCCCCCTCGTCCTATAACACCATTCTCGGAAGACCAACTCTTAGCTCGTTCCAAGCGGTAGTATCCGTTTATCATCAGAAGATCAAATTCCTGATGGGAGAGCGAGTGGCCAAAGTTAAGAGAGATCAGCTGTCTTCCCAGCGCTGTTACAGCAGGGAAGTCATGACAAAATCTCGTAAGAGCCCAAGGACTCACGAGACCTGGCAGATCGACTTGACTGATCCCTGAATAAGAGAAGGAGCCAAGGAAGAGCGCAAGGAGGTCGAGAACAAGAAAGTACAAATTCTTCCCCAGCAATCAAGAGGAATTACAAGAATCGTTGCAGATCTTAGCCCTGAACTTAATGCTCGACTGGTTAGTTGTCTCGTCAATCATCGGGATGTGTTCACGTGGGCCACAGACGAGATCAAAGGAGTTCCTCCCACATTAGCCACACACCGGTTACACATCACTCTAAGAGCTCAACCGGTGAAGCAAAGACGCAGACACTGTGGGATCGATGTCGGTCGATAGAGGGGGTGAATATCGACTCGAACTTACTCGTCGGAACTTTGTCGTTCGATCGACTTTCTATCAAAGTTAGTACGCAGCGGAATATAAAATAAAATAAAATAAAATAAAATAAACAAAAATAGTAGACACGCGAGATTTATTTACTTAGTTCTCAACCCCCCATGGTCAGTATGTCCAAGGCCTATGTACTCGGCGTGAGTCCACTATTGATCTCCTTTCCAGAATTTTCGGAGGCAGAGAATACCCATCTTACAATTTGATTACAATCACAAAATGATAAATAAATATAGATCGTAAATAAAAGCAAACCAAACAAAAAATCTCGGCCAACTCCGGAAGTCCGAAGCGTCGCGCACTTCTTCCTGGAGCCTCCTTGGTCGCAGAGCTTCATTGTAGCTCTTTTGCTTCGCACAGAATCACTGAGTGGATGGAAAACTTGATTGCTTGAAGTGAGGGGTTAACCCCCTTTTTATAGTCAGCTCTTGGGCGCCTGATAAGGTATGAGGCAGCTCATATCCCAGACAAACTTGATCCGTATCCAGCGAAATAGGCGCAGGGATAAACTTGCCTTCCCAGGCACCTGGGAAGGGCAACCCTTAACCAGGACGCCTACCCATACTTGGCACCTAATTCATGTCAGGCGCCCAGGAAGCTTCTTCCCAGGCCTTGTTTTTCCTGCATTTGCTCTCCTATCTTGCCTCCAACTCCAAGTACCTGCAAGACAACAAATACAAGATAAACATACAAATAATCTTATGTCTTAGTTTATTGGTTCTGACTTTGGATTTCAATCGAAATCCTATGTCGAACCGACCCCTACTATTCCCTTTTTCGGGGAATGCATCCTCACCTACTCCACCCTGGAGAAGTTACCTTTTGCCAACCGGGACCTCCAGTTTGACTTTTGCTCAGCCTCCGAGAACCCCGGATCTCGAGACATCTGACATCAACCTGTCTCTACTTCTGTCCATGATTTCCGCTCAGTTAAGTCTTTTGCCTGATCCTCGACCAGGACTTCGTGCTCGGCCTCCGAGACTCCCGAATCTCGAGACATCCGACCTCGACCCATCTCTATTTTAGTCCGTAGTCCTCGCTCGGCTAAGACTCCGTTACCCGATCCCCGACCAGGACTTCGTGCTCAGCCCCCGGACCAAGACTTCGTGCTCAGCTTCTTTCACCAAGACTTCGTCCATCTAGATTCACTCACTAGGACCCAGCTTCACTCACCAGGATTTCTTTCACCTAACTTCACTCACTAGGATTTCCTTCCTTCATAATGATTTCTTTGCTAGTCATCTTAATCCTGACTAGGCTTCTCTCTGTCAAACATCAAGTCTTGTTTGACTTATCCCTTAGTCAAACTAACCAACCCTGGGTTCTATTCATTCTGCCAAACATCAGATCCTGTTTGGCTAAACCTTTGTCAAACTGATCAAACCTGAGTTTACCCTACTAAACATCAAGTCATGTTTGGCTTAACCCTGATCATTTTGACTAAACCATGGTATATTGTTACTGCCAAACATCAGGTCCTATTTGGCTTAACCCTGATCATTTTGACTAAACCATGGTATATTGTTATTGCCAAACATCAAGTCATGTTTGGCTAACCCTTTGTCAAACTGATCAAACCTGGGTTACCTTACCAAACATCAAGTCCTGTTTGGCTAACCCTTTATCACTTTGACTAGACCTTAGTATATTGTCAAATATCGAAACACTAGAGGTTGACTGTTCATCACTGATGCACTTTGCACCAACAAACACTTTGCTCCCGAGCAAGACCAGATAATCAAAGAGGAAGTGGCGAAGTTGTTAAAGGTCGGGCACATTCAAGAAGTCTAATTCCCTTCTTGTCAAGCAAATGTTGTACTGGTCCCTAAGCTAGGGGGTAAATGGAGGGTTTGTATTGACTTTTGTGACTTAAATAAAGTCAGCCCTAAAGACTATTACCCTTTGCCTCACATTGATTAGCTGGTAGACTCGACCTCTGGTTGTGAATTTATCTAGATGTTGGATGCATATCAGGGATATCACTAAGTCATCTAGCTTGAGAAGACCAGGAGAAGGTAAGTTTCGTGACGGCAGATGACACTTACTGTTACAATGTCATGCCATTCGGGTTGTGGAATACGGGAGCAACCTATCAGAGGATGATGATAAGGTGTTCCAGCACCAGATCGGGAGAAATATCGAAGTGTATGTGGATGACATCCTGGTCAAGACGGAGAAGGGGAAGGACATGATTATTGATTTAGAGGAGATGTTTGCTACCTTGAGGGCTAACAGACTAAAGTTGAATCCAACTAAATGTTTGTTCGTGGTGAAAAGCGGATGCTTCATCGGGTACATGGTAACAGAAAGAGGAATTGAGGTAAATGTTGAGAAAGTGTAAGTCATTCATAATATGTCATCCCCAAGTAATTTAAAGAAGTGCAAAGGCTTAATGGGAGAATTACAACCCTCTCCAAATTCATATCTCGGTCAGCTGGTAAAACTCTCCCATTCTTCAAAATTATAAGGAATGGAGTGATCAATGCGAGAAGGCCTTCATAGACTTAAAAGTATATCTATCTGAACTCCCAATACTGCACAAGCCGCTAGTTGGAGAGACATTTTTCGTCTACTTATCTGTAGCCGAACAAGCTATAGGCTCCGCGCTCATTTGTAAGGAAGGTAATACACAACATCCTATTTATTTCTTTGGCCATCTCTTCAAAGAAGCGGAAGTTCGGTACACTACTGTAGAGAAATTAGCGTACGCATTAGTGCTAACAACACGAATGTTGAGACCATACTTCCTAGCACACCCTATCGTGGTGCTCACTAACAATCTGCTCCGGCGCATCCTCACGAATCCAGAGGCCTCGAAATGATTAATCAAGTAGACTGCAGAGTTGAGCGAGTACAGAATTGAATATCATGCTTGAACAGCTATCAAGGCGTAAGCTCTGGCCAACTTTATGCTAGAGGCAGTCTCAATACTGGAAATGGGAGACGTATGGAAGATTTATGTTGATGGTTCATCAAATCACAAGTCAAGTGGCATTGGAGTTCTAGTGATTTCTCCTAGGGAAGATGCACTACAATTAGCTATCTGACTCAACTTCCGAGTCACCAATAATGAAGCCGAGTATGAGACCATTCTAGCCGGGTTACAAGCCGCCAAGCAGGTAGGAGCTACTCGAGTTATATTATATTCAGACTCTCATCTCATGACTCAACAGTTAAAAGGAGAGTTTGAAGTTCAGAATGAGCACCTGCAAAGGTATGTGACTATGTACGAGCAACTGAAATCTTCTTTTGCTGAAGTCACTCTGCAAAAAATATCCTGGGCGGATAATGTCAAGGCAGACGAGTTAGCCAAATTCGCAAGCTCCCTTGCACTATGGACGCTGGAAGAGCTGAGTGCTTGGAATAAGTTGTGGCCCAAATCGAATGAGAAGTTGTTGATGCCATGGTACCTGACTAGAGGGAACCTTATGTGAAGTTCATACGCAGTGGAGCAGTGTCGGCGAGCGATGAACAAGCTCGACTTTTTTGCCGCAAGGCTTCCAGATTCACGATGGTTGGAGAACATCTATAAAAGAGTATTTGTCCGACCATTGCTCAAATATAAAGGTCCAGGGGATGTTGATTACATAATGCAGGAGGTTCATGAAGGGATATATGGGAGCCATATTGGGGGACGGTCAATGGCTACAAAAATTATTTTGTTCGGATACTTTTGGCCCACACTCCAAGCAAACGCTACCAAATTTGTTGCCTGATGTGAAGCTTGCCAGAAGCACTAGCATATTATTCACCGCCTCACCGAGCTACTGTGAGTCTCTACTGTCTCGTGCCCCTTTAATAAGTGGAGAATGGATATAGTAGGCCCTTTCTCGATTGGACCTCAACATAAAAAATTCTTGTTAGTACTAGTGTACTACTTCTCCAAATGGGTCGAGACCGAGCCGCTCGCTCACATCACAGAGGACACTGTGGTGAAAATTCTGTGGAAAGACATAGTCTGCAGGTACGAAATTCCTTATAAATTGGTATCAAATAATGGCAGACAGTTTGCAGGGCGTAAACTCAGAGAGTGGTGTGAAGGGCTAGGCATTCACCAGGCCTTCACCTCTGTCGCTTATCCACAAGGCAACAGCCAGGCCAAAGTTGTCAACCATGAAATCATTCAAGGGCTCAAGATAAATCTGGACAATGTCGGAGGCAGTTGGGTCGAAGAACTCCCGAGTATTCTATGGTCGTACCATACTACTCCCAAGGAAGGGACGGGGCAGAGTCCATTCAATTTGGTTTATGGTGAGAAGGCGGTAATTCCTGTGGAGGTGGGGGATGAATCCACCCGACGACAACTCTACAACAAGGAGAATAACAACCAAGAGCGGCTACTCGAACTAGAACTGGTAACGGAGGTGCGAGAAAGGGCAGCTACCCGCCTAGCTACATACCACCAGCGTATGCAACAAGCTTACAATCGATGAGTGATCCCCCAGACTTTCCAAGTCGGTGACTAGGTCTGGAAAAGAATCAAACCAGTTGGTGACATTGGAAAGCTCAAGCGTCAATGGAGTAGACCTTACGTGATCGTCAAGATACTTGCATGAGACAGTTATTATTTACAAGATGCCGATAGCAAAAGACTAGAGAGGCCATGGAACGCTAGTCACCTCCAACATTACCGCAATCGGTGAGTCAGTGGAGTAATATGTGTTTTTATGAGCATATTTGTATTTCCATAAAGCTTGATCAATTAAACAAATAGAGGAAGTGTCCCACCAAAGCAAAATGGAAGGGTTGAGCTGAAGTTCCTACCATCTTGTGGTGCTCATTATTTTTCGGATACAAAGAGTAATACACAGCGGAAAAATCAAACAACGCTAACATGTTTTTCTTTTACTTGGTTCGGAGTCTAGATAGGCTCCTACTCCAAGGCCCACAGTCCTTGACCGTTTACGTTGGACAATTCTATATTTCGTAAAAACAATTACAGATTTGAAGTACACAAATATAGAATTTAATATAAACAATTAATTTAAAAACAATACCGACGACCGAAGAAGAATTAGAAGATCGGAGCCGCAGGTCGTCATTGGTGCTTGAGACTTGAGCACGGAGTGTTTGGAGCAGAGTGCTTGAATGTTTTCATTGGAAGCAGTGTTGTCTGGAAGCAAGTGGGTGAACCCCTATTTATATAGTCTTCTTGGGCACCTGTGTTGAAGGGGGCGCCTGACACGTGGCCTCTCTGCGCGAATCCTCATCCACATACTTGGCCATCGCTTATCCCTTCAACTGGGGTGCCTGGGAAGACTGGGGTGCCTGTATGATCACGGGCACCTCTTTTGCTGACGTGGAGGCTTTGCTTAGAGACTGCTGGAAAAGACCCTTCTTGGGCACCTGTAACCATACAGGCGCCTGACTCCATTCAGGCGCCTGGGAAGCAGTGAACTCCAGCCTTTGTTCCTACAACCAGGGTTAGTTCCAAAACACAAGTAATATATAAGTTAAGTCCAGTAAACGGCCTGAGCTGTCTTGGTTATGACTTTGGGCTTCCAAAATGGAACCATAGGTCGAACCGATACCTAGTGTTCCCTCCTACGGGGAACGCGTCCTCGCCTACTCCTCTCAGGAGAGTTTACCTTTTTGCCAACCAGCTCCTCTGGTTGGACTTTTGCCCTATCTTCCGGATCAGGTCTTCGTGCCCGGTCTACGACCAGGACTTATTGCCCAACCCTCGGTCAGGTCTTCGGTGCCCAACCCTCGGCCAGGACTTATTGCCCAATTCCTCGAATCAGGACTTTGTGCCCAGTCCGCGACCATGACTTATTACCCAACCCTCGGTTAGGACTTAGGTGTCCAGCCCTAGGCTAGGACTTATTGCCCAATTCCTTGAATCAGGACTTCGTGCCTAGTTTACCTAGGAATTTTCCTGCGCACTTAAACAACTTCATTAGATCACGATGTAACCTTAACTTATGAACCCTTTGCCATTATCAAAACTCATGTTCGATTTTGATGCTTCCGTCACCAACAATCTTCCCATTTTTGATTTATGGCAACCAGGTTCAAAAAGTTAAGTTTAAAACATATAAAGCATATAAGAACATGTTTATTCTAAGAAAACCACTTTTTGAAAAACATTTTACTATGCTCCCCTGAAATAGAGATTCTACCCCTGAAGCTTTCAATGATATGCAGTTCTTTAAAAAAAGCTAAGTATACCCGTTTAAAACAAGTTAATGTATTTTTGTGACATCAAGGTCACCAAATTTTGACCAAGTATATCTTACAAAACCTTTTTAAAACAACATTTACACACTTAGAAATAAGATTTTGCACTTAGAAAAAATTTGTACATAGAAAAATTTTCCACTTAGAAAAATTTTGCACTTAGAAAAATTTTCCACTTAGAAAAAAATTGTACTTAGAAAATTTTTCCACTTAGAAAAATTTGCATTTAGTAAACTTTGCACTTAGAAAAATTTTGCATTTGGAAAAAAAATTTTAACTTAGAAAAAATTTTGCATTTAGAAAAATTCGCACTTAGAAAACTTTGCACTTAGAAAAATTCGCACTTAGAAAAATTTTGCACTTGGAAAAAATTTTGTACGAAAAATTTTCCACTTAGATTTTTTTGCAAGAAAAAGGAAAAAAAGAAATTCTTCTTAAGCTTGAATGTTTTAATGCACTTAACTTGCTTTTTAAAATAAGAATAAATCTTTTCTTTTTCTCTCCCCCTTTGCCATATATCAAAAAATTGATTAAAAACCAATTGCGAATCAGAGCTAGTAAAAAAATTTTTAAACACATATTGAACCAATTCTAGTGAGTCCAAGCAACAAAAAAGGATCAAACCAACTAAATTGAACTCGTTCGAGTCTTGTCTAACCTTGTTAGCTACTTACTAACTGTTATATAACAGTAGCTTTCACTATGGTTAGTCAAGTTTAGTGATTTAATCAAGTTAGATTTTCTAAGCTTGAACACTTAGCTTGATTGTTGTTCAATTATATTTATCACCCCAACTACTCTAGATGCACTGACTTAAAGCATCTTGAGTTAAGGCATAAACCTAAGCATCTCAACCAAGTCTAGGTTATCAATCAAAGTGTCCTAAGGTGCTTGTGAGATGCTGACTTCTAGATCTATAGGTGCATGCAATTCTAGGGTTAAAGCCTAGGCTAAATCCATTTGCGTAGAAAACCCTAGTTTTTAAAGGGGGTAATTTTTCAAAAATCTAAGTCGAAAAAGAATTTTAAAAAACATGTGGCAGTAGGTGCTCCTTGATCTTGGCGGTGAGATCGACTACGTCGACATCCACCTCGTCGTCCGAATCGATCTGACGTCGAGCACCTCGTCGTCTCCATGACAAAACCCCGGTGGCCGAGATATCTATGGTTGCTAAAGAAAAGTTCCTAGCCCCTATCTCATCAAACTTGGTCATAGTGACGATCTCTCCGACAAAGATGTCACGACCGTGATGATGAAGAAGTGTGGTGAGAATGTGGCAGTAGGGTGTTCGTACTCTGGAGTGGGTGGATACACTAGATGCATAGATGATCATATGGAACATGTGTAGACCTATGTCTATGTCCAAGTGGTGGATCATCGCATAGAGTAGGAATGTATATAAGGGTCACATGGCTGCCACATCTCGAGAGATCAAAAGAAGGATGCAGCGGACCAGGACTTTGTAAAGAGCATAGTCCCAAGTATTCTATGGTCGTACTTTTTTGCCGCAAGGCTTCTAGATTCACGCTGGTTAGAGAACATCTATAAAAGAGCATTTGTCCGACCATTGCTCAAATATAAAGGTCCAGGGGATGTTGATTACATAATGCAGGAGGTTCATGAAGGGATATATGGGAGTGATATTGGGGGACGATCAATGGCTACAAAAATTATTTTGTTCGGATACTTTTGGCCCACACTCTAAGCAAACACTACCAAATTTGTTGCCGGATGTGAAGCTTGCCAGAAGCACTAGCATATTATTCACCGCCTCACCGAGCTATTGTGAGTCTCTACTGTCTCGTGCCCCTAAAACAAGCAACAAGCAATTGTTCAAGAAAAGATCATCTAAGTAATATCATAATTGGAGAAAAATTCTGGATTTTCAAAGTCAGCAAGATTATGAATTAGATTTTCTAGCATATCAACTTTACTTTTCAGAGTCTCATTTTCTTATTTTAATTTTCTAAAATTTGTCTTGATTAATCTACATGTATGTGTCAATTTTTAAATTAGACCAAGGGTGTTTTGGTAAGATGTCAGCATTTGAAGTAAACACTGGATTTTCATGTATGGTAAATTTACCTCTCTTGGTTGGTTGTCCAGTATCCTTGGGGATTCCTTTTATGCATTTATTTGTGTAATGCCTGAACTTCTGGCACTTGAAGCATTGAATGTGACTCTTGTCCTTTCATGCTCCTAAAGCTGGTTCCTTTGTCGTAGGTGGTGAAGACCAACTCTTCCGAGTAGAACATTGGTTTTGGTAGTGCCCTCTCTCCCTGCATTTGTAACATATTATGTGACTTTTAAATTTTGAATCTACAATGTTATCTTTTGATTCCTTGTTGTGAATCTCCCCCTTGATTTTTGTCGTCTTTCTTTTGCTCGTTTGGTTCTTCAACACCTTGTAGTAGTCACGAGCCAACCGGACAAGCTTTGAACGATCTACTCCATCGTCGTCGGACTCCGAATATGAGTTGAACTCAGGTATTGGTTGTTGCTTCTTCCTCTGTGATTCTCTTGGAGTTTTCCCTGCAACAAAAGTTATACATTTCTCGACCATTGCAGTGTTAGTTTGCTTATGTAATTCTAATTCTGAGAATAATTCAAAGTTAGGTTAAGATTCTATCTCAGCAAACTCATCTTCTGATTCAGGTTCGATTCAAAGTCGGGTGAAGATTCTATCTCGGCTACTTGTGCTTGTGCCAAGAGTGCAATATAACTTACTTGATCTTCTTCCTCTTCATCTGATTCTTCCAATGATCTAGATAGAACCCCTTCTAAGAGCTCAATGTCGGAGTTCTCTTGATGCAGGTTGATTAGCTTCTCCCAAATTTCTTTAGCACATCCGAATGGTCCGACTAGTTTGAGTTGTTCTTTGGTTATGCCACATTGTAGGATTGCAGTCGCCTTTGCATCTGTCTCAATCTTGTTGAGTGTTGGTTCATCTAATTTATCCCATGCGATTGATAATCCATCTTCTGTGGGAAAAATGAATCCCGTTTAGATTATCATCCATATGTCAATATGGGCCTTCAGGTGAGATTCCATTTGATCTTTCCAATCTCTGAAATTCTCGCCGGAGAAAAGCGGTGGACGGGCACTGTTCCACTCTTGATTGGCTATAGAATTTTATTAGAAGAATTTACAAAAAGAATCTTATTCCAAGACTAAGTCTTGGAATAATAGTGCAGTAGCAAAGAATAATAATTAACAAATCGAGTGGTTTGCACCAACCTCGATGAGCGAACAAAATTATGAATGAAAAAAATATATAAAAAACAAAAATTTGAAAAATTACTCAATCGGTGGTTGCACCAAATTTGAGCCACTCGCTGATACCACTTGTGGAATCGTTTAGAATCGATAGGGGGTGGGGGGTGAATATGTAACGCCCCAAAATTTCCATTTTTAGTTCTTAAAGTCCTTAGAGTTATTTAGAAATGGTTTAGAAATATTCTAGATATTTTTAGAAATTTTTAGAGTATTTTTATGGAATTTTCCGAGTCCGTTTGGTATTTATGGAAAAAGGAAAAGAAAAAGGAAAAAGAAAGCCAAAAAAGGAAAAATCACTTAAGGGCAGCGGGCGCTCGAACCCGCGACCACCACGAGACCAAGGGAGCGCGCGACCAGCTGGGCTAGGGGTATCAAGCACAACAAGGGACGGAGAGAAGGTTATTTAAGGAATTGTTAGTTTAATCTGCCTTAAGTATAAATAGATAGTTAAAGAGAGAAATTTTATTTCTCTCCTCTCCAAACCCTCACGCCGACCACCTCTCCTCTTGGGCGACGCCGACCACCATCAAGGCCAAGGAGGGCCGGCCAAGACTCTTCTCCAAGAGATAATCCTATATTCGGGATCCCCGCGACGAGAGGAACGCGTAGACGTGAAGAATTCTCTGAGATCTCAAGTTTCTCCCGAGCTCTAGACATTAATCTTGGTTGTAAGTCCAAGATATCAATGTAAGTACTGCTCACCTGCAGTAAGAGGCGGTTTTTCCGCGAGAATTTCCTTTAAAAGTTTTTAAAAGAGATATTTCCTTTTTGTTTGAGTTTTTGCATGTGATATTAGTTCATTATATGCTTATATATGTTGATTAATACCCTATGTGAGTTTAGGGTCCAAAGAAAGTTATGAGAAAAGAAAAGAGAAGATAAAGATAAGAAAAGAAAAGGCCAAGGCCTTAAGAAATCCCCAAAAGTCAAGACTTAGGGATTTAAGCACGCAAGGTGCTCCAGAAAATGCCAAGGCATTTACAGATAAGAAAGAAAAGTAAGAAAAGCTATTTTATTTTCTAAGGCCAGTACCCGGCGTCCAAGGGCGTCGTTAAAGAAATCCAGGTGTCCAATTCCAAGGTCTTGGCCCTGGTAGACCAAGGTCTGCTCTATTAGGATTGGTGGCTCGCTACCCCAACCTTTTAGGGAACGCGCATGAGATGGTACTTACGTCTTCAGTGGATCCAAGTGATTATTATTTTCAAGTATATGCTTTAGCAAAGTTTTCTAAAGTTTAAGAAAGTTTTCAAAAGTTAAAGAATAGCTAAAGTTTCAAGTTGAGCCAAGAAAAGTAAATTGAGATTATCTATTGCTTGAGTATGCATGTTTTGAGCTATACATGTTCTTAGTTTTCTTTCAAGCATATTAGTATCTCATATGATGTTCAGTTTGATCTAGAAGCATGTTTGCACATTTCGAGTTTTTGTGAGCTAGATAGTACTTACTAAGCTTTTCGCTTATAGATGCATTTCCTCTTATTGCAGATAAAGGTAAAGGCAAGCAATTCTGAAGGAAGGCGACGAGGCGGTGCTGAGTAGAGTGTGTGTGGTGGCTGATTATGGAGAGATCTTTGGCGCAAGACAATTTAGTTATTAATTCATAATGTTATAGTTCATTTGAATTTTATGTTCTTGCTTTATGGAGTTTAGCGAATATTTAAGTTATGGATAGTTTTATATGCTCAATTCCTTAGAGTAAAGATTCCATGTCATTTCTTTTAGTCTATATATTTTTATGATTGCATTGGATGAGTAGAAATATGAGTAGATGGAGTATTGATACTTTGTTGGAGAAATGGATGTTTGTGCCAAGATAGTACTAGTTCCTCTTTGAATCAAGTTTTTATTGCTTAAATATGTCTAGAAAAGTTGCATTCGTATTCCATAATGCTTTAGCAATGTTATAGAATCTTGCATGATGAGTTTAAATGGTTAGAAGCAAAGTTTGGTACAAACTCTAGACTAAAGTTTTTGATAGTTTTTCATAACTTGCTAAATCTCGTAAAAGTCTAAATTTTAAGTTTATGGATTCATTTTGATTGGCTAAACTGTTTAGAAAATTGGTATAGAGTATAGAAATGGTGTCATGATTCCATATGGCTCGAAATTATGGGTTTGATGGAGCTGTGAAGCAACTGCCGAAAGCTGAACTTTCAGCTCACAGACGTACCAGTCGACTGCCACGTCACCAGTCGACTGGTACCCGACAGTTCAGTTGGGTGAGGCAGGTTTCAAAGTGTACCATTCGCGAGCTTTTGAGAAAGGAAGTGTGATATGTTATTATGCATGATTGCTTAAGTTAGAATATAATTGTTAGCAGAATTTTTTTTAAAAAAAACAAGATTTCCGCAATTTTCTTTAGTCATGTATAAAAGTTGAGAAGTAGAGAAAAGTAACGATCCGTCTAAAGACAGTAAGAAGGCGGGTCGCTACAATTGGTATCAGAGCAGTTCCCATTCTCCAGCATCACACACACATCAGCATCAACCTTGCCGTCTTCAAGTAAGAAAGTTTTAAGTTTCAGTTTTTATTGCTCCTTTATTTAATTGCAGTACAGAGAAATGCTTAAGTACTACTCACATATGCATAGAACAAGGAAGCATGTTTAATCCCTTAGTATCACGGAATCATGTTTAATCCCTAGAATGGATATCAGATTTCTAAGTAAGAAGACAAATTTATACCTAGAGATGTAGTAGTGATTTCTTGTTCCTTTATGCATTATTAGATGGCAAGAAGAGGCCGAGCTCCTAATGCTAATAACAGAACCCCAGTTCAAGATAACAGTGAGCCTGGCACAGAACAGCCAGACCTGATGGCAGTCATTGCTCAAATGCAAGCTCAGATGACAGAACAACAGAAGATCATCGCCACACTGATGGCAAATCAGCACCCAGTGCCCCCTACACCACCCCAGCAGGAGTGGAGACTCCAGTGGTGGCTGAGGTTCCACCAGTCCCACAGGAGACCCCTGCCGTGAACCGAAGACAAGAAGCATACCTCATCCAGTGGCAGAGGTTGAAACCCGAAAGCTTCTCAGGCACGACTGAGCCCTGGGATGCCCAGGCTTGGTTCAAAACTTTAGAGAGCACGATGGAGCTTCTTGACTGGCCAGAGGTTGAGAAGGTCAAATGTGCCTCCTTCTGCCTAACTGGAGATGCTCGTATGTGGTGGGAGCGAGTCAAGAGTAAGAAGATAGTCAACCAGATGAGCTGGGCAGATTTTGAGCACGAGTTCTATGAGGAATTCTTCCACATGAAGGTTACCAACAAGCACTTCGAGGACTTCATGGAGTTCAGACAGGGTAGCCTACCAGTGGGAGAAGCAGTTGCAAAGTTCAACAGACTAGCTCGCCTCTGCCCAGAGCTAGTCAGCACAGAGAAGGAGTGAGTCAGACTGATGCTTCGCATGCTGAACCCTGAGATAGCACTCAACGTGAACAGCGGGATGCACCGACCCCAGACCAGCGAGGAGTTGGTCAGTAGTGCCCTAATCTCAGAGCACTACCTGAATAGCATCAAGGCACAGCAAGCACAGCAGAAGCCAGTCCTGATTGAGAACAAGACAATAGGAGGCCAGAAGCCTCAGCCAAATAGCCAGAACTGGAAGAACAAGAACCACAAAAGGAAGCAGTGGCCTGGCAGCCAGAAAGGAAAACCAGAGAATAAGCAAGCTAGGTATCCACCTTGTCCTAAGTGTGGGAGGAACCATCCAGGAGCATGCCTTTTGGGTGTAACTGGATGCTATTCATGTGGACAAGAGGGACACAGATCCAGAGACTGCCCAAACAAGTTCAAAAGTACTTCCTCAGCAGTCCGTACAGTATGGAGGCCAGCCTCAGTTACATTACATGCCTACTATGCTGGAGGGACCTCAGATCAGTCAGGGAGGGTTGGAAGCAGCACCAGTTCCAACCAATGCCAGAGTCTTTTCCCTCACGAAGGAAGAAGCTGCCAGCGCCTCCACGGTCGTAACAGGTCAAATAGTTATTTTTCAGCATTTAGCTACTACACTGTTTGACACTGGGGCGACCCATTCTTTCGTATCAGTACCTTTTGCTAGTAAGTTACAGGTGCCTACAGAGAGTTGGGAGTCCAGATTCCTGACAACTCTCCCTTCAGGGGAAATCATGGAGTCCACCCAGAGGCTCCGGGCTGTGCCAATCAAGATTTCAGACCGAGAGCTATATGTCGATCTGATAGTCCTTGCGATGCAGGACTTCGACATCATACTGGGCATGGATTTCCTCAGTAAGTACAGCGCTTCAGTGGACTGCCGTAGAAGGAAGGTGGTTTTCAGCCCAGAAGGAGAACCACCATTCGAGTTTCAAGGAGCCCCAAGGAGGAAGACTCAGAAATTTCTCTCAGCCTTGGCAGCCCACCAGATGCTAGAGCAAGGGTGTGCTGGTTTTCTTGCACACATAGTGGAATCAGAAGCAAAGGAAGAACTCAAGCAGGAGGATGTACGGGTAGTCTGCGAATATCCAGAAGTGTTCCCAGAAGAATTACCTGGACTACCTCCCAACAGAGAAGTGGAATTCGAGATCGAGCTAGTGCCCGGTACCGGTCCGGTCTCGAAGGCCCCATATCGTATGTCTCCAGCAGAGTTGAAGGAATTACAAGAGCAACTCCAGGAGCTACTAGACAAGGGCTTCATTCGCCCGAGTCATTCACCCTGGGGAGCTCCTGTACTTTTCGTCAAGAAGAAGGATGGGTCTATGCGTCTGTGCATAGACTACAGAGCTCTGAACAAGGTGACCATCAAGAACAAGTACCCCCTTCCTAGAATAGATGATTTATTTGATCAACTCAAAGGGGCTACAGTGTTCTCGAAGATAGACCTGCGTTCTGGGTATCATCAGCTAAAGGTTAAAGAAAGTGACATCCCCAGGACGGCCTTCAGGACAAGATACGGCCACTACGAATTTGTAGTAATGCCTTTTGGAGTAACCAATGCTCCAGCAGTCTTCATGGAGCTGATGAACCACATCTTCAGGGAGTATCTCGATAAATTCGTCATTGTATTTATTGATGATATTCTCATATATCACAGACTCCAGAGGACCATGCTACACACTTGAGGATAGTGCTGCAGATCCTTCAGCAGGAGAAGCTCTATGCAAAATTCTCAAAGTGTGAGTTTTGGCTAGATCAGGTGACTTTCCTAGGTCACATTGTATCCAAAGAAGGCATTCAAGTTGATCCAGCCAAGATAGAAGCAGTCAGCAACTGGTGTAGACCCAAGAATGCCAGTGAGATCAGAAGCTTCTTAGGCCTGGCAGGATATTACAGAAAATTTGTGGAGGAACTTTTCCAGGATAGCCTCTCCACTCACAGCCCTGACCAGAAAGAATCAGAAGTTTGAGTGGTCAGATAAATGCGAGCACAGCTTCTAGAACTGAAGAAAAGATTGACTAGTGCTCCCATCCTGACTGTTCCAGAGAGTGACAAGGCCTTTGACATCTACAGTGATGCATCCAAGATGGGCCTTGGAGCTGTCCTCATGCAAGATGGTAAAGTAATAGCATATGCCTCCAGACAGCTCAAGGACTATGAGAAGAATTACCCTACCACGACTTGAGCTAGCAGCTGTGGTTTTTGCACTGAAGCTTTGGAGACACTACCTGTATGGAGTGCAGTGCAGATCTTCACAGACCA
>JAGFNQ010006462.1:0-25716 GCA_024364735.1 Boesenbergia rotunda
ACCGAGTCTCGATCCTTTCCTTTGATGATGAACTTAAATAGTTAATACATTTAGTGTCACGCCCCGAGAAGCCGCTCGTCCGATACCGACCGGACAGCTACTCCCTCGTCTCGGCGGACAATCCAAGAACCTAACCACCACAACTACCTCAGCCTGCTTGTACCGCAGCCTATAGGGCTGAAACAAGCGACTGTAATAAGATAAAACAAAAACGACGACAAGGCTGCGTACCGGTACGACTTACGACAAAACCAAAACAGAATCGAAACCTCCATGGCACACAAAAGTACAACTATACTGCCGTAACAATACACGACACAAAAGAGTAAAACATACCAACAGCGGAAATGAAAAGAAATACAATGAATAAAAGAAAAGGGTACCAACATGTACCACAACCAAAAGACACGCGGAAATCGTCTCGGAGACACATGAACTGGGACAGGCTGCTGAACCATCCAGACGATCATCCTGATAAGAGAAAAACATAGCCAACGGGGTGAGTCCTAAGAACTCAGCGAATACCGTCTAATGTGCATAGGAAGAAATAATAGCAGCCAACTCCAAGTCGTGAACGGGATAGTTCCTCTCATGCTCCTTCAGCTGCCGAGAAGCATAAGCGACCACCCGTCCATGTTGCATGAGCACTGCGCCCAGTCCCAGAAGAGATGCATCGGTATACAAGGTGAAACCATGCGCTCCAGACGGCAGTACAAGAACTGGCGCAGATACAAGCCGCTGCTTCAGCTCCTGAAAGCTGGTCTCACATGCCTCGGTCCAAACAAACTTCACGCCCTTTCTGGTCAGGCGTGTCAGTGGTGCGGCAATACTAGAAAACCCCTCGACGAAGCGTCGGTAATAGCCAGCTAAGCCCAGAAAACTGCGCACCTCGTGAACTGACTTAGGCTGCTCCCAACCGGTGACAGCCTCAATCTTCTGTGGGTCGACAGAAATGCCCCTGCTGGACACAATATGGCCGAGAAAACCCACGGACGATAACCAGAAAGCACACTTACTGTACTTCGCATATAGATGCTCCCGCCGAAGAGTCTCCAAGACAATGCGAAGGTGCTGAGCGTGCTCCTCTGACGAACGAGAATAGACCAAAATGTCGTCGATAAATACAATGACGAACCGATCTAAGTACTCCAAGAATACCCGGTTCATGAGATCCATGAACACTGCAGGTGCGTTGGTGAGCCCAAATGGCATCACCACAAACTCATAGTGCCCGTATCGGGTATGAAACGCTGTCTTCTGGATATCATAATCTCTGACTCTCAGCTGATGATAACCTGATCGCAGATCTATCTTTGAATACACTGATGTATCTCTCAACTGGTCAAACAGATCATCAATCCGTGGTAAAGGGTACTTGTTCTTTATAGTGACTGCGTTCAACTGCCGATAATCGATGCAGAGTCGCATAGAGCCATCCTTCTTCTTCACAAATAATACCGGAGAATCCCATGGAGAGACACTGGGTCGGATGAAACCCCTGTCCAATAACTCCTGGAGCTGAACCTTCAGCTCATCCAGTTCCTTCGGTGCCATCCGATACGGAGCCTTTGATGTCGGCCCTGTCCCTGGAATCAGGTCAATAGAAAACTCCACTTGCCTCTTGGGAGGCAACCCTGGTAGCTCATCTGGGAAGACGTCAGAAAACTCTCGGACCACAGGAACATCTGAGATCTGAGGACTGCTGCTGACGTCTGTACTAATCAGCGAGATCAGAAATCCCCGGCATCCCTGTGACAGAAGCCTCTGCGCCTGAAGAGCGGTGATGACCGATATACCATCATCACGAATGCCAAGGAAATCCCACGAGAGTCGGTCCGGAGGTCGGAAAGTAACCACCCTCGAATGGCAATCGACAGTAGCATGGGAGGCCATCAGCCAATCCATGCCAAGGATGATGTCAAACTCGATCATATCCAATACGGAGAGATCCACGGTAAGGATGACATCATCAAAATCTAGAGGACACCCCTTGGCCTCCTGGGTGACCTCCAATACCTCTCCGAAAGGTAGGGACACAGACAAAGGCTGTGCCCTAATCGTCGGTAACCTACAGACTTTGCTCAAGAACAGCCGTGATATAAAGGAATAGGTACTACTAGTATCAATAAGTAATTCTGCAGAATGTGCATAAAGGGAAATGGTACCTCGGAAAACAGAACCATCAGCTCGCTGAGCCTCCTCTCGGGTGAGTGCATACACTCGACCCGTCTCAAGTGGCGGTGGGGGTAAAGCAGGTACCGATGGAGGCTGTGGTGTAGAAACTCTGGAAGATTGATGAGCCAGATGCATCGCAGGCTGATGTCCGATATAAGACTGCTGCTGCGGTTCCACAACGGGATGCTGAGGGATCGCTGATGAATGAGTATGCTCGGGGCCCTGCCCGAACATATAATACACATGCACTGGCGGAGGGGCAGTCGGCTGAGTCCGCGAAGAAGTCCGTGACCCCCGTCCCCCGCGCTGTGCTCGTGCCTGACCAACAGGCTCTCCCTGTGATGCGACTCCGGATGCTGTATCTTGTGCCCTTCGAGCACAATCGCGACTCCTATGTTCGGGTAACTGACAGTGAAAGCAAACCGCCTGCTCCAGCGTACACTCGGACCTATCATGCCTCCTGGAACCACACTGCATGCAACGGCGTCTAACGTAGGTCCTCTGATCATGCTGAGAAGTCTGGGAGGAGTCCGTCGTCGTATGTCCGGATTTCTGAGACCCAGATGTAGCCCCAGAAATCTCCTGCCCTGGCTGACTCTGCCTGCCTCGCTTCCGCGAGGTCTGCTGTGGCTGAGACTGAGCTGCGTCAGAAACTGGTTGCTTACCCTTTTTCTTGTCCCCGAACAATCGCTGTCGAGTAGACTCAATGATAAGGGCTCGCTCCAGCGCCTGTCGATATGATGTAATGTCGCAGGTGGACAGCTGAAGCTGAATATTCGAGGCCAGCCCTCGAATAAAATGCATCCTCCGCTCCCCATCGTCTGCGACTAACAGGGGGCAATACTCCGCCAAGCGGTTAAACTCCGCATCATACTCTAATACCGTCCGATCCCCCTACTGGAGATGTAGAAACTGCTCACGATGAGTCATATGCTGCGGGAAGGTACTTCTGTCGGAAGGCCTCCCTGAACATGCCCCAAGAAATCGGCTGCTCGCCATAGATGGTCTGCTGAGCTGTCCACCATGTCGTGGCCCGCTCTCGCATGTGGTAGGCCGCCAATCCAACCTTCTCCCAGTCGGAGCAGGACATATATGAGAAGGTATCCTCCACAGTGCTAAGCCATGATTGGGCTACGCCCGGATCGGTCCCTCCGTGGAAAAGTGTGAACCTGCCCTTCACGGATGCAGCCAATGCTGGGATCCGTGATCTGTCCATGATTCGGCCCACAGGGGCCGCTGGTACCGCAGGTGGTACGGGTGAGGCGATTGGCTGCACTGCCGGGGGTATTGACTGCGCTGCCTGTCCCGACGCTCCGCAGGTCTGCCCCTCCAGAGGTACTGTCTGAGCCGACAGAGGTGCCGGATGAGTAGAAGCTAACACCGGCTGCAAAGTCTGAATCAACTGCTGCAGCGTCTATAGTACTAGTTGGATCGGCTGCGATGCTGACTGCTCTGCGGACGATACCGTAGCGGGTACCACCGGGGGTGCTACGGAAGGAACAACCGGGGTGGCGACAGGAGGCACTATCGGGGGTGCGACTGGAACCGCTGTCAGAAACGGCGAAGGGATCCTCGGTGATGGTAGCCTCCGGCCCGGAGACGTCGGTCTACGGCGTCCAGCATCAACCACAAGTCGTCTCTCTGGAGACTCCGCCTCTGCTCCGATAGTCGCATCTCCCGTAGGCTCCCGAGTCAACCGACGTGATGGTCGCCGAGGGCCACCACGGGGCCGAGGCGGGGTCAGCTCGACACGACGACGGGGCATACCTGCACAGATATGACCCAATCATTATTACCGTGATTCTCATGACTACTAACAAGATCTTACCATAACTTCATGATCGTCTGGAGATATCCCGTCGCCGCCATGTCCCAATCACGTCTATCGAGGAAACGACTCCGACACAAAATCCGGAAAACACCCATAAGACCACAAGATATCTCGAGAACCTGCGCTCTGATACCAAATAAATTGTCACGCCCCGAGAAGCCGCTCGTCCGATACCGACCGGACAGCTACTCCCTTACAGCTCAATTGGTATAAGGATTCATAAACTCTAGTACTTATCCCGGAGGTCTAGAGTTCGAATCCTGAGAAAGGCAGAGATCCACTGGCCAAGGGTGGAAAGTACTTGTGAGTAACGGCACGGCCAATGGTCGTCGGTTGACGACATAAGGGGTCGCCAAGTGGGCGCCCAAGGGACCGCCAGTTGGGCCGCCAAGTGGGCCGCCCAAGGAGCCGAGGGGCCGGGTCGTTACAATAAAAAGGCGCCTTTTTATGTAGCGACACGGCCCCTCTAGCCCCATCAGGCGGCTCTCTAGGCAAGTGTCCTACGGTCTTCCCACCCCTGGCAGTGGGTTTTTGCCTTCCCCAGGATTCGAACCCTTGACCTCCAGGACAAGTACAATAGTTCCTGAATCCTGGTACCAAGTGAGCTACAATAGTTCCTGAATCCTGGTACCAAGTGAGCTACAGCTCACTTGGTACCAGGATTCAGGAACTATTGTACTTGTCCTGGAGGTCAAGGGTTCGAATCCTGGGGAAGGCAAAAACCCACTGCCAGGGGTGGGAAGACCGTAGGACACTTGCCTAGAAAGCCGCCTGATGGGGCTAGAGGGGCCGTGTCGCTATATTTAGAGTAGGTAAACTATAGTTGCAATATCTATATCTTGTACCTATGTAAATTGCAGCTTTTAAGAATAAAGCTTTCTTTCTTAGATCTAGCCTTCGAGATGATGCTGGTGAGAGCCTATAATTGGGATGCCTGATATCAATGTGAATAAAAATTAAATGTCGTGGTCTGACAATATGCACGCAAGGCTACTAAAGTTTTGTAAAGGAGTCATCCATTATTGTAGAATGCTGCTTTTCTTCAGCTTTTATTACTTTTATTGTACTATGAACATGTGTCTGGAAATAATCTATCAGTTTGACATACAATTTATCCCAATTCGACGCATGTATTTGTTGCCGTTGAATTATGTTTAGTGTGCTAGTTAGCTTGTGATATTTGAATGCAAGAGACCAAAGAAAAATATTCATTAAATTACATATAAAGTCACGTCATTTATATGCATCTCATCACTTTCTTCTCACTTAAAGTCTTTATTACGATGTGGTTTAGTTTCAAGTTAAGAATCTGTCTTGTTTATTATCCTTTCTATTCTTATTATAAGATGTCATAATTGAGGAGGAAGGTGACATCCCAAAAGAGAAGATAGAAAGGGCCAATAGTATTATGAAAAAAAAACTTCATATTTTTTTTTAGAAAATAAAAGTTTTGTTTATTTAATTTTGGTGTCATAGAAAATATTGATTTAAAAGGCGACCACCTTATTCATTTAATATTACGAAAATGCCAAAGTAAATCGAAGATAAACCATGCATTAATATGCTCAGGATCATAAGAAGCCTGAGACGTGATCTTAAACCATGCGATATGATAGAAATGCTTCAGCCGGCCAAGCTCAAGATCTTATGCTCCGTTTAGTTAGGAGAGTGGCAAGTAAAATTAAGAAAAAAAATTTATAGTGAAATTTTTTTCATTGTTTACTTATTAAAATTTAAAGAAGAAAAAGAAAAATAACTCATTCGTCGATAATTTTGGAGTCAAAAATGATTATTTTAAAATCAGATGAAAAGTAACGGATGAATAAAAAATAATACATGTATTTTTTTTATTCATAAAATTACATCATATATAAAAAAAATGATGCATATATCCTTTTTTAACTTATAAAATTATATTATATGTCAAAAAAATAGCCTATGTCCATTTACGTTAACAAAATTAAGTCATATGTATCTATCTTCTTCAATCAATGTAAATAAGATATAGAGGAAGGGATTTTTTTTTTCCTTTTTCATTCTCTTTCTATGCCCCTAAATTTACTTGATCCATCGATCATCCACCCTTAAAGATAAACAGAACATTAACGTCATTCCACCGAGACTCCATGCGAGTAGCTTACGTAAGAATTTTTTCTCCAAATGAGACGCGAATTTTGGGACGTTAGACTTCTAGATCGTCACTGAGAGTACTTTCCGATTTACTCTGGTGACCGATAAAAAATTATCATTGGATCGAATCGATCATTCCAGATTCATCTGCTATATAGTCAACATTTTTTTCCATTCAAACAGAGCTCGTACACACCGAACTTGAAGTAATGGCGGCGCCCTCCTCGGCCATTCGCTACCAGCTTCCTCTCGTCGTCGACGTAAACCTCAAGGTTCCCGCGCCGACGTCGTGGTTCACGTTCAGCTTCAGCCACCGATCGTACACGCACTCCGCCACCGTCTTACTCCTGTCGTCGTGGTACATCAAATCGCCGTCGTAGACGTGCAGCATCAGCGTCGTGGCCGAGGGGCTCGCGCCGAACACCTGCATCCCGGAGACTCCGGCGGTGCCTTCGGGGACGAAAACTTTGCCCTCGAATTGCCATATTCCAGAGAAGCAGGAACGGCTCTAAATTCGAAAAGAAAATAAAATTAAATAAAACCAATCAAATAATTCGAGAGGGGAGAGCTTGGGGGGAAATCAAGTCCGCAGATTTTGCATACGATGAGCGAGATCTCGGTGCGTGGTTTGGTGGTGCTGTTGGGTTCGACACTCTAATTCTCAAGCCAATCTGGTCAATTTACTCTGATTTGGGGGAAAAACAACAAACAAACAAACAAACTTCTAATTGTTCCCTACAAAAGAATTATTATTCAAGCAATTCTACCAGTTGCAAGTCCGGTCATGAATATAATATGAGGTAGGTTTGATTATATTAGGCCAAAATGACGATGACACTTTCAACCACTTCAACAACTAAGATCATCTCCAGTCGGTGCTCATTTGCGTCAAATTTGGTGTAAAAATTATACCAAATTCTTTCAACCGGTGACTATATTCCAACACCAAATTTAATGTTGCAACAGTGCATCAAGAAATTTGGCGTTGCAGTGTTGCAACACCAAATTTGATGATAATATTTTTTTTAATTGTTTTTATATTTAAAAAATTTATTATAATATATAATTAGCAAATATAATATATATTAATAAATATTATATTACTAAATATCATAAATAAAAATTAATTTATAATAAATATTTTTTCCTTTTTAATGTGATATAGTGTGAATGGGTTGGATAATAATTAAATTTAGTAATAATTAATTTATATTACTAAAAATTAAATTTAAATATAATAATTATATTCAAAAAGATTACTAAATTAAAATTTAGGTCGATAATTAAATTATGAATAAATAAATAAGAAAAAAATAGAATATTCTAAGAAATATTCTTTTTTGGTGTGATATAGTGTGAATGGATTGGATTTGAAATAGTGTTTGAAGTTGAAATTGTACTATTTTGATGTGAAAATGATACCAAATTTGATGTTGAAAGTTGGAGATGGTTTAAGTGGTGGCTCCGTCATGCATAGGATTAGCTGCCGTGATAAAAGGATGATTTTTTCCTTTACCCGCTCTGTAATGCTTGTCTTGGAAGTTTTTCCCTGGCACTTTCTTATCGATTCCTTAGGTCTCAGCTTTTGATCAGAATTTTAATCCTGCGAAGAATAAAATTAGTCGTTTGAACATACCAGTATGAACAACAACTAGTAGTAAAAGCGTATTTAACTAGCTACAACTGAACCACATCAACTTCATTCCAGTCGCAATTCCACAGCAGAAAGTAGAAGCAGAAGGACACAAACAAACCAGTTGACTCCAATCGTAGACCCAATCATTCAAATAAAAAAACCGAGGAGAGAAGCTTAACTTGGACGGAGTCACCTTCATAAGGATGGTACAAAAACGATTTATTCGTCTAAATGCTATCGTCATTCCTCTCAAAATAAATAAATAAAATAAAATAAATCACAAAATTATTAATTTGGATATTAACTAACACATAAAAGAAGGTAAATATCTAATTTTGTTAGAATTTGATTCCTGAATTTCACAGTGACAATATCTTATATAGTCTATGCCCTTTAAGTTGTCATTTTAGAATATATGGATAGTTAAAACGTAGATATTATCATATTTGATATACAAAGTTAATATGTCACTCTCTGCACGTGATAATCTTTATAATTTATTTTTTCTGTATTGATTTTGAAATTAATTGAGAAGCTATGACACACTTAGTGAAAAAAAAATTCAATTAAACGCTCAGTGAATGACGTGACATTTTACATGTACACGTTCAATAATCACTCGGACATCATCGATGATCTCCGACCATTACCCCAAATTAAACTATACCCTGAAGGACATGATGAATCCGTCGAAGATTATTACATATAAAATGTCATCACATTCACTAAGTTTTTATTTGAGATTTTTCGCTCAGGCTTATTATTTTTCTTAAAATGGAGTAATCAAAATTTAACACCTACGCCCTTCAAGCCAAAAGGCAGAATCGTCAAACTTTCCAACTCTAACGTTTCTTTCAAGTAATCTATGCCGATTGCCCATCGTCTTGACCCCCAAATTCCGATTGGAGTGAGTCCACTGCGACCATGGAGCCGGCTCTCCAGGCACTCATCGCCTCCCTAGTCAGTTTCCTCTTCGTCTCTCTCATCTTCGCTCTCCTCGTCCTCATCTGCCGCGACGCCTCCAAGTCCCGCCTTTCCGACGCCGAGGGGCCGCTGGCCCTCCGCTCGCTCGGCCGCACGCGCTCCTTGCCCCTTCCCTATGCCGCCGAGGAGAGTAGCGCCTCGTACGACCCCTCCCTAGATTATATCTCCATGACGGAGCTGGCCGCGGCCACCAGGAACTTCGCGGCGGACGGCATCATCGGCGACGGCAGCTTCGGGTTCGTCTACAAGGCGCGGCTGTCGTCGGGGGCCACGGTCGCGGTGAAGCGGCTCTCCAAGGACGCCGCGCACGGCGTGCGCGAGTTCAAGGCGGAGATGGACACCCTAGGGCGGATCCGCCACCCGAACCTGGTGCGCATGCTAGGGTTCTGCGTCGCCGGCCGCGACCGCGTGCTGGTCTACGAGTACGTGAAGCACGGCAGCCTGGACCAGTGGCTGCACGAGGCGGACGACGAGGGGCGCCCGAGGTCGCTCCCGTGGCGGACGCGGCTGGGGATCGTGCGCGGGGTGGCGGCCGGGCTGACCTTCCTCCACGGCGGCTGCCAGCCGGCGGTCATCCACCGCGACATCAAGGCCAGCAACGTGCTGCTGGACGAGGGCTTCGAGGCGCGGATCACCGACTTCGGACTGGCGCGGCTGGTGGAGCCGCCCCGCACGCACGTGTCGACCCAGGTGGCAGGGACGATGGGGTACATGGCGCCGGAGTACTGGGAGGGAGCGACCGCGGCCACGGTGAAGGGGGACGTATACAGCTTCGGGATACTGATGCTGGAGGTGGCGACGGGGCGGCGGCCGAACCTGGGTGTCCGGCCGGAGGGCGGCGGCGGAAGGAAGGAGATGCTGCTGGCGAAATGGGCGCGGGCAATGGTGGATCAGGGCCGGATCCCGGAGATACTGGACGACGCGATGGGGAGCGAAGACGCCGCCGCAGAGAGCGAGGTGAGGGCGTACTTGAATGTGGCCTTCCGCTGCACCGACGAGTGTTCCCGGAAAAGGCCCGCCATGGAAGAAGTATCAGCTCACCTAAACCAGTTCTAAATTTCTCATACAAAATACTACTGTAATTACTTCAACAAAACATCTGAGTTTGTATGATTAATTCTAATAAATTTTTATTAAAACAGATGTTTTCTGCTTGTGATTCAATCATATAGAGATCAACTCCACGGATTGAAACTGAATTGTGGAGTAATATCAGCTTCAACCCTTTAACAGTCTCAGATGCTTAATCTGAACTTACCCAACATACAACATGAATTTGCAATTGGCAACTCTTTCTGATCAGATTTCTCTGTGGATATATTTGCTTTCGAGATTTGTCTGAGTTGAACTAAAATCTTCCACTTCATTACTACTCTTTACATGGCTCCCCAAGCTATTATCTGGATTGATGCAGAATTCTAGAGCTTGTCTTAGTCTTCTGCCTAGAAGACATTGGGGTGACATTCTCCTTGTCTGAATCAAAAACTTGCCCCTTCGCAACCACATTGTTGTTGCAGGGCTCATGCTCACTTTTGGTTTGCTCACGAACTTTCTCCTTGCCTCTTTCCATGCCAAGGGGAAGGAAGCCTTTTGATTTGAACTTGCTCGGCGTTTGGTCTGAGCACTAATTACTCCGGATATCGTGATTTACCTTCCTCGTAATGGCCTTGGGATAGATGCGGCGGGGGCGCTGGGGCGAGCGATTTCGCCTTTTTGTCTCGAAGGTGCTCTCCTATTATCAGACCTCTTCGGGGTCAGATGCTCAGGCTCGGATGGCAGGTCGATGGCAGATAAAACCTGAGGGTTCAAATCCCCTACCATAGTTAGCATCAAAGATTCAATAAATTAAAGGAAAAATTGCATGAAAGATGACATTTTATAGAGATTGAAGGACTTGAACCAAAGCCTGAGAAGTTTCTTCTTTGTCTTCAGCGACATGTTCCAACGGGTTCTCCATCTCCATCGCCAAGCTCGTAGAGAGCCATTGAAGCCTGTAAATCCTCGTTGAGGCGCCAAATCTCAGAGAGTCTCCGTCCACCATATCCACAGTAACGTTCGCCTTCGTTGATTTTTTCCTCCCTTCCTCGTTCCTCCTGGAAGGAACCGACCGCGAGGGCTGGCGTCGCCTCCGGCAGCAGACGTGCGCGCCGGCGGCTGGGAGAGGTTGAGGAAGATGCTACCTTTCTCGAGGACAGAAAGAACAGCAATCTTGGACTCTTCCCGTCCGCATAGAAGGGTTAAGTTCGATCCTGCTTATAAATACACGGTCTAAAGATGATTGTAGCCATATCATTTGTTTTTAAAATTATTCATTAATGTACGATTAATAAATGAATTAGGACTGTATTAATTCTTCGATAAATTTGCTTTAAATCTCTAATGACAAGTTAAACTTTGTATTCAATCCCCATTTGAGTTTTTCTTTATGTTAACTCCCTAATGGATTGAGTATAAAAGAGTGAAAATTGAATATACATCAGTGAAAAATGAGTATAAAAGAGTGAAAAGTGAGTATAAAAGAGTAAAAATTGAGTATGCAGTTTTTTGATGCGGTGGATGCAACCTTATAAACTCAATTTTTTAACTTTTATACTCAATTTTCTTCAAATAATACTCACAAAGCTGTCTTGTCAATCCCATCAGGGACTGCATACAAATAAAAGTTTGAGTGGGGATTGCATGCAAATGTAAATTTGGAAGTGGGGAGTTTAAGAAAATTTACCCTTAATTCTTACCCAACAAAAAAAAATAACGTGGTTTTTCCAACCTCAGATGATTGATCCGGTTTAATGGAAATTTTTTACTGACCCTAGGAGAAATCACGCCGTTGTTGGGGATCGAATTGCAAATGCTTGCGATAATACTAAGTCTCCCTTCTATTGCACCATAGTCCCAGGGGTCTGTATTAATTCTTACCAGTAGTATACAAAGGACAACAAATCTGTCTCACAATCCTCTCTATTTCGTGTCTCACAATCGTCGACGATGACCGACGATCGACACCACGAACGACATTTGATCGTCGTCCCGAATCAAACAACATCCTGGGGAATGGTGAACTGGTCGGGATCGCCGCAATTGCGATATCGCCAGATTCGATGGTGAATCCAGCGAGATCACAATTGCGACGATCTCGGACGGATTCATCGTACCTCTAGGGTATAATTTAGTTCGTTGCGACGGGTGGAGGCCGCCGATAGTGTCTGATCAACGATCGGACGAATCATCAACCATCGCCAGCAATTATGGGGCACAGGACAGAGAGGATTGTGGGATAGAGGATCTTTTCTTCAAAGGATAATTCCAAAGGTTTGCTTGCAAATGGGATCCTCTGTCCCAACTCTTCTCTGTCCCCATGTCTCACAATGACGGATGATGGTCGGCGATTCATCCGATCGTCGATTGGACGCCATCGACGACCTCTAATCGCCGTCCTGAATCAAACGATATCCTAGGGGAATGGTAAACCGGTCGGGATCAACAGAATTGCGATCTCGCCAGATTCGATAGTGAATTCGATGAGATCGCAATTGTGACAATCCCTGACGGGTTCATCGTATCCTCGGGTATAATTTGGTTTGGAGTGATTATCGATTAAGCCCAGCGTCCCAGGGTTGGTCTCATTTAAAGGAAAAATTCATGTAAAATACGTCGTAACTAGGGATCGACTCGAGGATGTCTAGGATAGTGACTAGTCACCCTACTGCTGTACCATAGGCTTGTAAATATCTAGGATAGCGACTAATCGTCATAGCTAAGGATCCAACCTCCTCACGCTCCATTTGTAAGTAACGGAATATTGACTTCAATTTAACATAGTCAAACAAAAGAAATAACTTGGAACAACCTTATCAACAATGGGTATCAAAAATTAATCAGGTATGCACTCCAAAACCAATATATCATATATCATTAATTTGATTGATTTGAGATTTAATGTAAAAGCAAAGTATTGGAGCAAAAGTGATATCGTTTCCAATACCACCGATATTTTCTTTAGAAGCTACGAGGGAGAATTCAAGTGATTGGGAGTGGCATGAAGTCTTTCATTCATAATAAATGAATCATTTTGGATAAAGGCGTTATCTCAATATACAGATGGTATTTCTCTCTCAGTTCATTTAATTTAATAAATATTTTGTGACGATCGTTTTGGTTTTTTAACACCTATAAAGTTTTTTAAAACAGTACACCATAAATGTAGAAATTTAAGAGTTGTTTTCAAATATAAAAAAATGGCCATTTCATATTTATTTTGTCGGGAAGTTTTTTTAATCGATATAAAAAATTATCTTTTAATTTTGTTTAATGTTTATTGTTTCGACAATTTACCAAAAGGCGTACCTAAGAATAGGTATTTACCAAACAGCATACCATGGTTCCATTTTCACCAAAGGACGCACTTAATAATAGTGAACTTCCTCTTATACCCCTCCTATTATCTACTGTCTTTCTCCTTCTCTCTGTAACAAATTTCGAGACGACGACTGCAGATACTTTTTCAGACTTTTATTTTAAAATAATATAATATGAAATCGACGCTGAAAACGTTGTAAGGTAAACATAAAAAAAAATATTTCAGTTAACAAATATCTCATCCAATTGGATTTAAAAATATAAATAAATAATATTTATATTTGATTAATAAAAATTAATATATTAAATAATATTTAATATATATATAATATATATATAAAATATTAATAAATATATTAATAATAATTAATAAATATATTAATATTTCATCCCACACTATTTATTAATAAATATATTAATAAATATATTAATATATTAAAAAATTTGAAAAAAACGTTGGCTCAAAATTTTAAAACAAAACGTGTATTGATTTCATGCCCACGCTGAGCCTGAAATCAAACCTTTCAGGCCCAGCGTGGGCCTGAAATATTTTTATTTCATGCCCACGATGGGCCTGAAATAAAAATATTTCAGGCCTAACGTGGGTCTGAAATATTTTATTTCAGGTCCAGCGTGGGCCTGAAATTTTTTATTTCAGGCCCACGTTGGGCTTGAAATCTTTTGATTCAGGCCCGACTTGGACTCAAATTTTTTTTTCTATTTTTAAAATATATTAATATATAAAAAAAACCTATCAAAACACTTAATTTCAGATTCAAACACAGGGCCTGAAATCATCTCAGGAGGGTCTGAAGTCAAATAACTTAGATCCTATAAATAATTAATTTAATAAATAAAAATTAAATATAAAAAAATATTTTTAAAATTAAAAATTTTTTTGTGCCCTGGGCCTGAAGTCATCCGACTTCAGGCCCAAGGAGGGCCTGAAGTCTGATGACTTCAGGCCCAAGGAGGGACTTCAGGCCCTCCAATATTCATATTAAAATATTTAAAAAAAATTTTATAAAAAGTGAGTTTAGGTATATCACCAATGCTATATGAGTGGTTTAGATATATCAGTGAGTTTTGTGCAAAACTCACTGATGGACCTACCATATTTGGAATTCTGAAAACCCTATATCAGTAGACAGGGTTGAGCTAGGAGATGAGATTTTAGGTGCCGAAACCTCTAATCTTGTTGTATCACCAATGCTATAGGAGTGGTTTAGGTATATCAGTGAGTTTTGAGCAAAACTCACTGATGGACCTACCATATTTGGAATTCTGAAAACCCTATATCAGTGGACATGGTTGAGCTAGGAGATGAGATTTTAGGTGCCGAAACCTCTAATCTTGTTGTATCACCAATGCTATAGGAGTGATTTAGGTATATCAGTGAGTTTTGAGCAAAACTCACTGATGGACCTACCATATTTGGAATTCTGAAAGCCCTATTTCAGTGGACAGGGTTAAGCTAGGAGATGAGATTTTGGGTGCCGAAACCTCTAATCTTGTTGTATTACCAATGCTATTGGAGTGGTTTAGGTATATCAGTGAGTTTTGAGCAAAACTCACTGATAGACCTACCATATTTGGAATTCTGAAAACCCTATATCAGTAGATAGGGTTAAGCTAGGAGATGAGATTTTGGGTGCCGAAACCTCTAATCTTGCTATATCACCAATGCTATAGGAGTGGTTTAGGTATATCAGTGAGTTTTGAGATGAGAATTAAAACTCACTGATATACCTAAATCACTCCTATCAGTGAGATGAGAATTAAAATTCACTGATATACCTAAATCACTCCTATAGCATTGGTGATACAACAAGATTAGAGGTTTCGGCACCCAAAATCTCATCTCCTAGCTCAACCCTGTCCACTGATATAGGATTTTCAGAATTCCAAATATGGTAGGTCCATCAGTGAGTTTTGCTCAAAACTCACTGATATACCTAAAGCACTCCAATAGCATTGGTAATACAACAAGATTAGAGGTTTCGGCACCCAAAATCTCATCTCCTAGCTCAACCCTTTCCACTTAAAAAGGGTTTTCAGAAATCCAAATATGGTAGGTCCATCAGTGAGTTTTGCTCAAAACTCACTGATATACCTAAATCACTCCTATAGCATTGGTGATACAACAAGATTAGAGGTTTCGGCACCTAAAATCTCATCTCCTAGCTCAACCCTGTCCACTGATATAGGGTTTTCAGAATTCCAAATATGGTAGGTCTATCAGTGAGTTTTGCTCAAAACTCACTGATATACCTAAACCACTCCTATAGCATTGGTGATACAACAAGATTAGAGGTTTCGGCACCTAAAATCTCATCTCCTAGCTCAACCCTGTCTACTGATATAGGGTTTTCAGAATTCCAAATATGGTAGGTCCATCAGTGAGTTTTGCACAAAACTCACTGATATACCTAAATCACTCCAATAGCATTGGTGATATAGCAAGATTAGAGGTTTCGGCACCCAAAATCTTATCTCCTAACTCAACCCTGTCCACTGATATAGGGTTTTCAGAATTTCAAATATGGTAGGTTCATCAGTGAGTTTTGCTCAAAACTCACTGATATACCTAAACCACTCCTATAGCATTGGTGATACAACAAGATTTGAGGTTTCGGCACCCAAAATCTCATCTCCTAGCTCAACCCTGTTCACTGATATAGGGTTTTCAGAATTCCAAATATGGTAGGTCCATCAGTGAGTTTTGCTCAAAACTCACTGATATACCTAAACCACTCCTATAGCATTGGTGATACAACAAGATTTGAGGTTTCGGCACCCAAAATCTCATCTCCTAGCTCAACCCTGTTCACTGATATAGGGTTTTCAGAATTCCAAATATGGTAGGTCTATGAGTGAGTTTTGCTCAAAACTCACTGATATACCTAAACCACTCCTATAGCATTGGTGATACAACAAGATTTGAGATTTCGGCACCCAAAATCTCATCTCCTAGCTCAACCCTGTCCATTGATATAGGATTTTCAGAATTCCAAATATGATAGGTCCATCAGTGAGTTTTGCTCAAAACTCACTGATATACCTAAACCACTCCTATAGCATTGGTGATACAACAAGATTTGAGGTTTCGGCACCCAAAATCTCATCTCCTAGCTCAACCCTGTCTACTGATATAAGGTTTTCAGAATTCTAAATATGGTAGGTCCATCAGTGAGTTTTGCTCAAAACTCACTGATATACCTAAACCACTCTTATAGCATTGGTGATACAACAAGATTAGTGGTTTCGGCACCCAAAATCTCATCTCCTAGCTCAACCCTGTCCACTGATATAGAGTTTTCAGAATTCCAAATATGGTAGGTCCATCAGTGAATTTTGCTCAAAACTCACTGATATACCTAAATCACTCCTATAGCATTGGTGATACAGCAAGATTAGATGTTTCGGCACCCAAAATCTCATCTCCTAGACCACTCCTATTAGATGTTTCGGCACCCAAACTCACTGATATACCTAAACCACTCCTATATAATATGTAATTATATATTAAACCTTTTTATAAATTTTTTTTATATATTTTAATATGAATATTGGAGGGCATGAAGTCTGATGACTTCAGGCCCTCCTTGGGCCTGAAGTCGGATGACTTCAGGCCCAGGATACAAAATTTTTTTTAATTTTAAAAATATTTTTTTATATTTAATTTTTATTTATTAAATTAATTATTTATAGGATCTAAGTTATTTGACTTCAGACCCTCCTGGGATGATTTCAGGCCCTATGTTTGAATCTGAAATTAAGTGTTTTGATAGGTTTTTTTATATATTAATATATTTTTAAAATAGAAAAAAAATTTGAGTCCAAGTCGGGCCTGAATCAAAAGATTTCAGGCCCAACGTGGGCCTGAAATAAAAAATTTCAGGCCCACGCTGGGCCTGAAATAAAATATTTCAGACCCACGCTGGGCCTGAAATAAAAATATTTCAGGCCCACGCTGGGCCTGAAAGGTTTGATTTCAGGCCCAACGTGGGCCTGAAATCAATACACGTTTTGTTTTAAAATTTTCAGCTAACGTTTTTTTCAAATTTTTTTATGTAGTAATATATTTATTAATATATTTATATATATTTATTAATATATTTATTAATAAATAGTGTGGGATGAAATATTAATATATTTATTAAATATTATTAATATATTTATTAATATTTTGTATATATATTAATATATATATTTAATATTATTTAATATATTAATTTTTATTAATCAAATATAAATATTATTTATTTATATTTTTAAATCCAATTGGATGGGATATTTGTTAATTGAAATATTTTTTTTTGATGTTTACCTTACAACGTTTTCAGCGCCGATTTTATATTATATTATTTTAAAATAAAAATCTGAAAAAGTATTTGCAATCGTCGTCTCGAAATTTGTTACAGAGAGAAGGAGAAAGACAGTAGATAACAGGAGGGGTATAAGAGGAAGTTCACAATTATTAAGTGCGCCCTTTGGTGAAAATGAAACCATGGTACGCTGTTTCATAAATATCTATTCTTAGATACGCCTTTTGGTAAATTACCGTTATTTTTTTAATGGAGAATCTTATGTATGATTGGTTTCAGTCATGTTTATAATTGAAATCGGAGTGTTGGATGTGATGATAAGGGAGTGTTTGGGAGAGCTTTTACTTCTTGAAAAGTGATTCTTGTAGTGATTATCTTGAAGTTAGTAAGAAGCTAAAGCATGCAGTGTTTGGAAATAGAAGTCAAAAACTGATACAAGATAAAGTTTGAGTGTTTGGTGAATAATTACTTTTAAGCTTAATTTTTAATTAAATGACAATAATATCCTTAAACTATCAAAATTAATTTTTTTCAATTATCTAAATATAATTTTGATACATGATCTATAATATTTTATATATTTAATATTATATTTTAAATATTATATCAAAATTATTTTTTTAATAATATATATATTTAAAAAAAATATAAAATTAATAAAAATATAAAAAATAATAAAATAATAAAATTTATATAAATTTATACAAATATATATAAATTTTTTTGAAAATATAAATTATATAAAAATATAAGATTTTATTTAAAAATGTGATGGTAATTATGTAAAATAATAAATTTATTAAGGGTATAAATGTCAACTTTTAATTCTACACCATAAGCAAAAAAGCAGAAGCAGAAAAAAACATCAAATTGTTGCTTCTAGCTTTTGAGTAAAAGTTGCAGAAGTTAAAGCAGAATCTGGCATTCCCAAACACTCAAAAGCACTTTTGCATGGTTAGAAGCTAAAAAGCAGTAAGCAGAAGCTCTCCCAAACACTCCCTTAGTACGAGTGTAATCATTTTTTACTATAATAACAAGATGAGAACACAAACTGCATGGTTCGCAGGTGGTGGAATCTTGGGTTGAGAGCGGAGCCGAGGGAATGGCCCAAGGCGAAGAGCTCCTCTGCCGATGAATGAGTGATCAAGATCACGATAGAAATCAAGATGAAATTGGGTTGACATAGCTTTCTTATACGTGTTTGACCCATTAAACGAAGAATGAAAAATCAAGCTTATCGAAGAAGGCAATAACGTCTTTTGGTTTGAGTATGGTTGGTCCTAGTAATGCCATTCCTAAGAAGCTTTACTTGGGGTCTTTTTCTTGACGTGTATCCGACAAATATTAAAAAGTAGACTAGTTTTTATTTAAGCTTGTAGAATGACAAAGGACCAACCATACGCAATACGTATAATGCAGAGACAATGGCATGGCTATAGATGCTCATTTTCATTCCAAATAGATGTTTGATTAACTAGTTAAATTATGCATTTGAAATATTTACTCAAGTCAATATGCAAATTCATATACCAGTAGAGGCAATACATATTCAATATGCAGTTTCATGTAACAACAATGTCAGTAAATAATATGGAGTTTCATTTATTACCGGTGCAAGTCCGCGTCGTGAACATTAGAGTATACCTCATTTTAGGTCATTCAATCTTGTCTTCCTCCAGCAACAATTGAACAATTGATTTGACCACTTCATTTGTTGCAAATATGGCACTCTGGAAACAAAGTGACATTAAAATCAGGTCATTTGACGAGAAATTCAAGATTTACAACAAACATAAAACGACCATCCAATCATCAATTTAGAGTTGCATAAAATATGACAAACAAGTAGGTCATTTGACCACTTCATTTTTTGCAAACTTAGCAACCTGGAAACAAATTTGACGCTAAAATCGGGTCATTTGATGACAAATTCAAGATTTACAATAACATAAAACAATCATACCATCATCAACTTAGAAATGATTACTAAGAATTATGAAATCAAAATAGTTAATATGAGTTGCTTAAGTTTAAAAAATAAATGCAGCATACACGTGTTTAACTTGAATTTGAGCTTCATCATAAATTTATGTTAACAATGTGCTCGTTACATATATCCATTCAGTGACGGTTAGAAATAACTAAACAGGGAAGCAATACAGTCGCAGAGACAGATTAATATCAATCTCTTTGGCAGTAAAAAGATAAACTGACAGAACTTGAAGTGTAAGATACCTGAGGTCTTTTGATTAGTTCCTTTAGAACTGCATGGAGCGTTACACGTAGTTCCTTAAATAGAACAGCAGTCCGTGCAGGAGCAGTCAATTTTAACCAGCCATCTATAACAATAAGCCCAGCCTGTAAGCAGGAATCCCAATGTCACTCCCTATTTCATATAGATGATAATGGAAAACTGGCAATAAGAGGTACAGCTTCCCAGCAGTCCATGAGTTTATAGTATGGAATATTATTTGTATTTCATGCACTAACTAATCCACAAATGGTAATAACCACCCGCCAGTTGTATGAAATTTTAGCTGAAACAATTTAAAGATATTCAAGTCATATATTTTTAAATCATTTACATGTTTCTGACAAACTTGAAAGGAAATAATAATTCAAACCAAGGTTTGAAATCTTGAGGTAAGTTTGTGTTTTGGTCCTTAGCCGACTCAAGGGGTGCCACCTATGCAGAGTATCGGTGTTGGAAGGTGTACCTAAAACAGAAGACGAGGAGAAAGAGGAAGGAGGAACAAAAGAAGGTCCCAGTCCATCGCAAACGTTTGGGAAAGAATATATTTACCTTTCGAGGTAAGAGGAAGGAACGTGCAACCTTAGAAACCTCCATGGCCTCCAAAACAACCAAAGGCTTCCACAACCTTTGGTGTGTTGCGAGCCTTCTACGGCCTCCAAAATGTCGTGGAATTGCAAAAGACTTGCAATTGAGGCAAGGAAGAGTAGATCAAGTACGCAGAAGCCTAGCGTAGGGTGGTGTGAAATGATGAAAGAATCGCAGAACAGAGGAAACTCGCTTGGTGCATTGCAGAAGAATTATGAAACAATGAAAGTCGTGCTCAAGTGGCTCATGTGCCCTAGGTATCCCACCTTGTGCTCGTGGCAGACTTGCACCATTAAGGTGTTTAGTCGGTCTTGGGTTTTCTACATGCTTGCCGGAGAATAAAAATAAATGTTTTGCCTGTGTTGAAATCTCACCTGATGTTGGATAACCACGGATCCCCCAAATAAGAGGAGAGAATAAGGGGAGATGACACTAGTGTCTCGTAGAAATATCTTGCTAGTCTCAACCTATCGAAATAAAATCAATTAATTATCTTTAACAAAACTAGAGTATCAATCATCAATCAAGTAAAAAAAATCACCCTCTTGTAAGAGGAAATACTGAAAATAATGGAAGAGAATCTACAGAGGACGTATTTCACCTACTATCATCACTAACAGATTAAAGATTTTCCACAAAATATCCTTTGAAATTATGCAAGGTGATTCTTCTTCTTACAAGATAAAACTGGATATTAGATGTAAAAAAGGGTCCATACAGCATACTACAATGAACAAGATCATCAAAGTGAGGAATAAAAAATGAACATAGTTTATATGCAAGTTGGAGCGAGCAAAATGTCCTCGTGTCTTTCTTGTGACAATTGAAGCTTCCCAGACTACTGAAATGGAAACAAACAAAACTTGGTAAACCTTTCTAAGAACAATGTTGACAACTGTGATTCTCACATATTTTTTTGAGGTCAAGCACATGAATCCAGTAATTGAACTTTATGTAAGGTAATCCCAGTAGCAATATTCATCTTAAAAATCACTTCTAATTACATTAAGTAGAGTTTTCCTTGGTCTTCACCAATCCAAATGCGTTCAAGTCTATTCCATTGAACTTGTCTAACTACGTAATCTATTAGTTGCCTAACATGTCCATAACATCTTTATGTATCTTCTCACATTTTATCATTCATTACAGTTGTACCTAATTGCTCATGAAATATTATATTATTTATTATTTCTAAACTCATCCTTTTTTTTTCATAACAAAAGAAAGACAGTGTCCTTGATTTGAAATCTAGCAGACCAAGAAGCACTAACTAGCTGTAGTTCATCACTGTGCTATATACTCAGCATTGAGAAGCAATCATCAGAAAGATTCAAAAGGTAACCAATAAAGCACATAGTCACATACTACTGAGCACTTCCTTCAACATTAACAACCAACAAAAAAAACCGAAGAGAAGCAAATTCAAGGAACCACCTTTTCAAGGAAGACGAAAAATGGATATCTAAAATGTTCCACGCTATAGTTTATGGAAGAGGGGTGAATGTGAACTTCTCTCCTTCCATCATATAATACCATCTGATTCTTCACATTTTGCAATTTAGTGCTAGCTAAAGCTGAATTAACAATGCCTTCTTTGGTAGCAGCAACATTAGGATAGAGCCCTGCACATATAATTGACTGCCGCAGGCCATATAAGAATATTGAGAGGTCAAGTGAGTAGACTATTGGGAATTAGTTTGCCACAAGGAAGAAGAAAGACGAAGAACAAAAATGAAGATGATTCATACTGCAATTGAAGACTAATAATTGAAGTGAACATAGCAAAAAGCAAATATGAGTTAAAACCAAAGAACCAATACAGAGAGAGCTAATTCATTGATTTTTCTGTGGATTTCAGAAAATAATGAAAAGTGGCCCTCTCAACATTCTACATAGGCGAGAAGGAGCCAGCTTTATGTGTCTTTATTATCTTTGATAAAAAAAAAGATAAATATTGTTATATATTCTTCTATTATTTGTGTTTTTGGCTTTGCCTTGTGAGATCTATTGTTTTCAATGCATTACTATCTCTTTGCTATTATAATTTTTCCAGGTGGAAATTTAATACTGCAAGAAATTTCTTTCAGAAGACCATAACCATAACTAATTATAGTGCACAAGAGTGATGAAAAAGATTAACATGCTGATCACCAGATAGTAGGTTACTAAAAGATTCAAATTATCGGAAAGCCCTGTTTACATGCATCAGGGATGGAAAAGAACAATTACCTTAATGAGTGACGAATGATTAGCATACAAGTTAAATGGTTGAGACATGTCAGAAAGCCAACTATCGAGCTTCTCTCTCCTTCTTGCATCACTCTGTTCATATAATTGCATTGGCAAACAAATAAAACTAGTGAATTTGGCGCAATAGTAAAAGAACGAGTAAAACAATTATTCAAGTAAGATACGTAGATGCAGAGAATGCACTAAAGTTAGTTGGAGATGGGAACTAAAAGGTTGTTCTCATTAGCTTTGGCATATCAAGTGACTGGGCACGGATGATGTATGGAGGAACATAATCTGGTCTTCTTGATCAAGAATTGAGGCAAAGGTCTTCAATCACGGTAGATTAAACGCCAGAGATGTTATGTGGTGAAAGCATGTACCCATTGCAGATTTCTCGTGTCCTGTGTTCTAATGGTGTGGATGAAACAATTCACTCTCTTCTTTTCTTGCCTATGAGTTCAAGCAGACTGGAAATGGATCAAAATTTATTTTTTTTTTGACTTGGACCAGACAGATTTCAGGAGAGGGACTTACACAAAGATCTTCAACTTCAATGCTGGGGATCTATATCGTGAACTGATACTATAGGACAGTGAAGGGTTCAGCTACCTAATGCTGTTAAATTGAAATATTATCGTCTTATGACACACGTACAATACCTCATCCACAATTTAGTCTAACAACTAAATGTTTCTATTCTACGTTCTGTTGACGATCTTGGAGAGGACCTCATATTTGGCTACTCTATGTATATTTATGTAATATGTAATATGTGGGTATTAATAAAAGAACCTTTATTCACTCAAATCCCTTTTCAGAAAAGAAAAGAAAAATAAATTCATGATAAATCTCAAATCTAAAACTACAATCGCAGTAAATCCACTAGACCAAAATCTCTATTAGTCTAATATCACTATTATATCCCCTCAACCTAGAGCATAGAAACTATATCTAACTAGTTACCAAACAAGAGATGTAGACTAAGACTAACCATTATTAAATGCATACATAATATTCACACACAAGCAAAACAAGCTTAAGTTAATGGAGCACATAGTCAATGATCCCACAAACTCAAATTAAAAAATTTCTGAACATAGGTGGTTGAGTTAAGATGCAAGCAAAGATTGGTAGCGGCGGTGCTTGTGTCTGCATGAGGTGTGGTCCTCAACAGGCTATTAAATCACAAATAGAGAGGATGATAGTGGAGGTGCTTGTGTCCACGAAGCGACGGCATTAACAGGCTATCATATTGACAATGGAGGATGGTGTTGGCGGTCCTTAAAACTATCATAGGCAAATGATCAAGTTTAGTAGCAATTGGTTGCAGCAATACTCTCCGCCTGGTTCCAATATTGAAAGGGTAGAGGCAATGTTCTCCTTTCACCTGATTTCAACATTGCTTTCAGTACTTCAAAGGGAAAGTCCCTGCTCTCTAATCCCCAGGATCTCCTTCACCTACTTAACGAGCACAAAAAGCTCACCTTCTTGAAGAAAAATAATATACTGTTAGAACTACATATATGGGTTTACACCCACTAGACCAATAACCTAATAATCAAGTATCTCTTCTAGTTTCGAAAATAGTGATAAGGCCAAAGATAATGTACAGGAAAAAATAGAGAAAATACAAAGGCTGATGGGCAGTGTGCTAGTTGTATCAATGCCAATGCTATATGAGACTATGCCTAGACAGTATGTCAATATTCTTGCCAATATTGGGCTGAGAATTTAGACACAAGCAACAATTAATCATAGCTTAAAATATTGGACCGAGAACTTACTTGGAAATGCTTTGGTAAATCAACAAGCCTGATATCTGCTAACAAGCACCCAAACTGTACTCGCATATCCCTGCCAAATTGATTCCCATGTCATAAAATCCTCCTTGTTAGTTGATAAAAGTGAGCTAGGGTATTTTGATCGTGTTGTTTGTTCATAGAATGTGCAGAAACTAAGGCCATTATCATAAAAGATACGATGACTCAAGACATGATTTGAAGAATCACAGAGAAAAAAACATTACAAGTTGATCAATTTTTTGCCTAAAAACGACAGAATGTAGAAAAAACAAAAACAAAATTCTATGAGTAACTAATCCTTGATTAAAGAATCACCTTATCATGTACATTACAGAGCTGTTCAAGAAAAAAGAATGACAAAATTCTTGGGCAGATCTTGCACCATCCTGCAATGTTGTGAACATTCAGAAAATGCTATACTGAAATTATTTTCAAAGAATATTAATGTCTGCTAGTAAAGTCTGTACGCGCTCAGACTAGTGAGTGTGATAAACCTGTTTCCATTCACAACCAGAAGAGATAAGAGAACAGGAATATGGGATTGGAATCTGGTGGAATATAAAAAGATAACTTGACCTGCTGCAATATTCTGGCCCATTTATTATATGCAATAATCATTAAGAGATGGTCTGATTGTCTAAAACTCTCATCCAAAGCAGATTTATTGTCAAGATTGCTACTTAATAATAATAATTTTGCCCGCTCTATGTTTTGTTTCTGCAGCATAAACAAATTAGGCATTAACATAAATTTAAACAGGAATCTGAGTTTCAAAAGCATCATCCAGTCATACGAAGATATAAATATACCTCATCTTTAGGATACACAAATGGAAACTTATAACTTAAAAAGGCTGCAAGTGAAAGAATTGGTGATAAGCAACCAAATATTGCGCCATACAACATCATCTGCAAAAACACATTTGCAAGGGTCTTAATAATTTGAGTAAATTTACTCTTTAAATCTTTGCATGGCATTTGATGTCTAAGCAAGATCAGCCATGCGAGAAATACTAAGAAAGACAAGACCATATTTAACAAAATCAGTTGATACTGATCAGGAATATCCCAACTGAAAAGTATTGACAACAACTTATCCAATTTTTCTGAGAAATAGAATTTCACATAGATTGAAGAAAAAGTTTTGAAAAAACACGCTCAAAAACCAATGCAGACAGTTAGAAAACTAACGAGTTTACAATAGAAAATTGATGAAATTCATTCAAATTTGAATAAATATAGAACAACATAAATGAACTGGACTTAAAATTTGGTCAAACTAAGATAGCTTTGAAAAACTGGATCAATTTAGCTCCTCCTTTAATCCCAGCTTCATTCTTGGAGAACTGGTATAGGAAGAACGGAGCTTTTATTTCCTACTAAAATTGCCTTGCCTTGCCACAA
>JAGFNQ010006463.1:0-22032 GCA_024364735.1 Boesenbergia rotunda
TGAGTTTTACCAAAATAAATTTAAGTAAGGGAGTTTAAAAACATAGTTTTCAAGAAAAACTTTAAGTAATGGATTTCATAAAAAATGATGTTCAAAGTAATAGGTGTTTTGAAAATACATGAAGCTCCCCCTTAATGTGACAACTCTTCTCCTTATATTAAAAAAACTTGCAAAAACTTGCAACATAGTTTTCAAGAGTAACTTACTTAGCTAATATTTTGGAAACAAGTTTTCCATTTAAAAAGGTTCAACATTTGCACTCATAGAGAAATTTCCTTGGAACATATTTTGTGCATTAAAACCCATTTTTACATGGAAAAATCTTTAAATAGACAAGTTTTTGCTAAAACATAGATTTTTGCTTAGAAACATTTGTCAAAAATTTCAAAGGTTTTTGCTCAGACAAACTTTGTTTACTAAGAAAGATTTTGCTTAGAAATATTTTCAAAATAAATGTACTTAGTGCTTTAGAGGTTTTGAAAGTACTTTGAAGATGCTTAGACCAATTTTAAAGCACTTAAAAATACTTAGTGAAAACAAGATAAAATTCAAAATTTTCTCTCTCCTGGCCATATATCAATAAGGAACTTTTTGAAAGAAGATTTAAAAAAAATGTGTGTATCAGAGCTTATGAGTTTTGAAAATATGAAAATACTTAGTATAATTTTGTAAGCACACAACTTAAATTGCACAAAAAAAACTCCGCTTTGAAAGATATTGTGCAATTTTGGAAAAAAATTTTGTATTTGTAGTCAAGTCTTTAGAAAATTCACGTACTTAGAACATTATTGCTTTAGAAAGGTATCAGTACTTTTGAACACATTACATTTTAAAAAATAGAAGTACTTTTTAAAAGATATCATGCAATCTTTGAAAAATATAAGTACTTTTAAACATAATATTTTAAAAAATTTAATGTTATTTTGAGATCATGATACTTACTTGGTTTCTTTTTCAGTCTGACACAATCCTAGGAAACCTTGTTAACTACAAGATATTTTCCTAAGTGTCCTGGAAAATTTTCAATGTCAAGTATTATTTTCTAGGTATTTAAAAATAATTTTATAAGCCACAAGAATATTTTAAAAAATATTTTGTAAGACAAATTATATATTTTCAAATGAAATTTAGTGATGAAAATATTATTTAGAAATGTTTAATAACTCTTTTAATTTGACCTCCCCCTAAATTTGACGCAATCCTTGGAAGCTTGTTGACCACAAGTATTCTTCCTCTAAGTCTTTAGGGTTCAGTTCAGATCAAAGGAATTTATCTAACAATTTCAAAACAAAAAAAAAACATTTCAGAAATTCTTCTTTTGACTCAAACTCCCCCTAAATTTGACACATCCTAGGAGTCTTGTAGATCATGAAGTGGACCTTCCTCTGTGTCTTTAGGGTTTATTAAACTCAAAAGAATAATTTTGAATAACTTTCTGAGTATGATAATTTTCAAGGAGATACATTTTTGAAAACATAACTTGAAATGATAACACAGTTTTCGAAAAATATTTTGAAATAATGATAATTTTTCAAACAGATAGTAGTATACGAGGGTTTTTGAATCATTTTGAACTATCGAGATATATAAGATTAGGCTAAGTTTTGAAAAAATTGAATTTTTCGAAAAGTATTAAAAGAACTCCCCCTGTATCCGACACAGTCTGCTTTTATCTAAGTTCCTAAGGGGTTTCAGTGTTGACTAGGTTTGACTATGTTGACCATTAACTGTTTACTAAGTTGACAATAAAATAAACAAACAAGCCCTAGATTATTAAATGTCTATTGATATTTACATGAAATCCTATTTGAAAAAATAGGTACAGTCATAATTCCAATAGAGATATTTGAAACTTTGCAACTTTTATTTAAAAGGATAGTGAATTATGCTTTTAGGTCCTAGATGTCTCACCCAGTTCTACGTGATCAAGCATGTTAACCTTATGGGTTTTGTGAGACAAATTATAAATAAGATTATTTGAAAATCATGATTAATTTTGAAAATGAATTATTTGAAAAATTAGTTTTGAATTTATTTTGAAAAAGATAGTTTGAATCTAGATCAATTGAAATTTGTGTTAGATTGAATTTGACAAGAAGTAACTTGAATTTGAATTTCAAAAATTGGCTTCCAGGTCTTGGCGAGGCACTAGGCCTTCTTTGGCCGTAGCCTTATTGGATCATCAACCCTTTCCTAGACAAAGCCTTTTAGTGAAATTTCATCTTCAAAATTACTTTTTGATAAATTCTGGTCTAACTAGTTTGGGTCTTGGATCGGTAGCTTCGGCTAGTTCCGCCAAAATGGCTTTCCTAACGTACTATCATCTCACCTCCACCCAATACTATGTTGTTCAAATTTCAGTTAAACCGTTTTAGTCCTTATCTAACCAGTCCTAATTCTAAGCAAAATAATAATAAATAAAGCAACATACAATTAAAGCAAACAAGAAAATGATCTAAGTTACATCATAATCGAAATAAAACTCTGGATTTATACAAATTAACCACTGTTATTTGAGATAAATGTTGGATTTTCAGGTATTGAAAATTTACCTTTTGATTCCCGGTTGGGAATCTCCCCCTTGATACTTGTCGTCTTTCTTCTTTGTTTCTTTATCATCTTGTAGTGAACACGAGCTAATCGGAACAGTTTGGTTCGATCTCCTTCTTTGTCGTCAAATATTGAGTCTGAGTTGGACTCCGGTACTGGTTGAGGCCACTTTTGCAGTTCTCTTGGAGTTTTCCCTGCAATGAAAACTATACCTTCCTCGACCATTGCAGTATCAGCTTGATTATTTAACCTTAATTTAGAAGAAAATGATTCAAAATTAGTTACCAACTTTGTCTCAGAAAACTCGTCGTCTGACTCAGGTTCGATTTCAACGTCGGGTGTCGAGTCTGACTCGGCTGTCTGTGCTTGGACCGAGACTGCAAGATAACTTTGGTAATCTTCTTCTTCATTTGATTCGTCCGATGATTCGAACATCTCTCCTTCAAAGACCTCAATATCGGAGCTCTTTTCGTGTAGGTTGAGTAGCTTCTCCCACATCTCTTTAGCACATCCAAATGAACCGAGTAGCTTGAGTTGTTCATTGGTTAGACCGCATTGTATGATCTCTGTTGCCTTAGCATCAGTCTCGATCTTCCTCAGAGTTGGTTCGTCCAATTTGTCCCAAGAGATCGATGTTCCATCTTCCGTGCGGAATTTGAACCCCGTTTGGATTATCGACCATAAATCCATATTAGCCTTCAGGTGGGATTCCATTTGACTTCTCTAAGAGTTGAAATTTTCACCAAAGAAGAGCGGTGGACGAATGTTATTCCATTCTTGATTGGTCATTAAAAATAATCCTTGCACACAAAAGAAATAACAGAAATGTACCAAGACTTGGTCTTGGATTAGTAGAGCGGGAGAAGGAAAAAAATAACCCAAAAAAAATATTACATGACTTTCGAGGCAGAATAATAATAAAAATAATTTATGACAAATTTTTGAAAATGTTGATTTTGTCAATTCGGATTAATAATGACAAAGTAAGAATTTAATGTTAAAAAAAATTTGCTCGAATTAAAATAGCACGAATTTTGAGAAAAATATTAAAATAATAATAAAAAAAATTTATGACAAATTTTCAAAAATTGTTCGTTTTATCAATTCTGACTTATGGTACAAAAATAAGAATTCAAAATTAAAAAAGGCGAGTGGTGTTGCATCAACCTCGATTAACAAGAAAGATTAAAAAAAGATAAAATAATTACGAAAATCTGAAAAACTCTCAAATTGGTGGTTGCACCAAATTTGAGCTACCCCGCTCTGATACCACTTGTTGGATCGAGAGAACCGATAGAGGGGGGGTGAATATCGAAAAGTGTTCGGATTTGAGATAGAGAAATTGCACAGCGGAAGATTAAAATCAAACACGCAAACACAGTGATTTTTACTTGGTTCGGAGCCTAGGTCGACTCCTACTCCAAGGCCCACGGTCGTTGACCGTTTACTGCGGGCAATACTATAATCGCGCAATAATAATTTACTGTATTGAATTACAAATGTAGCATGTTAAACTTTTAAAAACAAAAAGCTCTTCTTTTAACGACGTCCGATGTAGGTTGTCTTTTTCGGAGCAGCGGGACGTCGTCGGCTCGAGTTGGGAGGTTTCCAGAGCGAGGCGCGAGAGCAGAAGAGCGTAGAAGCGTTGAATCAAGTGTTGCTCTGAGCCTTGGGGTCGAGGGCCCTTTATATAGCCCTGGGGGCGCCTGGAACGTCGGGGGCGCCCCCCCCCCCACGTGTCAGTTGATCCGGTAGTTGCTCGGTCAGCTTCTGATCCCTTTACATTCGGGATCAGCTTTGACCGGGGCGCCCGGAGCGCTCGAGGCGCCCGTATTGACCGGGTCAAACTTTCATCTGTTGGCTTCGAGGGGAGCTGCTACGGTAGTTGGCGCTGGGGGCGCTCGGGAGTAGCGAGGGCGCCCGGGAGCACGGGGCCGCTCGGGAGATGAGCTGTCGAAGCCTGCTCTTGTTTAATGTGTTTTGTGTTCACCTTGGGGGCGCCTGGGACACTCCGGGCCCCCTGGTCAGCTGTTGCCTTATTCCTTTGAGGCTCTCTGAGCTGCAGACACTCGTTCCTTCAGTCCTGCATCCAGTGTTAGTCCAAAACACCATAAAACAATAAATTATTAGTTTATACAGCCTTAGCTATCTTGGTTCCGACTTTGGGTCTCCAAAATGGAGCCCTAGGTCGAACCGACGCCTACTGTTCCCTCGACGGGGAACGCGTCCTCACCTACTCCTCTCGGGAGAATGTACTTGATGCCAACCGCTCCTCTGGTTGGACTTTTGCCTGGCGGTCCTTTGCCAGGTCTTGGATACCGAGCTGTCCTTCGCCCGGTGGCTAACATTCCTTCGCTAGGGCTTCAGTCCCAAGCTGTCCTTCGCCTGGCGCCTAGCAGTCCTTCGCTAGGGCTTTTTACCCTGGCATTCCTTCGCTAGGGTTTTTTACCCTGGCATTCCTTCGCCAGTGCCTAGCATCCCTTCGCTAGGGCTTTTTGCCCTGCACACTAGAGTGACATGTTAGATAACAAGTAAGACTTAACTTTTGAACCCTGTTGCCATTATCAAAACACAGGTTCGATATGGTGCTTCCTGCACCAACACATACTTCTAATCCTTAAGGCGGACGCCACTTTTACTTAACCTTAACTTTACCTTATCCATAGCCTTAGGTTACAACCACTTGACTTCCTTTAACTGGCTCTGAATTTTTTTTCTTTTTTTTTTCAAAAAAAAAATTAACTTTCATTTTATTTGCTTTGTAAGGATTTGACCCCTAGACCTCTTATTTGTAAAACTAAAGCACTAACCATCTGCCCTACAACACTTTCTTTTCAATGGCACCAGTCGACTGCTATAAAGTCAGTCGACTGGTATCGGCCATAGAAACTTTCTGTGCCCGGCACCAGTCGACTGGCCTCATGGCAGTCGACTGGTGCATCGAACAGAAGGTTCTGTTCGATAGGGCAGTTGACTGGTTCTAAACCAGTTGACTGGTTCTGAACCAGTCGACTGGCACACCTGAAAACTGCAGTTTCAGACCTGGGAACTCCTTTCAAGGGTCCATAATTCATACTCTTCCAAAGCATATAGTTAAATAACTCCAAATCTAAACTCCATACTAGTTTTATAAGCATCTTAACAACTCAAAATGAATCCAATAACTTGAAATTAGGATTTCTACGAAATTTAACAAACTTATCAAAACACATGCAATCTCTACTTACTTTGTACCCAACTTTGACTCCATGTAAAGTTTAAATAAGGTGATCACATCCTACCAAATCCAAAACATCAACCATGAGTTTCTATAAATCGAAACGCCTCTAAGACTTATCCCAAAGATCTCTTCCAAGGTTCCTCCGCCACTGAACATCAATGCAAGTACCGTTCGCCTCCATATCTTATGCTTTTTCTTTACCTTTATCTGCAATAGAAGGAAATGCAATTAATAAGCGAATTGCTTAGTAAGTAAATCCTAACTCACAAATCCATGTTATCGATAATAAACATGCTCATTTCAAAGAATGCTTGCTTCAAAATACATGCACTTGGAAATATTTGCACATGGGAACTTTCATACACTTATCATGCTCAATCATGCTTGAAAACATTTACTTGCATCAAAACACTTGCAAACTTAACATGCTCATGCTTTCTTTTGAGACTTGATACTTATACATTTCCATACTTTAAAACATTAACTTCTTTGCTCTTGCTCTTTAACATGCTTGTAACATAACCATGCTAGCATACATAACAAAAACATGCACTTAAGAAAATTGAAACACTTACATATACTCATATACTTCAAAATAATAATCAACTTTCTCAGACCTTGACACTGTACCATGGTATCAATGTACCAATGCGCGCATCCCTAATAGGTTTCGGGGTAGCTAGCCATCGCACCCTATTAGAGCTTCCTTCTAACTTTCTGTGGGCCTCTCATTTGCCCGGTACATGTTACTTTACAAAAGTAAAATACTTTCTTACTCAATATGCTTATACTTATCAAGCTATCTTTCTTTTTGCATAAATTTTGCACTACAAACTTTACCTTTCTTACTTGTAACTTTCATCGAGCACCTTGCGTGCCCTTAATCCAAAACTCATTTTTGGGACTTTTCAAGAACTTGGTCTTATCATACTTAGATCACACATACAAACCTACTCAAATTCAAGTTCTATGATAAGAACATATATTCTTTAGAAACTTAAATCACACAATAAGCCAATATTCTCAAAGTATGCACTTAAATCACAAAATTACGGTTCTACAACGAGAATCTACATACGAAACTACTTCTATTGCAGGTGAGTGATTTACTTACCCCTCATTGCTTGAAGAAAACTCACTAAGTATATAGAAAAACCCTAGCGTAGGACTCCTTTTCTCTTCCTTGCAAGAAACTTCACTCCTTGGCCCTAGGGAAGGAACCCTAGGTTCTCTACTCAAGAGGAGGAAGAAGAAGGAGGAAGAAAACCCTTGCTTTCTCCCTATTTTCGCAGCCCCCCCTTGCCTCCCCGTTTGCGCCAACGCCAATGCCTAAAGGGGATTAATCGCAACTTAAGCGGAAGTTGAAACACCTCCTCATGAAAAGGGCTTACATACCTATAACATAATTTCGATCCATCCTTTTCTGTGCATGATACCCCCAACCTTCTGGCTAGCCGAGCCCGCTCAAAGACTAACTTGCCGCGTGGTCGCGAGATCAAACCTACAACTGACCCTTTTCTTTTTCTTTTTATTTTTATTTCGAAAAATTGCCAGAAAAATCAGAAAAATTCCTAATAATTCATGAAAATTATTGGGTGTTACAAGAAGACCATCTTCCCTTCCTTCCTTTGCACCGGTGCAACACCTTGCCCTAGGAGAGAGAAGATCAAACCTCCAACTGACCCTTTTCTTTTTCTTTTTATTTTTATTTCGAAAAATTGCCTGAAAATTCAGAAATATTCCTAATAATTCATGAAAATTATTGGGTGTTACAAGAAGACCATCTCTCCTTCCTTCCTTTGCACTGGTGCAACCCCTTGCCCTAGGAGAGAGAGTATGAGAGGGAGAGAAGGAGAGGCTCTTAGGGTTTTCTATGTGTTGGATGATCAATTGGAATTCTTGGTTTCATGACTCCATGGGGTATTTATAGGGCTACAATAGGGACCATTAGGAGGAGTTGGGTCTTGGCCTGCTAATGGATCCAAACCCGATCCATTAATGAAGAACCATTCCACTTAAGGCCCTTCATTGAACCACCTCACCAACCCCCATATTTACATATGAGCTCCACCTATTATGAGTACCATTTCTCCCCGTGTTTAAGATACCGAATGTCGGTTGATTAATTTAAATTTCTAATATTTTTAATTAATCAACATTCAACTCCTTGATTAGTACCACTCAACCTTATCATTATGTTGGACCAAGTCCACTTGTATAATTTAACATGATGAACCTTATGAGCTCATCAAGGGGGCATCATCACCCCGACTCACGAAGACACAGATTCCATCTATAATCAACGGCACACCATGTAAATAATATTATTTGCCAACTTATCAGACGTATCGATTTAGCAGAATAAATCTTGCCCATTGGTAAATCAAAGAAATAACTACTAAGTACATGTGCCCGTTATTCTATCGGGATTCAGAGCATGTACTCCATAATAAACCGAGGTTTGATCCGATTATATTGTCAGTATAAATGAGATCACCTCTATGTTGGTCCTGCTCAATGCACACAAAGTGCACTAGTGTAATTCTATGGTCAAGACAAACCAACACCAAATTACACTACAACTATCTCGATGGTTTGCCCAACTCCATCTCGGTTGTGAGCCTCTACTTATACTCTGCAAGGGACTGATAACATGATCTTCTGTGTGTCACCACACACCATGTTATCTACAATGCAATGTATCAGACATTATGCATATACTAATATAAATATGCAATAGTGATCTTGTGATTATCTTTCAAAATATAGATGTCAATACAAAAAGTAAGGCTTTTAGTATACATCCTAACATTTGTATCATTGCCCATGTAGACAGTAATCTCACCCCCATGTAGTCGTCTGGTTTCCTGGAACCCCTGCAATGAATTGCAGAAATGATCAGTGGCTCCCGTATATACACACCAGGTACCGGTAGATAACTCCGTTAAACATGTTTCAACAACTAATGAAAATGATATACCTTAATTTTTCTCCTTTCGGCGGGGATAGACCACCTTCCAATGTCCAGTCTGCTTGCATGTGAAGCACTTGCCTTTCGGCTTGTTCACGCCACCTTGAGATTCTGTCACTTTCTTTTCTAAACCTTGTTTCCTTTTCTTCTTTTCGGCTTTCGGCTTAGAAGTAGAAACCTTTTCAGCAATATAAGCCCGAGCACTTTGACGAAATAACCCCTCTACTGCCTGGAGTTCTGTCAGAAGTTCCACCAACATATACATCCTTTTGTTCATGTTATAGTTCAGGTGGAACTGCTCAAAACTCCTGGGTAGTGACTGGAGAATAATATCGACCTGGGATTCCCCATTGATTTCAACTCCAAGGACTTCCATCTCATTCAAATGAGCCATCATCTTGAGAACATGATCCCTCACGATTGTCCCCTAAGTCATGGTGGTCATCATCAAGTTTCTCATGGTCTCTTGCCTAGCAACCCGATTCTGGTGTCCTAAGAGTTCCTTGAGATTGAACATCATGTCATAAGCAGTGGAAAACAAATTATGGCTTTTGTTCTCTAATACGCCTCCCGTCGTGTCACCACCTCGTCTCCTCCTTCCTTCACCATGCACAAGCAAGAAGAAGCTCCGAGCCGAGATAAAAAATTATTTTAATTTACATCCATCGATCCTCTACTCCAAGAAGGAGTGTATAACAAATCTAGATCGAAAGTAAATTAAAACAACCGGCTAACAATATCATATTTAATTATAAAAATTAAATACTAATAGCTGTTGGGTCAATCACCTCAGATATGATCTGGAGGATCATGGGTTTTGATGTGTGTGGTCAATATGGTTAAGTTAGGGTTTGTTGTTGGACTAACATGTGTATGTGAGTGAGCAGGTTTGCAGGTACACATGGACTTGGTTGATGTCTTCAGGTGAAGGATGACATGGACGCAAGCTGGAGGCTTGTGTGCGCATTCGAGAGACCATGGATAGCAAGGACGATGAGCCGAGGGATGCGGACTTCGAGGCGTATGTGAAGGATGGCATGGAGGCAAGCTGGAGGCTTGCGTGCACATCCGAGGGACAAGGGCTGAAGATGAAGAGGGCATGAAGGCAACAGTCGAGGCTACTGGTGAAGAGTCGACCAGGTTGTGAGGGTCCTAGTGTGAGTCATAGTACTCGGGAACTAAGCCGGGAAGGTTCGAGTGCGGAGTGAAATGGACTCGAGGAGTGTAACCCTAGGTTTAGGTTCGGACCAGTCGACTGCCACAAGGGCAGTCGATTGGTGTCGGCTGGAACAACTGCTGGATTCGAATGTTGTATTGTAATGGTCGAATCTGAGTGGGACCAGTCGACTGCCCCAGGGCCAGTCGACTGGTAGCGGCTGTTTCAGATTCGAGCTCTATTTAAAGGAGCTCGTTTCATGCTACTTTTTCTTGGCGAAATATACTTGGTTAGAGTGAGTTAGTAGCCTAGTGATCTCAGGTAGTGTCCAGATCTTATGGAGAGGTTTCTCCACCCACAAGGAGCTCGTGATCTAGCCGGAGGTGCTCCGGAGAATCATTCACCGATGGATTAGGGATCGCCCACCTTACGGGCAGCCGTGGAGTAGGAGTTTATCTCTGAACCACGTAAATCGTGAGTTTCTTCCTTGTTTTAGTTTAGTTTAGTTTTATTGTAGTATATTCCGCTTGCGCAACTAACCATGTAGGAAGAAAGAGTTTGAAAAACGCTATTCACGCCCCCTCTAGCATACCATATTGATCTAACAATAGCCTCGTCAACCCCGAGGATTCAAATAAATTATTACAATCACACACACACAATCACATACAATCACATAGCCATAATAGTTGGATCTTATGCCTGCAACCTAAGAGTTAGCCTATGCACATCCTACTATTATCTGACATAAAATTATATATGAAAAATGCATGAATGTAACCGAATCCAAAACACACAAAACCGAAAACCATTGCTCTGATACCAATTGTTGGTGGTTTCCAGTTACGATCAAGAATCCTCTCCATGTCCCCAGATTAAAATTTTCTATTGATTAGAAACAATCCCGATGGAATGAAACTTCCCGAACAACCTTTTCATCATCGTGCTATTCGACTTGAGTGATCTCTTGAACAAATTTGTTGTTCAAGCCATCTAACTCCTTTTAACGAATAGCCGTGGAATAGATGATGATTGGATCGCCGGTTCTTGTGTTTATCTTTGGGGTCCATGATATATAAGAAAACAATAATTAAACTAGAACAAGAAACAAGACTTATACCTCTTGTTTATCTCTTGATCTTATATTGTATTCCTATCCTCTTCTTGGACGTCGTGTGGGAGATGATCTTCCAAGAAAACAAAGTCACCAAAGGCCTTCTTCTTATTCTCCTTGCTCACACCAACCACCTAAAGAGAAGAGTTTCCTTCCTCCTCACTTGCGCTGACCACCAAGAAGAAAAAGACCTCCTTCTTTGCACTGACCCTAAGGAAGAAGGGACGAAGATGAAGAGGAAGAAGAGAAAGAATTCTTCTCTATAACCCTAGCCGACCACCTCCTCTTTACCTCCTTGCGCCGCTAGCCAATACAAAGAGAAGGAATGTCCTTGCATCAAGGTAGCGCACGCCTCTTGCTGGTTGATGCCGCACACCAAGGGAAGGAAGAGAAGAAGATAAGATAAGGAAAAATCTCCTTTCTTCCTCCCAAACCCCAACCGGCCACTTCCTTTAGCCTCCATGTGCTAGTGCCAACCCTAGGAGAGAGATGGGAGAGAGGGAAGGGAGAGAGAGGCTTAGGGTTAATTCTTGTGTCTTGGTCTCATGAATCATGAGGTATATATAGGCTACAATAGGAACCATGAGGAGGAGTTAGTTTTGGTCTCCTAATGGATCCTAAACACGACCCATTAATGATAATCCACTCTACTAATGGGTTATCATTGAACTACCGTACCAACCCCATAATTAAATATGGGCTCCACCATATTATGTGTACATAATCTCCTTGTGTTTAAGATTTCGCATGTCCATTAATTAATTAAATCACTGATGATTTAATTAATTAATATCTAACTCCATGAGTAGTACCACTCAACCTTGTCGTCATGTTGGACCAAGTTCATCTACAGGATTTACATGATAAACTTTATGAGCTCCTCAAGGGGACATCATCATCCTAATGCATTAGGACACAATTTCCTTCTATAATCAATGACACACTATGTAAATAATACTATTTCCCAATTTACCAGGCTTATTGATTTAACAAATAAATCTCGCCCATTGATAAATTAAAGAAATAAATATTAAGTACATGTGAGCGTAATTATATCGGGATTAAGAGCATGTACATCATAATAACTGAGGTCTGATTCGATTATATAGTCAATATAAATCGAATCAGCTCTAATCGGTCCTGCTCAATACACACAAAGTGTACTAGTATAATTCTATAGTCAAGATAGAGTAATACCAAATTACACTACAATCATTCCAATGGTTTGTCCAAATCCATCTCGGATGTGAGCCACTACTTATACATTACAAGGGACTAATAACATGATCTTCTGTGTGGCACCACACACCATGTTATCTACAATGTAAAATATTAGACAATTGTACACATATATCAAATATAAAATGCAAACAATGACCATCTGATTCTTATTCAAAAATAGATGTTCATACAAAAGCTAGGCTTTTAGTATACATCCTAACTCCTCCTATAGCCACCTTGGTCGTAGAGCTTCGACTTGATCGCATTTACTTCACACAAGATGGTTTAGCGGATGTAGAAAGTAATGTCTCTAAGTGAGGGGTCAAACTCGTTTATATAGTGCCTTCTCGGGAGCCTAAGGGCTCTTGGGAGCCTCAGGGCTCTTGGGCGCCTGCCACGTGTAGTCAATCTTCTATTTGTAGCAACGAACTCACGGAATGGATTAACCTCGCCTTCCCAGGAGCCTGGGAAGCTCCCAGGCAACTGGGAAGCTCCCAGGCACCCGGGAAAGGCTCTTGGGCGCCTGATTCAAGTCAGGCGCCCAGGAAGGCCTCTTCCTACGTCCTTTTTCCTGCGTTTGCTCTCCGTCTTGTCTCCAACTCCAGGTACCTGCAAGACTAGGACTTAGTGCTTAGTCCCCCGGACCAAGATTGGTTCTACCATTGGATTTCACCCGATCCTAGCCTTCCTGGGCGCCTGACTTGATTGGTTCTACCATTGGATTTCACCCGAGGTCAAACCGACGCCTAATGTTCCCTTTCTCGGGGAACACGTCCTCACCTACTCCACCCTGGAGAAGTTACTTTTGCGAACCGGCACCTCCGGTTGGACATTCGCTTAGCCTCCGAGAACCCGAAACTCGAGATGTCCGATCTCGACCCATCTCTACTTCTGTCCGCGATTCCCGCTCGACTAAAGCTTTTGCAAACCGAGACCTCTAGTTGGACTTTTGCTCGACCTTCGAGAACTCGGATCTCAAGAACGTCCGACCTCGACCCGTCTCTACATTTGCTCGACAATCCTCACTCAGCAAAGACTCCATTGCCCAATCCTCGACTAGGACTTAGTGCTTAGTCCCCCGGACCAAGATTTCGTGCCCAGCTTCACTCACCAGGACTTAGTCCACCTAGCTTCACTTACTAGGACCCAGCTTTACTTACCGGGATTTAGTCCACCTAGCTTCACTTACTAGGATTTCTTTCACCTAACTTCCCTTGCTAGGACCCTGCTTCACTCACCAGGATTTAGTTCACCTAGCTTCACTCACTAGGTTTCATTCAACATAATCACTCCTTTGCTAGTCATCATGATCCTGACTAGACTTCCTCCAACTTTCAAGTAAATATACCATACCTCAAGTTCGGTTTGGTTTAATCCCTTGGTCAAACTGGCCATCCCTGGGTTCTATTCATTCTGTCAAACATCATATCCTGTTTGACTTAACACTTTGTCAAATTGATCAATCTTGGATTTACCATATCAAATATAAGGTCTTGTTTGGTTTAACCCTTGATCACTTCGACCACCCTTAATATATTGTCTATCATATATATTGTCACTAACTTTAGTATATTGTCAAACATTGAAATAATAGAGGATGACTGTTCATCACTGATGCATTTTACACCAACAATCTCTCCCTTTTTGATGATTGACAATATCATAAGTTAGGTTAGGTCTAAGGGTTCTAGGTTTAATACTTGGGAGAAAATGAAAAAAATCTAACTTAAGCCTCTCTTCCCCTTTGTCACACATCAAAAGGAAATAACGAAAAAAATTTACACCAACAATAAGAAAAAATTTAACATAAGCCTCTCTCCACCTTTTAAGATAATCTTTCTCCTTTTGAAAATACTTAAGATATATATATATTTTTAAAAATTGATTTTCTAAAACTCTTCCTTTTTTAAAAAACACTAAGCACTTGTTTAGAAAATATTCTAAAAGACACTAAGTACTTTAGAAAACATTGTAAAAAAAAAAACTTCCCTAATTCTGACACTATCTTAGGAAACATGTTGACCACAAGAAAATTCCTATGTGTCTTAGGGATTTTTCATAAATATTTTCAATGTATTTTTATTTTTGAAAAATAATAATTTTCTTGATTTGGTTTCTTTTCCATTCTAACACAATCGTAGGAAACCTTGTTAGCTACAAGGAAAATTTTTCTAAGTGTCTTAGAAAATTTTCCAAACTCAAGATAAATATTCAAAGATTTCCAAAAGTATTTAACAGACAAAAAGCTTTTCAAGATGAGTTTTGAAAAGAGAATATTATGCTTTCAAATGATTTTGGAAAGATAGTGTATGAAAACATAATATTTTTGAAACTTTTAATAGTTCTTTTAATTTGACCTCTCCCTAAACTTGACACAGTCCTAGGAAGCTTGTTGACTACAAGTAATCTTCCTCTGAGTCTTACGGTGTAACAACCCACCCTCCTCACTCTAGAGGGGACGTCACATCTCTTTCTACTTAACCAGTACCAGTCGACTGATGATAGGTGCAGTCGACTGATGCTAGTTGACTCCTGGGGAAATCACTCGACCAATGTTTCTATTCCCTCGATTTCTTTGAGGGAAGTTGACGGGCTCCTTGATCAGTCGACTGATATTTCTAGAATTCCAATTCCAGACTTCAGAAACTTTGAACAAGTACATGAATACACTTCTACTTCAACTATACTAAGATTATAGAACTCAAAATCATAATACTAGACTAGATCATAAACCATCCATAGCAATTTAAACTCATCATCTTTTGCGGAAATAAACACTACTAACATGAAACATAATCTTTGCGGAATTAACTACTATCATGAAACTCAAGTAACTTATAAAGTTCAACTGCTTAGAACCCTAGCAAATCTCATCCCAAAGGATCTCACTCCACGGTTCCGCCGCCACTGACACAAATCATCTTTCCTTTAGCCTCCTTGCCTAAGATCCTTTCTTTACCTTTATCTGCAGTAAAAGGATGCAAACTATAAGCAAATTGCTTAGTAAGTGGATACCTACTTTTACAAAACATGCAATCGATATAAAACATGCTCTTGGTTAAAGAATGCTTGCTTTTAAACATATGTACTGAAAATGCTATACTTAACATGAATATGCTCATGAATACACTTCTAACGAATGCTTGCATTTGAAAACCTTTCTTGAAATGAAAAATGCTTATCATGTTTGAAGTAAATGCTTGATTTTGAAAACTTGAAACTTTTATATTCTTATACTTCTTATACTTCAAAATAGATAAACATCCTCCTTTGGGCTCGGCATAGTACCAATGTGTGCATCCCTAATAGGTTTCGGGATAGCTAGCCACCGAACCCTACTGGAGCGTCTCTACTAAGCTCGCCTAGATCTCTATGGGCCTCAGTCGGAACATGCTGTTGATGTAGTCTGACCCTAATTGTTGTTTTGGTGTTGACACCGATTTTAGTTTAGGTTGATGATTATGATGATTATGACTAAGTCCTGATCGGGGATCAGGCAGGGTATTGAAAAATCCTAACCTGGAGGGTTAGGTGTGGAAAATCCTAGCTTGGAGGGCTAGGTATTGGAAAATCCTAACCTGGAGGGTTAGGTGTGGAAAATCCTAGCTTAGAGGGCTAGGTGTTGAAAAGTCCTAATTCGGAAGGGTTGGGTGAAAAGTCCTAGCTTGGAGGACTAGGTGAAAAGTCCTAACCTGGAGGGTTAGGTGCAAAGTCCCAACTTGGAGAGTTAGGTGAAAAAGTCCTGGCTTGGAGGGTCAGGTCCTAGCTTGGAGGGCTAGGTTTGGAAAAGTCCTAATCCGGAAGAGTTGGGTGAAAAGTCCTAGCTTGGAGGGCTAGGTGAAAAGTCCTAACTTGGAGGGTTAGGTGCAAATTCCCAACTTGGAGGGTTAGGTGAAAAATCCTTAGCTTGGAGGGCTAAGGTGGATGAAACCCTAGCTTGGAGGGCTAGGTTGGAGCCCCTGGATCGGTCTGGTGATCGATCAGGAAGTTGGCACGGTGCTCCTTCGTGGATCGGTCTTGTGACCGATCCAGCGATGACTGATCGGTCTGGTGACCGATCAGGGAGTATGCGTTTCACCCATTGCATGGCTCTTGATCGGTCTGGTGATCGATCAGGGAGCAAACAGTGAGGTTGAGTTCCCTTACTGAACTACTCCTGATCGGTCTGGTGATCGATCAAGATCACTGTGCAGATCGTTCTGGAGAACGATCCAGTGTCGCGGGTTCCTCTCTATGATCGATCAGGACGGAGCCTGATCTGTTTGGTCATGACCTGATCGGTCTGGTGATCGATCAGGAGGCTCCCTGATCAGTCCGGTGATCGATCAGGAGGTTTGGATTGCGAAACTCAGAAATCGCCTGATAAAGGGGTGGATCGGTCTGGTGATCGATCCACAACCTGGGATCGGTCTGGTGATCGATCCAGGAGAGTCCCAAAGAAATCGAGATTTCTAATTGAGCGTTGGGGACCGATTAGGATGGATCCTGATCAGTCTGGACCCAGCCTGATCGGTCTGGTGACCGATCACTTTAATTCAAAATGCACTGTCAGACGCTCTGATCGCGTCTGAACTTATCCGATTCTCTTCGCTTAACATCTGATACATGATTTCCTGCTTGATATGCTATGCTAACACTCTGATTAAGCTGCAGGTGGTAGGGAAAGATTCAAACACTCAAGGAGAGTAAATGGAGACCTTTCCTTGGAGCAGGTTTGTCTGTTTTTCCATCTCAGGTTGCAAAGGGCACTAGCGCTGGCTAGAGCTACTATCTGGGCCTAGTTTGAGGGAGGCTCAGGGAGTCCAAAGGAGCTCAGAGGTAGCTGGTGGTTGCAGGTGAGCAGCTGGAGGTTGTAGGGAGATGGTGTCACCTGATGCTTAGTGGAGGAACAAAAGGAGCTGAGAAGATGTAACGACCCAAATTTTTTTTAATATTTCTTTAAAATATTGAGCATGATTAGATAATTTTCCGAGGGACCTAGAAAAATTAATACGAATTTTAACCTAGAAATCCATGCTTTTTCCATTTAAATTGGGGAAATAGGCACTAATGGGCCTTATATGGGCTTTCTAGTATCATGATTATTGGTGAATTTTAGGTAAAAATTTATAGAAATATAAAGGGATTTTGATGAGAAATATTAACATAATTATGGGGGGATTTTTAGGGGATTTTCGAAATATTAGGAAAAATAAAATAAAAATAAAATGGAAAATTAGTGCATGCACCAAGGATTTGAACCTTGGACCTCTTGTACAACCATACATGCTCTAACCATTCACCTAACAAGGGAGTGCTATGAGGAAATGAAGTGGATTATGGTTAAGGATTAGGAAAATGAAGAGTCACCAACCATGACTCTTCACTTACCCTCCTTAATGTGTTATAAAGAGGGGGAATGGGAGTTTCTTTCTTCCTTCCATCAATTCAATTTTTCTTCCTCCTCCTCCCTCATTCTAGCCGAATACTTCAAGAGGGGATCTCCCTTGGAAAAAGTTCACCTAAGACTTCATCTTCAAGATCCAAGGCTTTTACAAGGGTACAAAAGCTAGGGGTGGTTAAGAAGGAACAAGATCTTCATCCTTCTCCCAAATCTAAGGTTTATAGTCAAGATCAACCAAGGTAAGACTCCCTCACCTGTGGTATAATAGCTCTCCTTGAAGTTTACCATGATATGAAAGTCTTGTTTGAATTTTATGTTGAAAAAAAAAGAAAAGAGCCATGAACCCTAACCTAGGTTTCGGCCACTATAGGTTTTTGGGTCCAAAATGATGTTAAAAATATTACTCATGCATTCTAATATTTTTCCATGATGAATATAAGTTAAAATGAGATTTGGAGAAATTTTGGGGTACCCTGGGATCTCCTAGGGTTTCGGCCAACACCATGAACCCATGGGTAGGGTTGGGTCTAAACCTTCAAGTATGTGTTTTGTGTATTCCCATGCTATAAGGGAGATTGAGGGTGGCTTATGTGAATTTTCACAAGGCTTTGTGTCCCTATAACTTTCGGCCAAGTAGGGGTCTAGGACAAAGAGTTAGGGCTTCCCTCAAGCAAGGGTCCTAATGGCTCCTATGGTATAGTATGGAAGGTGTTAGATGTTTAATTGGAAATTCTATGAATTTATTCATGCACCCATGGCCTTGTAGGGTTTCGGCCAGCCCTAAGAAGGAGGGCTAAAGGTTAGGGATAACACTAATCATGAGCCCTAATGGCTTCCCATGGTCTTATAGGTAATGTATGGTTGTTTCTTTACCTTATGCTATCTTACATGTTAATTGAATGATGGAACCCTTCCTTATAGGTTTCGGCCAAGCAAGGTAAATAGGGTTTGGGGGGAGTTAGGGTTGGAAGAATGATGGTTTATGCTTTATTATGAAGTATATATAAAGGTTCAAGCATGTGGTAGAAATTAAGTTACCTATAACCCTAACCTTAAGCACCATGTTTGTATGTTTATGATTGGATGCCATGCTTAATAGGATTTATTTATGAATGTCTTGTGTTCTATGCCATGCACTTGAATGGTAGGTAGTATGTTTATGGAAGTCCTACTTATGTATGATTGGGATGAATACCATGCTTATGTATGAAATGCAATGTTTACCTTATATATCATGATCATGCAAACTCTATGGATTAGGATAATTGTCTATGCAAACATGTCATGTTCAATGAATATAATGCAATGCTTACCTTATATGCCATGATCATGCAAGCACTAGGAATAAGAATGATATTTATGTAAGTAGGCCATGTTTTATGAATGAAGATGCATGTTATGTTTATAAATGAAGATGCATGTTATGTTTATGAATGAAAGTGCATGCTATGTTTTATGAATAAAGATGCATGCCATGTTTATGAATGACGGCATGGTCGATGGTCGACGGTACGACGGTACGACGGTCATGAGGACCGGTAAATGGGCCGGTAAATGGGCCGGTAGACGGGCCGGGTCGTTACACATGCCATGTTTATGAATGAAGATGCATGCTATGTTTTATGAATAAAGATGCATGCCATGATGTACGAATGATGAAGCATATGAAGTATTTTACTTTATGAATGGGCTTGTACCGGACCGAAGTATGGGTCCAAGGGATGGGCACCTTAAGAACGCCCCGGTTCTGGACTACCGACTATGCTGTCCACGGTTTTGGCACTACCAAGCTGTGCAACAGGGATGGGCACCTTAAGAACGCCCCGGTTCTGGGACTACCGACTATGCTGTCCTTACCCTAGTAGGTCGGGGTTCGCTACCTCGTATTTACTTAGGGATGCGCGCTTATGATGTATGTATGTGGTACAAGCCAGGGACCCCCAATGATGTTATGATTATGTTTAAGTATTTAAAAGTATGATTTTAAAAGTTAAGCATCCTTATGTATATGCATTAGACTCATGCATTCATTCATGTTATGCATTATGCCATGATAGTAATGTCTTATACTTATGTCTCATGTCAAGAAATATGCATGATAGTAAACGATTTATGCTTATGGTTATGTTAAGAAGATGCCCATATGATATGATAGAAAGCATGCCTATGTTTATGCCATACAGGTTAGTTCATGCTTTATGTTTATGTTTATGCCATGTATCATGCATGTTAAGAATGTTTCTTTATGTTTATGTTTATGTCATGTATCATGCATGTTAAGAATGTTTCCTTATGTTTATGTTTATGCCATGTATCATGCATGTTAAGAATGTTTCCTTATGTTTATGTTTATGTCATGTATCATGTCATGTTAAGAACGTTTACTTATGTTTATGTATCATGTCATGTTAAGAATGTTTATTTATGTTTATGTTTATGTCATGTATTAGGCCATGTTAAGTTGAATTATGTTTATGTTTATGTCATGTATTATGCAATGCTAAGTTGAATTATGTTCATGTTTATGCCATGTATCATGCCATGTAAATTTTAATTATGTTCATGTTATGTCTTGTATCATGCCATGTAAGTTTATTTATATTTATGTTCAAGCATAAAGTTATGTTTATGTTTCATGTGCTTATGATTAAGTGATGAATGGTTTTAGTGAGTAGGAAAGAGTCTTATTAAGCCTGTGTGCTTATAGTCTTATTTCCTTATACCGCAGATCACGCAAGGGGACTGTAAGGAAGCAGCAGGAGGGCAAGAATGCATGTGTGTGGTAGTGACTTGGCCAAGAAAACAATATGTTTACTCGTCTTATGCTAGAATTTTACCTTTACTACTTATGTGCTTGAATGGTGACTTATGTGACTCGATGACATGATGCTAAGTATGACATGATGCTAAGTATGATATGATATGATGCTAAGTATGAAGTTAATATGTCAAGTTCCCATGTCATCAAGTTAGGAGTGGTAGTAGGTGCATGTAGGTGTAAGTTAAGGTTTTTCCGCTGCATTATGAGGTTCACCTGCCCTACTTATGTTAACGTAACGCCGCTTCATGGAAAAATAAAAAGCGGGCGTTACAGGTTGGTATCAGAGCAGTAACCATCTTACTACACACACATCAAACCCTCTTCCTGCAGCTTCCAAGTAAGTACCTCTTTACATATCTTATAGTAGTAAGCATTTTAGAATGTTATGGTTCTAGAATATGCAAGTATGAACGATGCCCATGATGAAAAGTACTTTAGGATATGTAACGATGAATGATATTTTATCTTCTTTTATGAATTAAATATTTAGAATAATATAGGGGTAGAAAAAAAACTGATATTGGCCTTACTTGTCTTTGGTGAAGAAAAACATGGCTAGAAGATAGAGTAACCGACTTAACGAGGCAACCCCATCGCCTGACCTGGTGCAATTAGTAACCCAGCTCCAGCGTCAAGTCACGGAGCAGCAACAGACCATTAATACCTTGATGAACCAGCAAGAAAATTCCACTACTCCCCCAGTGAACCAGACTGCTATACCCGTTGCGCCCATAGTTACGCAGAACCCTCCGACAGGCCCGACCACTGCAGCACGTCAAGAGGCTTATCTGATTCAGTGGTTGAGGCTGAAACCAGAGAATTTCTCGGGTGGTGGCAAACCGTGGGACGCCCAAGCATGGTTCAAGACAGTGGAAAGTACCATGGAGCTGCTAGACTGGCCGGAGCGTGAAAAGATCAAGTGTGCGTCCTTCTGCCTTTCTGGAGACGCCAGAATGTGGTGGGAGAGGGTCAAGGCCAAAAGACAAGTGGACCAGATGACGTGGTCGGACTTCGAGTCGGAGTTCTTCGAAGAATTCTTCAACATGCGTGTCACCAACATGCATTACGACGAGTTCATGAAATTTCGACAGGGTGACCTCTCGGTCAACGAAGCCGTGAAGAAATTCAATCGACTAGCTCGCCTATGCCCCGAGCTGGTCCGCACCGAGAAAGAAAGCGTCCGACTTATGCTGAAAATGTTGCGGCCTGAAATAGCTCTGAATGTGGCTGGCGGAGTTAACAGACCCCAGACCGCCGAGGAACTGTTTAGTAGTGCCCTACTCACTGAGCACTATCTGAACAATATCAGTCAGCAAAGGAAGACGATGAATGAAAGTAAGAATCAAGATCACACCGGAATCCTCGATTCTTTCTCTCATTGTCCTTAATGTTCTTTCCGTTAATGATCGCCTAGGAGGACAAAAGTCCCAGAGCAGCCACGCTAATTGGAAGGGAGATCAAGATGGTAAACGGAGGCCATAGAACAACTCACAAGGAGGCCCAGCAAATAAACAGGCCAAGCCTATCCTGTGCGCAACATGCGGAAAACGGCACCCCGGGGAATGCCGAAGAGGTACGAATCGGTGCTTCACCTGT
>JAGFNQ010006464.1:0-67898 GCA_024364735.1 Boesenbergia rotunda
GAGCAGGCGAGATCCGAAAGGTTCGAAGTCTCCAGACTCCTCTTCACCACTAAGATGCAGGAAGGGCACTTCTGCCTCGCAGTTTGTGCTAAAGATGTTTGGGGTACATTGAGCGACTGAACACACTTTTGGAATGGATCATGAACTAAGTATTGACTTAATTCTGAGTTGTTTGCCCAAAGTTATTCACAATTGTGATGAACTATCGGATGAACAAACTAGAGACACCATTCCCTGAGTTGCTCAACCTGTTGAAGACTGTAGAGCCTTCTTAAAGCGGATCAAAGCGGTACTGTTAGTTGGTTCCTGAAGAAAGGTTCTAAGAGGAAGGCCAAAGAACAGAATAAGGAAAGAAGAAAAAGGCCAAAAAGACTGAAAAGAAACCAAAGGAACTTGCCATCATTGTGGCAAGGAGGGTCACTGGCGAAGAAACTGCAAGTTTATCTTGATCCTTGAAGAATAAGGCATCCGATGCCCCATCCTCTTCAGGTATCTTCGTTATTGAATGTCACTCTATTTCCTCAATACCTGGGTACTTGATACTGGGTGTAGCTCACATATATGTAATGACATACAGGGGCTAAGGAATAGAAGAAGACTCGTCAGGGGAGAAGCGGATTTGCGAGTTGGAAATGGAGCAAAGATTGCTGCTGTTGCCATCGGAACATATTTGCTAAAGCTCCCTGACTGGACGTGTCTAGAATTGGATAATTGTTATTTTGTTCCTTCGTTAATAAAGAACATTGTATCTATTTCATGTTTGAATGAAAAGGTTATCATTTAACTTTTAGTAACAATTGTTGTTACATAACTTTAAATGGCGTTCTTTATGGGAATGGAACTTTGTGCAATGGTATCTACACGTTAGATTTATCCAGTGACGTTTTCAATATCGAAGTTAGCAACAAACGTGCTCGAATAGATAATCGAATAGACTCCTACACTGGCATTGTCGTCTTGGCCATGTAAGTAAGAAACGCATGACCGAATTACACCGATGTGGAATTCTGGAATCATTTGAACCCGGTTCATTTGATACATGCGAATCATGCTTAAAAGGCAAGATGACCAAATTACCCTTTTCGGAAAAGGTAATCCAGTGGAGAATTGCTTGGTCTAATACATACTGATGTATGTGGACCAATGTCAACTCTTGCACAAGGAGGCTATAGCTACTTCATCACCTTTATCGATGATCACTCACGATTCGGGTATGTGTTCTTGATGAAACACAAATCTGAAGCCTTTGAGAAATTCAAAGAGTTCAGAAATGAAGTAGAGAAAAGCTTGGCAAAAGTATTAAATACTTCATCCGATCGGGTGGTGAATACTTAAGTCAAGAGTTTCAAGATTATCTTAGGGAAATGGGATATTGTCCCAATGGACTCCGCCGTATACACCACAGCATAATGGTGTATCTGAGAGGCGCAACCGAACCTTGATGGACATGGTTAGGTCATGATGAATCATGCAACTCTTCCAAAATCCTTTTGGGGCTATGCACTTAAGACAGCTGTTTACTTGCTAAACAGAGTCCCGACCAAGGTAGTCTCTACTACTCCATATGAGACATGGAATAGTAAAAAACCCCACTTAACTCACCTTAAGATATGGGGTTGTCCTGCTTATGTGAAGCGGATTATCAGACAAATTGGATGCTAAGTCTGATAAATGTCTATTTATTGGATACCCTAAGGAAACGAAGGTTACCAATTCTATCATCCCTTGGAACAAAAGGTGTTTGTTTCAAGGCATGCTGTATTTCTGGAAAAAGAATTTCTTTTACAAGAAAACAGTGGGAGTGGCATTGAACTTGATGAAGTTCAAGAAACTCCAATAGACATTACAGAGACACCTAGTCTAGACCCACAACCAATACCTCATAATGATGAGCTATCAGTTGAACCTAAAACACACCACCTCTTCGTAGATCTGATAGGACACGCAATATTCCAGAGAGATACGGATTTCTCGTAAGTGAATCGAACGACGTGTTACTCATAAGCGATGACGAACCTATCAGTTATGAAGATGTTCTGAAAAGTTCAGAAAGGGACAAATGGCTTGAGGCCATGAAGTCGGAAATGGATTCCATGTACGAAAACCAAGTATGGGACTTGGTTAACCCACCTGAAGGGATTAAGCCCATAGGGTGCAAGTGGGTTTTCAAGAAGAAAACCGACATGGAAGGTAATGTAGTTACCTTTAAGGCTAGATTAGTGGCAAAGGATATCGTCAGAAACAAGAATTGATTATGACGAAACCTATTCCCAGTAGCTATGCTTAAATCCATTCGGATCTCCTAGCCATAGCAGCTCATTATGATTATGAGATATGGCAAATGGATGTGAAAACAGCTTTCCTTAATGGAAACCTGCTTGAGGATGTATACATGATACAACCTGAAGGTTTCACATCGGTTGATAAAACCAAAGTATGCAAGCTTCGACGATCCATATATGGACTGAAGCAAGCATCTAGGAGCTGGAACATCCGTTTTGATGAGACAATCAAAGAGTTTGATTTCTCACAAAATCCTGACGAACCTTGTGTGTACAAGAAGGTTAGTGGGAGTGCAGTCGTATTCCTAGTATTATATGTCGATGACATATTACTTATAGGAAACGATATATCAGTCTTACAGACAGTTAAAATTTGGTTGTCCAAAACTTTCTCCATGAAAGACCTGGGAGAAGCAACCTATATCCTTGGGATTAGAATCTATAGAGATAGATCAAAACGGTTGCTTGGTCTTTCGCAGTCTACATATATAGACCGAGTGCTAAAAAGGTTTAGCATGTCGAATCCAAGAAAGGTTACCTTCCCATCAGGCATGGGATCAACCTTTCAAAGTCTATGTGTCCGCGCACAGAAGACGAGAGGATTTGCATGAATAAGATTCCTTATGCATCCGCGATAGGATCTATATGTATGCTATGTTATGTACAGGCCCGATGTATCGTATGCTTGAGCGTCACAAGAGATACCAGTCGGATCCAGGAATGGATCATTGGGCGGCTGTCAAAACAATCCTTAAGTACTTAAGAAGAACTAAGGATGTGTTCCTAATATATGGAGAAGGAGATATGGTAATACGTGGGTATACAGATGCCAGTTTCCAGACAGATAAGGATGACTCCAAATCTCAGTCTGGATACGTATTTACTTTGAATGGAGGCGCAATAAGTTGGAAAAGTTCCAAACAAGACACCGTAGCGGATTCTACCACGGAAGCGGAATATATCGCAGCTTCGGAAGCAGCAAGGAAGCAGTCTGGATAAGAAGTTGTCTCCGAACTTGGAGTGGTTCCAACCATTGATGAAGCAGTGCCGGTTTACTGCGACAACAATGGAGCTATTGCACAAGCAAAGGAACCAAGGTCTCATCAGCGATCCAAACACGTGCTTCGCCGCTATCATCTGATCAGAGAGATTATAAGTAGGAATGATATACAAATTGAGAAAATTCCCACTGAAAGGAATTTAGCGGATCCTTTAACTAAGGCCTTCCTCAGAGCAAGTTTGAGGGTCATGTTAGAGCCTGTGGTATTGGATACCGTAGGATTGGCATTAGGCCAAGTGGGAGTTTGTTAGTGATATGAGAGAAGTGTCCTAAGCAATCGCCTTATGATTGTAAAACATTTATTTTAATAAATGATAATTCACTATTTGAGTATACATGTTGTGTATTTGATTGGGATCTTAAACTCATCTACTGAATGTCCGTAATACAATTCACAGCATAAGAGAATTTGTGATGGGATCACAACTAGTGATTATCTCTAATGCGCAAATGTGAAGTATTGAAAATATCCCTAGTCGATGAATTGATAAATACGGACACTATCAATTCTGTTGAGACTAGCATGGGTTATTCTCTAATCAGCTGATTCTCACTGGCTGGTGACATTGGGATGTCCGGAGATAAACATGGATGCTAGTTAAGGGAACTAGTTCATTGGAGTGACTAGCTGTAAAACTTCATATGGAATCTATATATAGAAAATGTCAATGAAGTTCTTACTGCGGCTTAAGTGCGATGTTCCTTTGACTTGCGGTGTTCAAGCCATCTTGGAACATGGAGATTTATACTTTAACATCTTAAGCAAGCATCTCCAAGGAGGTGTGGACCCAGGATTATTGGGTATAAACCGAAGTGCCCGAAGTTGTTTGAACAACCTACAAAGGATTCACCACTCCTTGCGAGGAGATGTATACCCAGGACTATCGTTGGATTGTTACTCAAAGCCTCTGGCCAGAGCATATCATGTTTAGAGTGCGAGTCTCTAAAATACATGAGAGTAATTAGAAATCCAAAGGACGAGAAAGATACTACTTGGGCTAGGTGTGACGTAGTCAGTCTAGTGGGGACTGACACAAACAGACCATGTCCTGAACCAAGTGGGTATAAGATGGTGAAGGGAATGAGGCACGATTCATTAGAGCTGCTGAAGGGTTTCGGAATTCTTTCTGAGGTCAACCGTTGATCTTTCTATTAATTGGGGGTCATGATGTACTACTAGGTGCCACTCATGATCGTTCTATAATTAGTTGATTATAGATGGCCAACATAAATCGAAAGCCTATTTAGTCTCACGCACTATGAGTAATCCGAGGGATTTAAAACGAGTTGAAAATTGAATTTTCCGATCTAGAGAAATAAGTCGAATCTGAATTTATCAGAGGCGCAATGGAAACTAAAAATGGCTAAATTTTTTGAAGGCTTATTGGGCGAATTAAATGAGTTTAATTCGCGACGGTTCGGCTCGGTTTGGCCGGCCAAAGAGGGTGCCAAACCCCTTTGGTTTGGCCGGCCACAACAAGGGGATAAAACCAATTTATTTGGTTTAATTAATAAAATAAATCTAGCGCAATTTGTTTTATAAATTATGGATAAATAAATTTGTATAAAGAAATTTATATAAATAAATTTATAGAAATTTATTCTTTTATGGAAATTAAAATGATCCATGAAATGGTTTATTTTAATTTTATAAAATCAATTATGAATTGATTTTTCTATAATAAGAAAGTTTATAAATTTCTTATAAAATTTATTCCATAATAAAAGGAGAAGAAGTATTTGTTTTATTATAAAGTTAGTTATAATAAAACTTGGTTTAAACGGAATAATTCATAAGAGAATTTATAAGATAAATTTCTTATGATAACTAATTCCGTTAATTCCGTTAAGAGGGAGACTTGGCAAGGGAGATACTACTATATAAAGGAACCAAAGGCAAGCCCTTAATTCCGATTGAGTAATCAAGAGATTAACTCTCTCCCTCTCTCTCTTATTCTCTTCCTCTCTTCTCTATTCCCCTAGGGCCGGCGCCCCTAGCAACCCCTAGGGTCGGCGCCCCTAGCAACCCCTAGGGCCGCCGCCCCTTGCCTCCAAGGGTCAGCGCACCTTCTTCTCCATTAGTTGCTGTGAGCCAACAACACCGAGGAGAAGCCAACCAAGAAGAAGAAGAAGCGGATTACATCTCCTTCCTTCCCGGAATTTTGATTCCGTTAACTTGGTGGTTAGTTTCCTTTCTTCTCTCTTGTTCTTCTAGTTGTGCCAATAGAGAATCTAGTAGTTCTCATCGGCATAAAACTCGTGACTTTGCAAAGTCATCTCAAAGAGAACTCGGCGTGGACGCGAATAGAGGCGGAGCTTCCAAGGGACGCTACGGTTGGATCTCGTCCCTTACTTCGAGTTACGCGAGGTACTTAGTAAATTAGTTTACTTTTCCGTAAAGTTTTATTTTATGATCATGTCCACACACCATAAGGTTGCATGCTAGATACATGGTTAGAATAATTTGAGAAATTATTTTATGCTAATTCTTCCGCTGCACGTAAAAATTTAGAATTTTACGAACCTGTATCCTTGTCAACATGCACCCAGTCCCAACAATAAATCCTCCTTCTCGGTGGAGAAACCTCTCCACACAATGTCTCAACAGATATGAGATAAAAGCACAGAGACAGCAATAAGAAAGTGTTAGGACTGAAATGAATTTAGATATCTCCACAATGGTATGATATTGTCCACTTTGGGCCTAAGCCCTCATGGTTTTTCTCTTGGTCACTCCCTAAAGGCCTCATCCCAATGGAGATATCTTATTTCCTTATAAGCCTATGATCTTTCCCATGTGTTTTCAATATGGGACTATGTTTGCAACCTTGCAACCCCAACAATCCCCCCCCCCCTCAAACAAAGAACCACAAGCCCCCCTCATGCGGAAACCCTTTCCGTTTGATGTCTGATCGTTAACCCATCAGGACTTTCTGCCCCTCGGTCCACCCGACCTACTAGGACTTCACTGCCTAGCCACAACTAGGACTTCTCTGCCTGGTGTCTGGTTCTCTTGATCAAGACACGGGAGTTGACACATCCTTTATTTTAAGGCTTAACCCACATGGTTAGATCTGGATCATGGCTCTAGCTCGTGCTTCTTCCGGCGGTTAGTCCGGTGAAGAACGACCTGGCTCTGATACCAATTGTTAGGACCGGAAGGAATTTAGAGGAGTCGCGGTCGGCTCCTACTCCAAGGCCCACGATCGTTGACCGTTTACTGCGGGCAATTCAATATGTGCGCAAAATGTTTACAGAAAAGTATTATAATTGAAGTACAGTAAACTTAAAATTAAGCTCTTCGTTACCGATGCCCTGGTGTGGATCGAACTTCGAAGCAGAGGGTCATCGTCGGCGCTTGAATCTCGAGATGGGAGGTTTCTGGATCAGAGCGTTTGAGTCGAAGAGAGTATTGGCATTGGAATGATGTGTTGAGAAGCCTTGGGGGTCGAGCCCCTTATATAGTGCACCTGGGGGCGCCCGGGACGCTGGGGGTGCCCGGGACGCTGGGGGCGCCCTCCACGTGTCTGCCGATCTGTAAACCCTCATTCGTAACTCGACGCCCTCCCCGGCCCAAAGTGCTTCCGAAGCGTTTTCTTGCTCAACTCTTGTTTGGCTTTGACTTAGGGAGCCCGAGACCTCCCGGGCGCCCAACCCAGTTACTGCCCCTCTCCTTTGGGGCGTTCTGAGCTGCAGACACTCGTTCCCTCGATCCTGCATCCAGGGTTAGTACCAAACAAAGCAAGGCAAGCATGTTAGTGAATTTTTACAGTCGTAACTGTCTTGGTTCTGACTTTGGGTCTCCAAAATAAAACCCTAGGTCGAACCGACACCTACTGTTCCCTCGACGGGTTCTGACTTTGGGTCTCCAAAATGGAACCCTAGGTCGAACCGACGCCTACTATTCCCTCGACGGGAAACGCGTCCTCACCTACTCCTCTCGGGAGAATTTACCTTTTGCCAACCGGCTCCTCCGGTTGGACTATTGCTCGATGCACCTGACCAGGTCTTCGTGCCCACCTTCCGAGCAGGTCTTCGGTGCCCAGCTCCTTGTCAGGGCTTCGTGCCTAGTCTTCGACCAGGACTTCATGCCCACCTTCCGAGCAGGTCTTCGGTGCCCAGCTCCTTGCCAGGGCTTCGTGCCTAGTCCTTGACTAGGACTTCGTGCCTAGTGTACCTAGGGCTTCTTTTCTTGTACACTTAGTGAACATGTTAGACCAACATAACATTTTAACTTTTGAACCCTTTGCCATTATCAAAACCCAGGTTCGACTTGGGTGCTGTCTGCACCAACAATCTCCCCCTTTTTGATTTATGGCAACCCGATTCAAAAAGTTAAGTTAATCAAAACAAGTAAACTATTAGTTTAGTTTTCTCCCCCTTGACGGACTCTCCCCCTAGGATTTTCGAAGGTTCGTGGGGTTTGAAAAAATTTTCTAAGTTTAAAGATGAAATCGATTATTCAATACTTAGAACATTTTTCGAAAGATGCTTAAAAATTTTGGGCACTTGAAAATTTACACTTAGAAGTTTTACATTTTTAGAAAAATTTCAAGTCAATAAATTTCTCTTTCTTTAGTACTTTAAAAGGTTTATACTTAGAAACTTTTCTATTAGAAAGGTTTGAAAGTAAGTACTTAGAGATTGCAGCATTTTAGGTCAAGTACTTAGACACAATTTTGAAACTGGTTTAAGTCAAGTACTTGGCAATTTTTGAAAACGGTTCAAGTACTTGGAATTTTTGAAAACGGAGCAAGTACTTGGAATTTTTTTAAAATAGTTCAAGTACTTAGAATTTTTGAAAACAGTTCAAGTACGTGGAATTTTTTAAAACAGTTCAAGTACTTGGAATTTTTTAAAACAGTTCAAATCAAGTAAAATTTTGAAAGCTACATAGATTAAATTAAGTAATTTTCGAAGAAAGGACTTTTTTGAAAAAATTTCAAGAATTTTAAACCTGTCTACCTTCTCTCCTTTCCATTTCTCTCCCCTTTTGCCATATATCAAAAAAATAAGTGATATAGTAGAAAGACTTGCATAAGAATATAGCAGAACAATAAGGTGTTGTACTGAACCAATTCAAGATATAAACTGAACCAAATCAATTTGAATTATCTCTGTAGGGTCCTATCTAACCCAATTAACTACTTACTAACTGTTATAAGCAGTAGTTTTCGCTAGGGTTAGTCAAGTTAAGTGTTATGTTCAAGTTAGATTTTCTAAGCTTGACACTTAACCTGATTACTGTTTAATTTGTATTTAGTGCCCCAACTGCTGCAGATGCACTGACTTAAAGCATCTTGAATTAAGGCAAAGACCTAAGCATCTCAACCCATTCTAGGTTATCAATCAAAAGTACCCTAAGGTGCTTGTGAGATGCTGGCTTCTAGATCAATAGGTGCATGCAGTTCTAGGGTTAGGGCCTAGGCTAAGTCCATTTTCGAAAAATCCCTAGTTTTGAAAGGGGTAGTTTTTGAAAAAAAATTAAGTCAAAAAATTGATTTTAAAATGGTAAAAAGATTTTGAAAATCAGGTAAAGCAGTTTTTAAAATTTTAGAAGCTGATTTAAACTCATGTAAAGCAAAAAATAGAGTAATCCTATTCTACCAAGCATAATCTTAACTGCCTTCTTAGTGAACTGAACTCAGACTCAGATAGGGGTTTGGTGAATATGTCAGCTAAGTTAGATTTAGAGTCTACATGCTTAAGGACTATCTCACCCCTGGCTACATGGTCTCTTACAAAGTGGTGTTTAACTTCTATGTGTTTAGTTCTGGAATGTTGGATTGGGTTCTTAGTCAGATTAATTGAACTTATGTTGTCAATGTGGACCTGAGTTTGAGTGTAGCTAAGTTGGAAGTCTTTGAGAGTGTGCATCATCCATAAGAGTAGTGTTACACACTCTCCTAAAGCTACATACTCAGCTTCAGTTGTGGATAGAGCTACACAGTGTTGTTTTCTGCTGCACCAACTTACTAGACTACTTCCTAACAGTTGGCAGCTTCCACTTGTGCTCTTTCTATCTAATTTACAGCCAGCGTAGTCAGAATCCGAGTATCCTGACAAATCAAAGGTTGAGGTCCTAGGATACCAAATCCCTACATTTAGGGTGCCCTTAACATATCTTAGTATTCTTTTTAGGGCTTCTAAGTGCATTTCCTTAGCACAGGTTTGGTATCTAGCACACATTCCTACAGCAAAAAGGATATCAGGTCTGCTGGCTGTAAGGTACAGTAGACTTCCAATCATACTTCTATAGAGGTTAAGGTCTACTGGTTTACCAGCAGGGTCACTATCTATTTTTACATTTGTGGCCATGGGGGTACTTATGCTTTTAAAGTTATCCATTTTAAATTTCTTTATTAACTCCTTAGCATATTTGGATTGATGGATGTAATTTTCATCCCTAATTTGTTTAATTTGTATCCCTAGAAAGAAATTAAGCTCACCAACTAAGCTCATTTCAAATTCATTTTCCATTATTTTGACAAATTCTTTTAGGAAATTTGAGTTGGTGGACCCAAAGATTATGTCATCGACGTAGATTTGGGCAATAAGATTTCTTTTCCTAAGATTTTAATAAATAGGGTTGAGTCAATTTGTCCTTGTTTAAATTCTTTAGAAATTAGGTAGGTTGATAAGCGTTCATACCAGGCCCTAGGTGCTTGTTTTAGTCCATAAAGAGCTTTTGTGAGTTTGTAGACATAGTCAGGTCTTTCTAAGTCCTCAAACCCAGGGGGTTGTCCTACATAGACTTCTTCCTTAATGAATCCATTTAGAAAAGCCGACTTTACATCCATTTGGTATAACTTGAATCCTTTATGGGATGCAAAGGCTAATAACATCCTAATCGACTCAAGTCTAGCTACTGGGCATAGGTTTCGTCATAATCTATCCCTTCTACTTGACTGAACCCTTTTGCTACTAAGCGGACTTTATTTCTAACTATTTCTCCTTGATCATTTAGCTTATTTCTAAAAACCCACTTGGTGTCAATGATGGATTTATCCTTAGGTTTAGGTACTAATTCCCAGACTTGGTTCCTCTCAAATTGGGCTAACTCCTCTTGCATAGCTATGATCCAATCAGGATCAGGTAAGGCTTCCTCTATAGTCTTAGGTTCTATTTTTGAGATCATTGCTATCTGACTAAGGTTTCTATAGGAAGACCTAGTTCTGACTCCTAAAGTTGGATCACCCATAATTTGATCAATTGGGTGACTGAGTCTGGGTTTCTTGGTTCTTCTGGAGCTTGGTTCAGCCTCAGGTCCGGCTGGTCGATTTGGTTCAACTATTTGGGTTGGTTCAATTATTGATTCACTTGACTCAGTAGTTGGTTCAGTAGTTAGTTCACTTAGGGGTTCAATTAAAGGTTTAACAGTTTGTTCATTATCTTCTTGATCAGTCATTGATGAATTGAGATCTGGATTACCAGATTTTGAATTAATTTCTTTATCAAATATTAGATTTGTTATTTCTTCAATTTTCTTAGTTTGTTTGTTGTAAACTCTGTAGGCTCTACTTGTTGTTGAATATCCTAGGAAGATGCCTGGGGTTGATTTAGACTGAAATTTGCCTAGATTGTCCTTGGTGTTTAGGATATGGACTTTGCACCCAAAGACCCTTAGGTAATGAAGGTTTGGAAGTCTGTGGTAATATAATTGATAGGGTGTTTTATTGTGTCGTTTGTTAATTAGGACCCTATTTTGGATGTAGCATGCCGTACTAATTGCTTCTGCCCAATATTGATTAGCTAGGTTGAATTCGTTGAGCATAGCCCTAGTGGCTTCCTGTAGGGTTCTATTTTTCCTTTCAACTATCCCATTTTGCTGGGGGGTTCTAGGACATAAAAATTTATGTATGTACCCGTTTACCTTACAAAAGTCCTCGAATCGTTGATTTTCAAACTCTCCCCCGTGATCACTCCTAAGTCTTTTAATTTTGGTATCGTTCTGATTTTCAATTAACTTACAAAAGTCATTAAATAGGTTTAGGGTTTCATCTTTGGTCTTTAGAAATCTAACCCAGGTAAACCTAGAGTAATCATCAACTATTACTAAGCAGTACCGGTTTCCGCTTAGTGACTTGGCTCCATGTGAATCAAATAGGTCAAGATGCAGGAGCTCAAGTGTGGTTTGAGTTAGATCAGATTGAATTGGTTTGTGATTAGACCTGGTTTGTTTACCTTGCTTACTTGATTCACATATTAAGTTTTCATGATTTTTAATTTTAGGTATACCTTTAATTAGGCCGAGTTGGGTGATTTTTGAAATTATTCTCAGATTAGTGTGGCCTAATCTCCTATGCCAGAGGTTTGATTGTTCTAACTGAGTTAACATGCATTTAGGTATTAGAGGTAGGTTTATAGTGTAAACGTTATTTTTCCTAGTACCCTTAAGCATGATTTCTGAGTCTTGCAAGTTTCTGATCAGACAGTTGGAGTTAGTAAAAGTAACTACATAACCAGTATCACACAACTGACTTATGCTAAGTAAGTTAAATTTAAAATTTTCAACCAAGAGGATCTTTTTAATAACAAAGTCAGATTAAGTTCAATGTTACCTGACCCAATTACCTTGAGTGTAGCATTGTTGCCAAATGCTACTGAGCCTAGGTTCTTGAACTTGAGTTTGGTGAATTTCAATTTATCTCCAGTCATGTGTCTGGAGCACCCACTATCCAACATCCATTGGTCCAAATCTTTATGTTCCTACACATAAAGAGTTTGTTGATTTGGATCTAATTAGATTCAGGAATAGCCTAAATTGATTTTCACGGCCTAGTCTGTCTCACCCAAATCTAGGGTTATCAATCACGTTAGCCTTATAGGTTTTGTGAGACAGGTTTTAGTAGGTAGAATTATTTAAAAATATATAATTTGTTTTGAAAGACTTACATTAGTTTTTTAAAACAATTGTTTTGAGTTTATTTTTAAAAAATAATGTTTGAATCTACAACCAACTGAAAATTTGTGTTAGATTCGAATTTGACAAAGAATAATTTGAATTTCAAAAATTGGCTTCCAGGTCTTGGCGAGGCATTAGGCCTTCTTTGGCTATCCTTATTGGATCATCAACCCTTTCCTTGACAAAGTCTTTTGATGAAATTTCATTTTCAAAATTACTTTTTGAAAAATTCTGGTCTAACTAGTTTGGGTCTTGGATCGGTAGCTTCGGCTAGTTTCACCAATCTAAAGAGACCAAGTAGAGTATACTTGACCTTATTAGAAGAGGTTTCCCTAACGTACTATCATCTCACCGCCACCCAATACTATGTTGTTCAAATTTCAGTTAAGTTGGATCAGTCATTAAACTAACCAGTTCTAAGTCTAAGCATGGTAAATTGCAGAAATTAAATAAACAAGCAATCAAGCAATAATAGAAATAAAAAATAAGAATAGAAATTTATCTAACTATGAATATTGTTTTCAATTTGGCTCCCCCTGGACTAAAGCCACGATAATGGTTTGGCAAGATGTGAATCTTGTCCTTGGGGATCCAATACTGATTTGATCCAGTTTGTTTATTCAGGCACAGTTTGGGTACCCATACCTGAAGTTTAGGTCTAGAACGATTCAGTACAGCATAACATGATCTTTGTCTAGACTTGGTTCTATAGCCTAATCCGGATCGATTTAGAACTGACTTCTGTTTTCCAAGGATCATGTCAAGACCCTTGGAACCAGAAGTTAATCGTTCTAAGGCCGTTCTGAGGTCCTTGACTTGAGTTTTCAAGGAGGAGTTCTCTTTCTCGAGTTTTTCAACTTGAGTAGAGGATCCTTCTTGAACATTCTCAGTTAAGGACCCAGAGTCAGCTCCTTCTTTCAGGAGTTTTACTTCCTGTCGAAGAGATTCGACTCGGAGTTTGGCTTTCGCCAGGTCTCGAGAAAGGTAGGCAATTAAATCTTTTAACTGATTTCTAGAAAAACCACTTACAGTGATTTCGCCATCCTCTGAAAACGTGAGGTTGCCGTCGTCCGCTTCCGATTCTGACTCGGTCTCGATTTCTTCTGAGACGGTTAGTACGAGCAGGTTCAACTGTGGGACCTCTTCTTCGGAGGAGGAGGAGGACTCGTCCCACATTGCTTGAAGAGCCTTCTTTCTTCTTGCTTTCTTGGCTTCTTTTAGGTTAGGACATTCCGATTTGAAATGTCCCTTTTTGTTGCATTCGAAGCATGTCACACTTGATTTGTTCCTAGTTGGTTCAGCTGGATCTTCCTTCTTTCGCCTGGCTTTTCTTTTGTTGGATTGATTCTTCAATTCCTTGTAGTAGTTTCGGGCAAGCCGAGCCAGCTTGGGTCGATCTCCTTCACTGTCTTCTGAGTCTGAATCTGAATCGGACTCGGGTGCAGGTTGAGGCTTCTTCTTGGTTACCTTTCCAGTTTTTCCTGCAACAAAAGCGATGCCTTTCTCGGCCATGGTGCAGTTAGTCTGCTCATGCAATTCTAGTTCAGAAAACAATTCATCTAGTTTAATTTTAGATAGATCCCTTGAAACTTTGTACGCATCTATCATAGATGTCCACAAAGTATTTCTAGGGAAAGCAGTAAGAGCATACCTAATTAGGTCACGGTTCTCTACCTTGTGACCGATGGTGTGTAGGCCGTTCATCAGCTCCTAAATTTTGGCGTGGAGCTGAGCTGCAGATTCGCTGTCGTTCATCTTGATGGTATACAGCTTGTTCAGTAGTAAGTCTCTTTTGCTGATTCGGGTGTCGAAGGTTCCTTCGTGTAGTTCAACTAGCTTACCCCAGAGTTCCTTTGCGCTGTTGAATGGACCCACCCGGTTCAGCTCTTCCTTGGTTAGGCCACATTGAAGTGTTTGAGTTGCTTTGGCATCGGCTTCAATTTTCGTTTTGAGTGCTGCGTCCCATTCAGTGTAGGATTGTTGTACTCCGTCAGCATTCTTCGGAATTTCCAGTCCAGACTGGATTATTATCCACATGTTCACTTGAGTTTTCAGGTGGACTTCCATCCTACTCTTCCAGTAGGAGAAATCCTCCCCACTAAAAAGCGGTGATCTGGCGGTGCTGAAGCCTTCTTGCATGGCTATTTAAAAATTTTCTAAAACATAAATAGAGAGAGAGAAAGTGTCCCAAGACATGGTCTTGGATTAGTAGTGCGGGAAAAAGATAAAACAATTATCGAGTGGTGTTGCACCAACCTCGATTTACGATAAAATTTCGAAAAAAAAATAAAGAACAATTTGAAGAAAATTTGAAAAAAAAAATTCTCAAATTGGTGGTTGCACCAAATTTGAGTTTCCCCGCTCTGATACCACTTGTTGGATCGATAGAATACGATAGAGGGGGGGTGAATATCGTAAAACACTTTTCGGATTCAAGATTAAGAGAATACACAGCGGAATTAAAAACATAGCACAAGAACTCAAGTGATTTTACTTGGTTCGGAGTCGTGGTCGGCTCCTACTCCAAGGCTCACGGTCGTTGACCGTTTACTGCGGGCAATTCTATATGTGCGCAAAATGTTTACAGAAAAGTATTACAATTGAAGTACAGTAAACTTAAAATTAAGCTCTTCATTACCGACGCCCTGGTGTGGATCGAACTTCGGAGCAGAGGGTCGTCGTCGACACTTGAATCTCGAGATGGGAGGTTTCCGGAGCAGAGCGTTTGAGTCGAAGAGCGTATTGGCGTTGGAATGATGTGTTGAGAAGCCTTGGGGGTCGAGCCCCTTATATAGTGCACCTGGGGGCGCCCGGGACGCTGGGGGCACCCTCCACGTGTCTCCCGATCTGCAAACCCTCATCCGTAACTCGGTCAGCCCTTATGCCTCCAGGATCGGGCTCGGGGTTTGACGGGGGCGCCCGGGAAGCAGGGGGCGCCCGGGTTGACTTGTTCAGCAGGCTTCTCGGCTGGATAACTTCTATCGCTTCGTTGGCTTGGACCCAGGGCGCCCGAGGCATCCGGGGTGCCCGGGAGCACGGGGGCGCCCGAGAGCGTGGGGGTTGTTGGTGCAGACAACACCCAAGTCGAACCTGGGTTTTGATAATGGCAAAGGGTTCAAAAGTTAAGATGTTATGTTTATCTAACATGCTACTTGAGTGTGCAGATTGAAGTCCTAGCGAAGGACTGCTAGGCATCGGAACCCTAAGACCCAGCGAAGGACTGCTGGGCACCTAGCGAAGGGCTGCTAGGAGTCAAAGACCTAGCGAAGGACTGATAGGCACCAAGCGAAGGACTACTTGAAACTGAAGCCCTAGCGAAGGACAGCTAGGCACCAGGCGAAGGACAGCTTGGAGACGAAGACCTGGCGAAGGACTGCTGGGCACCTGGCGAAGGACTGCTGGGCAAAAGTCCAACCGGAGGAGCCGGTTGGCATCAGGTAAATTCTCCTGAGAGGAGTAGGTGAGGACGCGTTCCCCGTCGAGGGAACAGTAGGGGTCGGTTCGACCTAGGGCTCCATTTTGGAGACCCAAAGTCAGAACCAAGACAGCTAAGGCTGTATAAACCTAATATTTTATTGCTTTGTGTTGTTTTGAACTAACCTTGGATGCAGGACCGAAGAAATGTGTGTCTACAGCCCAGAACGCCCCAAAGGAGAGGGGCAAGCAGTTGGGGAGGGCGCCCCCAAGGTCAATGCAAAACAAGTTAAGCAAGAAAAACGCTTCGGAAGCTCACTGGGGGCGCCCCCATGCTCCCAGGCGCCCCCGTGCTCCCGGGCGCCCCGGATGCCTCGGGTGCCCCGGGCTCAAGCCAACGAAGCGAATAGAATCAAGCCAGCGAGAAGCCAGTGGATAGAGTCAACCTGGGTGCCCCCTGCGTCCCGGGCGCCCCCGGTCAAACCTCAGCTCGATCCTGAAGGGATAACGGCTGACCGAGACATGTCCGGATCGATTGACACGTGGGGGGGGGGGGGGGGGGGGGGTGCGCCCCCAACGTTCAGGGCGCCCAAGGAGGCTATAAAAAGCCCCTCAACCCCAAGGCTTCAACAACAACTGCTTCCAACGCCAATACGCTCTTCTACGCAAGCGCTCTGCTCCGGAAACCTCCCAACTCGAGATACAAGCGCCGATGACATCCCTCCGCTCCAAGATACATTCCACACCGGACGTCGGTAACGAAGAGCTGTTCTTTTAAGTTTACTGTACTAAAATTGTAATATCTGTCTGTAAACGTTTTGCGCACTTATAGAATTGCCCGCGGTAAACGGTCAACTACCGTGGGCCTTGGAGTAGGAGCCGACCGTGACTCCGAACCAAGTAAATCCCTATGTTCACGTTTGGTTTCTCGCGTTAATTTTTCCGCTGTGCATTCTCTATCTAAATCCGAAAAACGTTTAACGATATTCACCCCCCCCCCTCTATCGTTTTTCTTGATCCAACAAGTGGTATCAGAGTGGGGAAGCTCAAATTTGGTGCAACCACCAATTTGAGAGTTTTTTTTCGAATTTCTTTTTTTATTATTTTATTTTCATCGTTAATCGAGGTTGGTGCAACACCCCTCGATAAATATTTTTTTTCTTCCCGCACTACTAATCCAAGACCAAGTCTTGGGATATTTTCCTTTTTTCTATTTATCTCAAATAAATGGTCATGCAAGAAGGATTCAGCACAGCCAGACCACCGCTTTTCAGTGGAGAGGACTTCTCCTACTGGAAAAGTCGGATGGAGGTCCACCTGAAAATTCAGGTGGACATGTGGATAATCATCCAGTCTGGACTGGAGATTCCAAGGAATGCTGAAGGAGTGCCACAGTCTTACACTGAGTGGGATACCGCTCTGAAAAGAAAAATAGAAGCTGACGCCAAGGCAACCCAGACCCTTCAATGCGGCCTGACCAAGGAAGAGTTGAATCGGGTAGGACCATTCAACAGTGACAAGGAGCTGTGGGGTAAGCTGATCGAGCTGCACGAAGGAACTTCAGATACTCGAATCAGCAAGAGAGATATCCTCCTGAACAAGCTGTACATGATCAAGATGAACGACAACGAAACAGCAGCCCAGCTCCATGCCAGAATTCAGGAGTTAATGAACGGACTACACACAATCGGTCACAAGGTAGAAAACCGTGACCTGATAAGGTACGCTCTCAACGCTTTCCCAAGAAATACCTTATGGGCATCTATGGTAGATGCATACAAGGTTTCATGGGACCTTTCAAAAATTAAGTTAGATGAACTATTTTCTGAATTAGAATTGCATGAGCAGACTAACTGCAATCTGGCCGAGAAAGGAATCGCTTTTGTTGCAGGTAAAGCTGGAAAGACAACCAAGAAGAAGCCTCAACCTGCACCCGAGTCTGATTCAGACTCAGACTCAGAAGACAGCGAGGGAAGGAAGAACCAGCTAAACCCTCAAATGACAAGAACAAACCAAACGTGACCTGCTACGAGTGCAAGAAGAAGGGTCACTACAAGACGGAGTGTCCTAACCTAAAGGAGGCCAAGAAGACAAGAAGAAAGAAAGCACTCCAAGCAACGTGGGACGAGTCCTCCTCCTAAGAAGAAGAAGAGGTCCCACAGTCAAACCTGCTCGCACTAACCACCTCAGAAGAAATCGAAACCGAGTCAGAATCGGAGCCGGACGACGGCAAACTTACATTCTCAGACGACGGTGAAATAACTGTAAGTGATTTTTCAAGAAATCAGTTAAATGAGTTAATTTCCTATCTTTCTCGAGATTTGGCGAAAGCTAAACTCCGAGTCGAATCTCTCCGATAGGAAGTAAAACTCCTGAAAGAGAGAGCTGACTCTAGATCCTTAACTAAGAATGTTCAAGAAGGAACCTCTACTCAAGTTGAAAAACTTGAGAAAGAGTACTCCTTCTTGAAAACTCAAGTCAAGGACCTTAGATCAACCTTAGAACGGTTCACTTCTGGTTCCAAGGGTCTTGACATGATTCTTGGAAAACAGAAGTCGGTTCTAAATCGATCCGGACTAGGCTATAGAACCAAATCTAGACAAAGATCCTACTATGCTGTACTGAACCAGTCCTGACCTAAAGTTCAGGCATGGGTACCCAAACTGTGTCTGAACAAACAAACTGGATCAAATCAGTATTTGATCCCCAAGGACAAGAGTCACATCTTGCCTAATCACTACTGAGGCTTTAGTCCAGGGGGAGTCAAATAAAAACAATAGTTATAGTTAGATAAATTTCAATTCTTGTTTTCTAATTGCATGATTGCTTGCTTGTTTAATTTCTGTAATTTACCATGCTTAGACTTAGGAATGGTTAGTTTAAGGACTGAACCAACTTAACTGAAACTTGAACAACATAGTATTGGATGGCGGTGAGATGATAGTACGTTAGAGAAGCCAATTTTAATAAGGTCAAGTATACTCTACTTGGTCTCTTTAGACTGGTGAAACTAGCGGAAGCTACCGATCCAAGACCCAAACTAGTTAGACCAAAATTTTTCAAGAAACAGTTTTGAAAATTAAATTTCATTAAAAGACTTTGTCAAGGAAATGGTTGATGATCCAATAAGGCTACGACCAAAGAAGGCCTAGTGCCTCGCCAAGACCTGGAAGCTGATTTCTGAAATTCAAATTCAAATTATTTCTTGTCAAATTCGAATCTAACACAAATTTTTAATTAATTATAGATTCAAACATTATTTTAAAATAAACTCAAAATCAATTGTTTTTTAAAATTAACTTAACTTTTTCTAAATAAATCATGATTTTTCAAAATAATCCTATCTATTAAACCTGTCTCACAAAACCTATAAGGCTAACATGATTGATAACCCTAGATTTGGGTGTGACAGACTAGACTGTGAAAATCAATTTAGGCTATTCCTAATTCTAATTAGATCCAAATCAACAAAACTCTTTATGTGTAGGAACATAAAGATTTGGACCAATGGATGTTGGATAGCGGGTGCTCCAGACACATGACTGGAGATAAATTGAAATTCACCAAACTCAAGTTCAAGAACCTAGGCTCAGTAGCATTTGGCAATAATGCTACACTCAAGGTAATTGGGTCAGGTAATATTGAACTTAAATCTGACTTTGTGATTAAGAAAGTTCTGTTGGTTGAAAATTTTATATTTAACTTGCTTAGCATAAGTCAATTATGTGATACCGGTTATGTAGTTACCTTTACCAATTCTAACTGCCTGATTAGAAACCTGCAAGACTCAGAAATCATGCTTAAGGGCACTAGGACAAATAATGTTTACACTATAAATCTACCCCTATTACCCAAATGCATGTTAACTCAGTTAGAACAATCAAACCTCTGGCATAGGAGATTAGGTCACACTAATCTAAGAATTATTTCAAAAATCACTCAACTTGGCCTAATTAAAGGTATCCCTAAAATTAAGGACCATGAAAACATAATATGCACATCATGTAATCAAGGTAAGCAAATCAGGTCTAATCACAAACTAATTCAGTCTAATCTAACTCAAACAACACTTGAGCTCCTGCACCTTGACCTATTCGATTCACATGGAGCCAAGTCACTAAGCGGAAACTGGTACTGCTTAGTAATAGTTGATGATTACTCTAGGTTTACCTGGGTTAGGTTTCTAAAGACCAAAGATGAAACTCTAAACCTATTCAATGACTTTTGTAAGTTAATTGAAAATCAAAACGATACCAAAATCAAAAGACTTAGAAGTGACCACGAGGGAGAGTTTGAAAATAAACAGTTCGAGGAATTATGTAAGGTAAATGGGTATATACACGAATTTCATGTCCTAGAACCCCCCCAGCAAAATGGGATAGTTGAGAGGAAAAATAAAACTCTATAGGAAGCCGCTAGGGCAATACTCAGCGAATTTAACCTAGCTAACCAATATTGGGCAGAAGCAATTAGTACAGCTTGCTACATCCAAAATAGGGAACTAATAAACAAACGACACAATAAAATGTTGGATCGAGAAAACCGATAGAGGGGGGGTGAATATCGGAAAACTTTCAGATTTACGTAAAGAGCAATTGCACAGCGGAAGTTAAAAACACACAACGCAAACACGGGAGGTTTTACTTGGTTCGGAGCCTGTGTCGACTCCTACTCCAAGGCCCACGGTCGTTGACCATTTACTTTGGGCAATTCTATATAGGCGCAAACAGTTTACAATAATTTGATTACAAAAATTAAGTGCAGTAAACAAAACACGCTCTTCTTTACCAACGTCCGAAGTAGATCGAATTTCTCGGAGCAGCAGGACGTCGTCAGCTCGTGTTGGAAGGTTTCCGGAGCAAGGCGCGAGAGCAGAAGAGCTTTGAGACGTTAAATTGAAGTGTTTTTTTAAGCTTGGGGTCGAGGGGTGCTATTTATAGCACCTAGGGGCGCCCTGGACTTCGGGGGCGCCCTCCCACGTGTCAGGCGATCCGCACTTCGCTCGGTCATGCTTTATCCCACCCGAATAGGGATGAGGTTTGACCCCGGGGGCGCCCTGGTCGCTGAGGGCGCCTTGCTTGACTTTTTCGCGCGATCTTCTCGGCTGGATAGAGTTCATCGGCTTCGCTGGCATAGGCGCGGAGCGCCTTGGCTGCTGAGGGCGCCTTGGCTGCAGAGGGCGCCCCGGCCAGTAGTTAGCCGAACTCCTTTTTGCTTTACTTGTTTCTTGTTCACCTTGGGGGCGCTCTAGTCACTCAGGGCGCCCTACTCAGTTGCTGCCTCGCTCCTTTGAGGCTCTCTGAGCTGCAGACACACGTTCCTTTGGTCCTGCATCCAGGGTTAGTCCGAAAACAAAATAAAGCATTTATTTGTTAGTTTATACAGCCTTAGCTGTCTTGGTTCTAACTTTGGGCCTCCCAAATGGAGCCCTAGGTCGAACCACGCCTACTGTTCCCTCGACGGGAAACGCGTCCTCACCTACTCCTCTCGGGAGAGTTTACCTGATGTCAACCGTTCCTCTGGTTGGACTTTTGCCTGACGGTCCTTTGCCAGTTCTTGGATGCCGAGCTGTCCTTCGTCCGGTGCCTAGCAGTCCTTCGCTAGGGCTTAGATATTGGCAGTCCTTCGCCAGGTGCCTAGCAGTCCTTCTCTAGGGCTTTGTATCCTGGCAGTCCTTCGCCAGGTGCCTAGCATTCCTTCGCTAGGGCTTGGATACTGGCAGTCCTTCGCCAGTTGCCTAGCAGTCCTTCGCTAGGGCTTGGATACTCGCAGTCCTTCGCCAGTTGCCTAGCAGTCCTTCGCTAGGGCTTGGATACTGGCAGTCCTTCGCCAGTTGCCTAGCAGTCCTTCGCTAGGGCTTGGATACTGGCAGTCCTTCGCCAGTTGCCTAGCAGTCCTTCGCTAGGGCTTGGATACTGGCAGTCCTTCGCCAGTTGCCTAGCAGTCCTTCGCTAGGGCTTGGATACTGGCAGTCCTTCGCCAGTTGCCTAGCAGTCCTTCGCTAGGGCTTTGTCTCTGCACACTTAGTGAATATTGTTAGATCACAAACAAACTTAACTTTGAATCCTTTGTCAATATCAAAACAAGGTTCGATATGGTGCTTCCTGCACCAACATAAAACACCTTATGAATTATACTACCATAGACTTCCTAATCTACACTACCTAAGGGTCTTTGGGTGCAAAGTCCATATCCTAAACACCAAGGACTATCTAGGTAAATTCCAGTCTAAGTTAACACCAGGCATCTTCCTAGGATATTCAACAACAAGCAGAGCCTATAGGGTTTACAACAAACAAACTAAGAAAATTGAAGAAACAACAAACTTAATATTTGATGAAGAAATCAACTCAAAATCTGATAATTCAGATCTAACTGCATCAAATACTGATCAAGAAGATAATGAACAAGCTGTTGAATCTTTAATTGAACCCATGAATGAACTAACTATTGAACCAATTGATGAATCAATTGAACCAACCATTGACTCAACTCGAGTAGTCGAACCAAATAAGGAACCAAACCGACCAGCCGGACCTGAGGCTGAACCAAGTTCTAGAAAAAACAAGAAACCCAGACTCAGTCACCCAACTGATCAAATTGTGGGTGATCCAACTTTAGGAGTAAGAACTAGATCCTCCTATAGAAATCTTAGTCAGATAGCAATGATCTCAAAAATCGAACCTAAAACTATAGATGCAGCCCTACCTGATCCTGATTGGATCATAGCTATGCAAGAAGAGTTAGCCCAATTTGAGAGAAACCAAGTCTGGAAACTAGTACCTAAACCTGAGGGCAAATCCATCATTGACACTAAGTGGGTTTTTAGGAATAAGCTAAATGATCAAGGAGAAATAGTTAGAAATAAAGCCCACTAGTAGCAAAAGGATTCAGTCAAGTAGAAGGGTTAGATTATGATGAAACATATGCCCCAGTAGCCAGACTTGAATCCATTAGGATGTTATTAGCATTTGCATCCTATAAAGGATTTAAATTATATCAAATGGATGTAAAGTCAGCTTTTCTAAATGGATTTATCAAGGAAGAAGTTTATGTAGGACAGCCCCCCGGTTTTGAGGACTTAGAAAAACCGGACCATGTCTACAAACTCACTAAAGCACATTATGGACTAAAGAAAGCACCTAGGGCCTGGTATGAACGCTTATCAACTTACCTAACTTCTAAATAATTTAAACAAGGACAAATCGATTCAACCCTATTTATTAAAACCTTAGGAAAAGAAATCTTTATTGCCTAAATCTACGTCGATGATATAATCTTTGGGTCTACTAACTCAAATTTCTTAAAAGAATTTGTTAAAATAATGGAAAATAAATTTGAAATTAGCTTAGTTGGTGAGCTCAACTTTTTCCTAGGATTACAAATTAAATAAACTAGGGATGGAAACTATGTCCATCAATCTAAGTATGCTAAGGAATTAATAAAGAAATTTAAAATGGATAACTCTAAAAGCATAAGTACCCCCATGGCCACAAATGTAAAAATAGATAGTGACCCTGATGGTAAACCAGTAAACCTTAAACTCTATAGAAGCATGATTGGAAGTCTACTGTACCTTACAGCAAGCAGACCTGATATCCTCTTTTCTGTAGGAATGTGTGCTAGGTACCAAACCTATGCTAAGGAAATGCACTTAGCGGCCCTAAAAAGAATATTGAGATATATTAAGGGCACCCTAAATGTAGGGATTTGGTATCCTAGGACCTCAACTTTTAAACTATCAGGATATTCAGACTCTGACTATGCTGGTTGTAAGCTAGATAGAAAAAGTACCAGTGGAAGCTGCCAACTTTTAGAAAACAGTCTAGTAAGTTGGTGCAGCAGAAAGCAACATTGTGTAGCTTTATCCACAACTGAAGCTGAGTATGTTGCTTTAGGAGAGTGTGTAGCACAACTCTTATGGATGATGCACACTCTTAAGGACTTCCAGCTTGACTACAATCAAACCCAAGTCTTCATTGATAATATAAGCTCAATTAATCTAACTAAGAACCCAATCCAACACTCCAGAACTAAACACATAGAAGTCAAACACCACTTTGTAAGAGATCACGTAGCCAAAGGTGAGATAGTCCTTAAGCATGTAGACTCTAAATCTAACTTAGCTGGCATATTCACTAAACCCCTACCTGAGGTTGAGTTCAGCTCACTAAGAAGGCAGTTAGGATTATGCTTGGTAGAATAGGCTTACTCTACTTTTGGTTTTCTTACTGTTTTTACTTGATTTCAAAATCAACCTCTAATTAGTTTGAAAATCTGTTTAGCCTTTTTTTTAATAATTCTTTCGACTTAGTTTTTTTAAAAACTACCCCCTTCAAAACTAGGGTCTTTTTCGCAAATGGACTTAGCCTAGGCCTTAACCCTAGAACTGCATGCACCTATAGATCTAGAAGCCAGCATCTCACAAGCACCTTAGGGTACTGTTGATTGATAACCTAGAATAGGTTGAGATGCTTAGGTCTTTGCCTTAATTCAAGATGCTTTAAGTCAGTGCATCTGCAGTAATTGGGGCACTAAATACAACTTAAACAGTAATCAAGTTATGTGTCAAGCTTAGAAAATCTAACTTGAACAGAACACTTAACTTGACTAACCCTAGCGAAAACTACTGCTTATAACAGTTAGTAAGTAGCTAATTGGGTTAGACAGGACCCTAAAGAGACAATTGAATTTGGTCCAGTTCAATTTAAACCTTGATTTGGTTCAGTACAGCACATTATTCTGTTATATCGTTATGCAGTTTATTTTTATTTGCTATATTGCCTTGTTTTTTAATATGGCAAAGGGGGAGAGATAAGGAAAGAGATAGGGAAGGAGAGAAGCGTTAAAATTTTTTTCAAAAAGCTAAGTTCTTTTCAAAACCGTTTTCAAAATACTTAATCTAGTTCTTTTCAAAACCGTTTTCAAAATACTTAATCTATTTTTTTTCTCTCAAAACTGCTTCAAAAATACTTGATATAAATTGGTTTCAAGTTTCTAAGTACTTAAAACTCAAGCTATGTTCAAAACGTGACTGGATACTTAAAACTCAAGCTATGTTCAAAGTTCTCTAAAGTACTTATCTCAAATAGAAAAGTACTAAAGAGATTCAAACATTTCTTAAACTTTAGAAAATTTTTCCACTAAGTTATTAACTCAAAAAAAATTTTGTGGAAAATGTTTTTCTAAAAACCGCTGACAAAATGTTCTAAGTACTGAAAAATTAATTCCATTATTTTGACTTAGAAAGTTTTCAAACCCCACGAAACTTTGAAAAACCTAGGGGGAGGTTCCTTCCAGGGGGAGGAAACTAAAATGTTATTGTCTTGATTAAAACTTAACTTTTTGAATCGGGTTGCCATAAATCAAAAAGGGGGAGATTGTTGGTGCAGACAGCACCCAAGTCGAACCTGGATTTTGATAATAGCAAAGGGTTCAAAAGTTAAGATGTTATGTTTATCTAACATGTTACTTGAGTGTGTAGATTGAAGTCCTAGTGAAGGACTGCTAGGCACCTAGCGAAGGACTGCTAGGCATCGGAACCCTAAGACCCAGCGAAGGACTGCTGGGCACCTAGCGAACGGCTGCTTGGAGTCAAAGACCTAGCGAAGGACTGCTAGGCACCAGGCGAAGGACTGCTTGGAACTGAAGCCTTAGCGAAGGACAGCTAGGAACCAGGCGAATGACAGCTTGGAGACGAAGACCTGGCAAAAGTCCAACCGGAGGAGCCGGTTGGCATCATGTAAATTCTCCTGAGAGGAGTAGGTGAGGGTGTGTTCCCCATCGAGGGAACAGTAGGCGTCGGTTCGACCTAGGGCTCCATTTTGGAGACCCAAAGTCAGAACCAAGACAGCTAAGGTTGTATAAACCTAATATTTTATTGCTTTGTGTTGTTTTGGACTAACCTTGGATGCAGGACCGAAGGAATGTGTGTCTGCAGCCCAGAACGCCCCAAAGGAGAGGGGCAAGCAGCTAGGGAGGACGCCCCCAGTGTCCCAGGCGCCCCCAAGGTCAACGCAAAACAAGTTAAGCAAGAAAAACGCTTTGGAAGCTCACTGGGGGGCGCCCCCAAGCTCCCGGATGCCTCGGGCGCCCCGGGCTCAAGCCAACGAAGCGGATAGAGTCAAGCCAGTGAGAAGCCAGCGGATAGAGTCAACCCAGGCGCCCCCTGCGTCCCGGGCGCCCCCGGTCAAACCTTAGCCCGATCCTGAAGGGATAACGGCTGACCGAGACATGTCCGGAGCGATTGACACGTGGGGGCGCCCCCAACGTTTAGGGCGCCCCAGGAGGCTATAAAAAGCCCCTCGACTCCAAGGCTTCAACAACAACTGCTTCCAACGCCAATACGCTCTTCTACGCAAGCGCTCTGCTCCGGAAACCTCCCAACTCGAGATACAAGCGCCGACGATGTCCCTCCGCTCCGAGATACATTCCACACCGGACGTCGGTAACGAAGAGCTATTCTTTTAAGTTTACTATACTAAAATTGTAATATCTGTCTGTAAACGTTTTGCGCACTTATAGAATTGCCCACAGTAAACGGTCAACGACCGTGGGCCTTGGAGTAGGAGCCGACCGCGACTCCGAACCAAGTAAATCCCTGTGTTCGCGTTTGGTTTCTCGAGTTAATTTTTCCGCTGTGCATTCTCTATCTAAATCCGAAAAATGTTTAACGATATTCACCCCCCCCCTCTATCGTCCTTCTCGATCCAACAGGGGCGCCCGGCCCAGAGTGCTTCCGAAGCGTTTTCTTGCTCAACTCTTGTTTGGCTTTGACTTAGGGCGCCCGGGACCTCCCGGGCGCCCAACCCAGCTGTTGCCCCTCTCCTTTGGGGCGTTCTGAGCTGCAGACACTCGTTCCTTCTGTCACGCCCCGAGAAGCTGCCCGTCCGATACCGACCGGACTGCCACTCCCTCGACCGACGGACAATTCAGAAACCTAACCTCTACGACCACCTCAAATGATTGTACCACAGCCTATATGGCTGGAACAACCGTCTGAAATCAACAAAACGAAAACAACGACAAAGCTGCGTACCGGTACGACTTACGACAAAAACCAAAACGAAATCGAGGCCTCCATGGCACACAAAAGTACAACTATCCTGCCGTAAAAATGGACGTCCCAAAAGAGTATAACATACCAACAGCGGAAATGAAAAGAAATACAATGAATAAAAGAAAAGGGTACCAACATGTACCACAACCCAAAAGACAGGCGGAAATCGTCTCGGAGACACATGAACTGGGACAGGCTGCTGAACAATCCAGACGATCATCCTGATAAGAGAAAAACATAGCCAACGGGGTGAGTCCTAAGAACTCAACGAATACAGTCTAATGTGCATAGGAAGAAATAATAGCAGTAAGTCACCGTCAATCTATCTATCACAGTACTGAAGATAACTACAGTAAGAAGAAATGCAGAACTGAACTATAAGCAGTAAAGGAACTACATACCTACCTGCGTCGATCCAAACCCGGTAGTATCCATGTCAACCAAGTGCAGCAATCAAGTGCAACGATCACAATCATATGCATCAATGCACAGTATGCTCATGATGCAGCATGGGTCACCCCTGACGCCTCGGTCAGTAATGCACACGCGGGACCATATGGGTAGGGCTGTGACCTGGTCTTCCCTACACGAACAGACGGTCGATAATGCACACGCGAGACCGAATGGGTAGGGTCGGAGACGATAAACGTACCCCACCATCGGGTGAAGTAACGCTCTAAACGTCCCTTGCTATCATCGGATAGGTAGGACGAGTAGCATGTACGACGACCCATCTCAACCTCCAGGGAGTCAAAGGTCGTCCCCTATGCTACGTGCAATAATGATACATGTCGCTATCCCATGCATCAACCACTATCTATCCCTACTGTCATCTACATGATATGCAATAGTCCAGATAACCGGTATGCACCAATACCTAAATCCTAGCGTAAGGTATAAGGTAAACTGTGCATAATCAATCCATACAGAAACAGTAAGCGGTAAAGCTAACAGAATACAACTACCGAAGCAAACGCACAGAGTTACAAATATCAGATATCCCTACTGCTAACTATGTCTAACTATGCATAGAAAGAGGTACCCGCCTCCGATCTAGAAATCCAAAGTGAAGAGAACCCCGTCTGAAATAATATCAGCCGCAACAAGGGGGAATCCAATCAATGTCCTGCATCAAACAAATTCAACTTAGCTAATTTACAATATATCAATCAGCTAAGTTATTCACTTCTATTAATATTTACCCAATAGCCTAACCCAACCATCCAAGGTTGGGCTCAGATAGGTTTAACACAAACCTAACCCAATCAACCACAAGTTAGTCAATTAAACCCTATCACAGAACTTGAACCATTACCTCATCCCACTGCATTAACCTAAAAACTCCATCACCTCACGGCTACTTCCACTAACACAGATCCAAGCCTAATTTTTACTTCAATCCTCCATCCAACTTCCAAGTTCTCACCCAAATTCCAAATAATACTCAATCGATCTAAAACAAAAGGAAAACATAAACCAAAGATGATTAACATTTCCTTCATCCCAACAACCAATCGCCACACCTAACCCGAGAACCAAACACACGGTAGAACACCAAGATCAGACTTAACTGATCGAAGAACAATTTCAAACAAGAACTGAATTCAACCAAACCTACTCCAAGAACACCTCATGGCAGTAGATAAAAATCAACCGTTCCAACACAAATCGGAAGAACCAACCACCACCTCACAGCAACACCAGCATACAAAACTCTCCAATTCAACAATGAACCATCAATCAAAGAAATCGAAGAACCCTACAGATCAGAGAAAAGCTTACCTCAGATCACACACCCGAACGCCTCTGCTCAGATCGCTCAGGGAGAGAAATCGCCCCAATAGCTCTAGATCCAAGCCCAGTAGATCGAGACCAGCCGGTCATCCTCGATTGGTGAACTTCCTGAGCTTTGCCCGATGTCGGTTGATCCCCCGACGACCACACGCTCGATGGCCAAACGCGAGAGGGAAGAGAAGATCGACGTCTCGCTCCCTTGTCTCCTTGACGAACTGCTACCAGGATAGCCAATCAACCGCCGCTTGAGAGGAGGAGAAGAGAGGAGGAAAAGGAAGGAGATGATAATGGCGAAGGCGAGAAGATGGGAAGAGGAGAGACAGGGGCGCGATCTCGGGTGGCCTTCGTGCGCAAGAGGTAGAAAGTGGGAGAAATCGGTGGAGTATGCATTGGCTGCGCTCTAGGGCACGGACGGGAGAGGAGTCGGGTGTTGGCTGCGGGCACAGGGGAAAAGGAGAGTTTATAAGTGGGTGGGTCTTTTTGCATTGAAGCCCCCACCCTTCCACCTAATGAAATATAAGCCCTTAACTTCCAAAATTTTGTCTTTTAACCCTCGAATTTTCCAGATTCTCACACCTTCGGTCCTGCATGCAGGGTTAGTACCAAACAAAGCAAGGCAAGCATGTTAGTGAATTTTTACAGCCGTAGCTGTCTTGGTTCTGACTTTGGGTCTCCAAAATAGAACCCTAGGTCGAACCGACGCCTACTGTTCCCTCGACGGGGAACACGTCCTCACCTACTCCTCTTGGGAGAATTTACCTTTTGCCAACCGGCTCCTCCAGTTAGACTTTTGCCCGATGCACCTGACCAGGTCTTCGTGCCCACCTTCCGAGCAGGTCTTCGGTACCCAGCTCCTTGCCAGGGCTTCGTGCCTAGTCCTCGACCAGGACTTCGTGCCCACCTTCCAAGCAGGTCTTCGGTGCCCAGCTCCTTGCCGGGGCTTCGTGCCTAGTCCTTAACCAGGACTTCATGCCTAGTGTACCTAGGGCTTCATTTCCTGTACACTTAGTGAACATGTTAGACCAACATAACATCTTAACTTTTGAACCCTTTACCATTATCAAAACCCAGGTTCGACTTGGGTGATGTCTGCACCAACAGAAAGCTTCCCGTGGACTTCGGATAGAGGAAACTCAAGAACTCTACACTGAGCTCCACCCGGCACAAACCTCACGGAAAAACTCCCAGCTCTTCGTGTCTGCTCGCTGATGGACTCGCCAAGCTCTTTTCCTCTTCCAAGCGCTCAACTCTCTCAAGAGTCAAAGTATCAGAGTGTATCCTTAAGCTTTTTTATTCACAGTGATTGCCAAAAGATGATCAAGTGTTGCCGCACGAGCAGAAGAGTTCTAGCCAAAGAAAAGGATCTCTTCTCTTCTTCGCTAGCCAGCTCTTAACCTACTTCTCGCCAGGTTACCAGGCGCTCCTCTGCAGCTCGCCAGCTTCTCATCTGCAACTGACCTCCTCTGGACTCACTGAATCCTCTCCAGTCGAGCCCCAGGTCATCAGCTTCTCAGCCATTGCAGCTCGCGCCAGAAGACGTTGTTTCCTGTAAACGAAAACCAGCCAAACTGTCGTAGTGAAAGGCTCGGTTGACCCTCCTTGATTAATCCCTGAGTTACCTGCACACGTAGAAGATGTTTAGCACAGCAAATCAACAGAGAATTAATTATCAGGAATTCAGAACAGATATTAGTAGTGTATCAGTAGAAATCAGAACTCGATCAGAACTCTGACAACACATTTTGAATTAAAGTTCAGCTTCTGATCGGTCACCAGACCGATCAGAGAGCACCCTGATCGGTCATCAGACCGATCAGGATAGTCTCAGAACGATCAGGTTTCAGTCTGATCGGTCCACGGTGAGAAACCAGAAATCGCAAACTTCTTGTGATCGGTCACCAGACCGATCACAGATCGTGGATCGGTCACCGGACTGATCCACAGGATTGCTGGGATTCCCAACTTTCGCAGGCCAGATCTCCCTGATCGATCACCTGACCGATCAAGCTCTAGCCTGATCGGTCATAATGAGGAGCTCACGATGTTTGATCTGTCAGCCTGACCGATCACGATTCTTCACAGAAGGGCTCTGAGATCTCTCTGATCGTTCACCAGACCGATCAGGAGCTCTCCCTGATCGGTCACCAAACCGATCAAGAGCCGAACAGAAGTCAACCAATGCTTCTGTTCTCTCCCTGATCGATCACCAGACCGATCAGACTTCTCTGGATCGGTCACCAGACCGATCCACGACAGGGAGTTCATGCCAACTCCCTGATCGGTCACCAAACCGATCCAACCAAGGCCAACTCCACCATAAGTCAAGAGAACAGGCTCCCTAGCCTTCTCTGACTCGTGCTCAGTCCCCAGAACCAAGACTATGTGCCCAGCTTCACTCACTGGGACTTCATTCAACCTAGCTTCCCAAGCTAGGACCTGGCTTCACTCACCAGGGTTTCAGTCAACCTTGTTGAGGCGATCTGTGATCTAGAGTGATCATGTGTTTTGATGTTTAGGCAAAGGGTTTAAGTTAGGCTTTCTCTTGTGTACTAATATGTGTATGTGAGTGTGCAGGTTGTACAGGTTTACACATATTGACTTGGCTGGACGGCTTCGGTATGATGAAGGGTTGCATGGAGACAAGCTAGAGGCTTGCGTGCACCCGAGGGACCTGATATAGCGGGGATGATGAGCCTAGGGGCGCAGACTTCGAGGCGTACGTGAAGGAAGGCATGGAGATAAGCTGGAAGCTTGTGTGCATCCGAGGGACGAGGGCCAAAGATGAAGAGGGCGCGAAGGCAATAGTCAAGGCTGCTGGTGAAGACTCAGCTGAGGCAAGGGACAAGAGCCGAGGGAGGAGGACTCCAAGGGCAAGCCGGGAAGTGGACTTCAAAGGGCACACGTGAAGGGTGGCATGGAGGCAAGTCGAGGACTTGCATGCGCATCTGAGGGACGACAGCCGATGGAAGAGGACTTCAAGGGGCAAGCCAAAGGAGTGGACCTGAAGGCACGCGTGGAGGAGGGTCAAGAGAGTGAGTAGGAGTGCTGTTGTAAGCTGGGCAGTCGACTGGGGGTTGTTCAGTCGACTGTCAAAACTCACAGTAGGTTCTGGACCATGGACCAGTCGACTGCCATCTTGGCAGTCGACTGATAAATCACCAGAATTCGAACGTTGGGATGTCAACGGTCGAATCTGAGTGGTGGCAGTCGACTGCCCTGGGACCAGTCGACTACCAGCGGGTTTTCCAGCCCGAGTTCTATTTAAAGAGGACTCGGCTAGGGCTGGTTTTCTTGACGAAACTCGCTTGGGTAAAGTGAGTTAGTAGTCTCTTGTGCCCAAAAAGTGTCCAAGGTGTTGTGGCGAGGTTTCTACACCCACAAGGAGCGACGAGGGCTAGTCGGTGGTTATCCGGGGAGTGATCCACCGACGAATTCTTGGATTAGTCACCCAACCGGGGTGGATACCAAGTAAAATCAGTTTGTTAGCGTTGTTTGCTCTTTTTATTATTGTTTCCGCTGTGCAACTAACAACGTAGGTACAAGAACGAGCCGGGAATCGCTATTCACCCCCCCCCCCTCTAGTGGGCATAATCGATCCTACAAACCTAGCTTCCCAAGCTAGGACCTGGCTTCACTCACCAGGGTTTCAGTCAACCTAGCTTCCCAAGCTAGGACCTGGCTTCACTCACCAGGAATTCACCTAGTCCCACTAGGTGTGCCTAGTCCCACTAGGTCTTTTCCCATGCCATCGTCCGATCTCCCCGATCCACCTGGACTTCACCTAGTCCCACTAGGTGTGCCTAGTCCCACTAGGTCTTTTCCCATGCCAGCATGAAATCTCCCGATCCACCTAGACTTCACCTAGTCCCACTAGGTGTGCCTAGTCCCACTAGGTCTTTTCCCATGCCAGCGTCCGATCTCCCCGATCCACCTGGACTTCACCTAGTCCCACTAGGTGTGCCTAGTCCCACTCGGTCTTTTCTCATGCCAGCATGCGATCTCCCGATCCACCTGGACTTCACCTAGTCCCACTAGGTGTGCCTAGTCCCACTAGGTGTGCCTAGTCCCACTTGGTCTTTTCCCATGCCAGCATCCGATCTCCCCGATCCACCTGGACTTCACCCGAATTCATTCAACCAAACTTAAATCGTTTTCAACACCAAAATAACAATTGGGCCAGACTGCATCAACACACACATCTCGATGGAGGTCGGTCTGGGTGATCATTCCCATTAGGCACGATCAGAACGTGGTCCTCCGACACCTGATAAGTCAGGTGTAACCTCGCTAGAGAAGCACTTGTAAAACTCTAGTTTACAGTACGCTACCACAGAAGTGACGAGGATACCGCGGCCATTTTTTTCAGGAGAAATGCAGACACAAATTCTATCCGAAGGGAAGAAGGACCAAAAGCTTATTTGCAAATTTGAAACACAGACCCTACGGAGAAGACGAAGATGACGACACTTGAAAGGCTTCTTAGAAAAAGACAGATGAAATTAGGAAATCATCCTTGCCTAGGGTTATATACCCTAGTGGAACACAGAAAGACCGTTGGATCCAAGTTCTCTTCCCAAGGTTAACATTCACAGTTGCCCGATCCCAGACCAAAAAGCCTACCAACTTCTGTATAATCATTGTACCTCTAGATGGCGCCTCATATTTTAACTCACAGTCTTATCATCATTAAGGAAACATAATCTCGGAAGCGATAAAGCATAGCTCGAGCATAGTTAATAAGAGCAACAGATCACAATCATTAATGAAGGCATGGACAACCATTAACGCACAAATCCTGACAAAATTCTAAGATAGCATAAACAAGAGACACGTGGGCACTCCTCCCTGGCTATATTTCAACAAGTCCAGTCAATCGGACTCTTCGATCCTCCTTCGACTAGACAAAAGGGGAAGGCTAGTGATGTCGAGGTAATAAGCGCTAAGCAAGCTAAAGAACCCACATCGGTCGGGATAGGGACGCTTCGCCCACGTCATGGCCTCAATGTGGATTCCTCCACATAACAAACCCTCGGGGTCCAAGGACTCGCACTACAAGAAATATGACTTTCCGCAGCGCACATTTATGCTATCTGCGGCACACATTGTATGCTGCGAAATTCAAAGCTATTGAAAGTCATAAGTTATCCGCAGCGCGCATCCACGCGCTGCGGAAGGGCTTTTCCGTAGCGCGCAGATCATGTCTTCCGCAGCGCGCGGATGCGCGCTGCGGAAGGTCTTCTAAACCTCTGCACCTCTTCCACAGCGCGCAGCGAACAGATGTGCGCTGTGGAAGAAGTGCAAAAGATTCAACACATAAATATCACATATACAAATATTAAAGCCCTAATATTTATAATCCAACATACAAATATTGTATAAAAAATTATAATAACACATTCACAATCACAATGATAATTCAACACACTATACACCAAATTAGAAAACCATCATCATCACATTTAATCAAAACAATCATTCATTTAGTCACATAAAACAATCCAAACTAGCCACAGAAATTCATCTTTACTATAAAAAAGTAAATGTCAAATCATTAGCAACTATATCAGTCAGACAAAACAATAAACTTTGATGCCCAAGCTACCGTACTTCCTAATGCATCCTCGAGAAAAAACATCTCGTCGTTTGGCCGAATTAGCTCCACCTTCTCCACAAAAATTTTATCAATCCAAACTTTCCAACAAGATCCACCAAGAGGAACGTGATGTGCTTTTGCTTTTGGATACGTGGATGCAATTTGACCTTCTGCAACGGCTTCATCAACAGACCAATGAAACAGCTTACATTTAGCAGTAACACTGATATCTCCATCACTTACATTCTTTAGTTTTGACTGTATAACAATAAAAAATAGTTAATGATCAAACAAATTTTTAAAATAAAGCATGTTATGATTGATAGGAGAAAGTAAAATATTGTATCAAAATAGTTACCTGAGCTGCAACATTGCTATCGCCACCAATAAAATTTCCAATACCGTTACCAATTTCACCACTAACAACCTAATTTTACAAGTAAATTAATTATTGTTAGTATAATACAAAAGAAATATAGTCTGTAAGACAGTATACAAATGGCAATTGATAATAGCTCAGAGATTAAAACAAATGCAGATGGAAAATTTTAACGATAAGTTTGATAATAGCTACTTCATTCCCATGTGCAGACCTACAACCAGCTGCAATCTCGCAAGCAGCCACCTCCATCTAGGACTCAGTTTAGAATCTCTACACATAGGAATTCTCAGCCACCACTCTTTATCCCCATGTTGCTTTTTCAACATGATCAAGCCCCAATAGATCTGCCACTTTCTAGAGGAATGCTCCCTATAGGCAGTATTCACTCTCGATCGATTACAACGGCACTAGGAATGGAAGCTCTGGAGAGTGCAGACTTACGAAAATAGCCACATTACTAACCTGTTCTTTTTTCCTTTTGTAACTTTAGAGTTTGAAAGAAAGCCTTCATTTCTTGCATTTCTTGCATTTCTTGCTGAAGATTATGCACTACACTTTGAAGATGCTTAACAGTTGCATTTTTTTCAATAGAAGCTCCAATTTTTTATGGTTTAACTCCAAAGCCCATTCCACGCACTCTACCTCGAGATTCCTTGCCAAATACAACGTTAATTACATCATCAGCAATGTTAGTTGTGTTTAAAGATTCGGGCGGACATTCTTCTATTTCTTTCTGCAAATAGCAAAATACAAATTTTGTAAAATAGAAAATTTTGATTATTAGTGCTAGCATAGGTATGAAAACTTGTAGATATAATAGCGGTTGATAGTCTTATTACTATTTTATGTCCAATAGCTTGACTAATAGGTTGCCCATTTTTCTTCTTGTGACCTTCAATCCAAACTTGTGACCTTGTAATTGTTGTAGCGGCAGGAGCTGCTTTTTCCTTAAGTATTTGACATATATAAATATATAAAAAATTGTTAGGAACAAATAATAATATATATAAGAAGATCTGTAGAAATTTTGGAATCCTAATTTTTTATAAATAATAACACTTACCATAATGCTAGCCAATCGGGCATAACCTCTCCGGCTCATCGTGTGAATGTGATTTTGATTTGCCCTCATTGCTGTAAATTTTGCACTCTTTTCCTGAGAATAAAAATATATCTAACATATTCATATATAATTGATTATATATTTCAATCCACAAAATATATCCAATGCGATAATCCTATGAGTATTTATAATACAACCAAATCTATTACAAGTAAATTCACTTAATTAATACTTACTTGAAATTCAGGTGATAATGTTTTCTTTACAAACAATTCCCACTGTTGTTGATTCATAAATTCAGGCTTCAAAATATTAAGATTTCGTGAAGCTACTTGACCAGTATTAGCTTCTCGTACAAGTATTTGCAGTTTGGACTTTCTATCATGCCACAACTTAGACAATTTTTGAAAGATTATTTTCTTGTCACACTCCTCGACATTATAATTCACCTGTACATGAAGAAGTATAAAATTACATCTACTTTCTATTATAATTAAATTTAATAAATTCAGTAACTAAAGACATTACCTGAAGACAACTCCACATCCTATTCTTCACATCTTCATTTATATCGTTCCACCCATCTAATGTATATGGCACAAATTCTTTTACCATGCTCCCAAGAAACGAAGCATATTTTATAGAATTAACCCCGATTGGTTGTCTGAACTCATTATGCTCCAACTCTTTGGGCATTAATAGTCCACTAGCTAATTTCAATTTTGATGGACCTCGTGCCTTTTTCTTATCAATTTTGTCTTGATCAATTGACTCTTTATCATGCAAATCCTCTGATGAATTAGGTGAAGTATTAGAGCCCACTCCTGATAGCCTATTCACTATATTAGCCTACAAAATAGCATAAAAAATGGAATATATAAATATACTTTACTATAGTAAACCAAGATTTAAAAAAAAAATACAATATCACCTGAATTTCATCTACAGATGACTTGCTCCGTTTTTCCCCCATTTTTTCTGTCTTTTATAACCTGCTCATAAATAATATCCATAATGAAAACTCTTGAAAAGCATTGATGTAGGAACAGACTGCTAAGGAAACCATAATGAAAAACTCTTGAAAATGCATTAGCAAATGTGAATTCTCTTCTAGTTTAAACAATGCAAAACTGGCCTTATGCAAGAGCAGAATCAACACAAAATCTCCAAAATATTTTAGAACAAAAAGTAAAGTACTACTTTTTCATTTATGATAAGGCAAACACAAAGAAGAAGCACACAATGATTTTGCAATAAAAACATATAATGACACTTACAAAGTGCAATCATCGATCAATCACATCAATTCCATCACACTCATTCCTTGCATATGGCTCTTTCTCAGTAATATTAATATCAAGCATAGATACATCAAGAGGTGTTCTTGATATATAAGCTTCCTCTTCAATCAAGTTCATGTCATGAATACCTCGAGGCGGCGCTTTTAGCAACACATACCAATTTGATTCATCATTATCCCTAGAATAGAATACTCGCTTTGCTTGTGATGCTAAAATGAAAGGATCACTTTCAAAAGTTCTTAGCCCTTGGTGTAAATTGACTAGTGTAAAACCATCTTCCATTTTAATACCAGTTCCAATATTAGCCCAATCACATCTAAACACAGGCACTTTGAAAGAATAGTAGTCAAGTAAAATAATATCTCGTATAACTCCGTAATATGAGTGCCTTCCTCTTGCATGTGAATAATCATGAGCACTAGATTGGCAAATAGTATCAGCTTCAATTGAAACGCCACTATATATCTTGTGTTGACCTTCCAACATCAATTGTGTGGAACCGATGCCTATTTATAATATAACCAGTGTAAGATATAACATGCTTTCTTGGACCATGTGCTAGCCATTGAATTCGGCCTGAGGAGTTATTAAGATCATGTTTTGATAACCACTCCGTAAATGTTTCCATATGCCGCTTCTGTAATAATGTTTCATTATATATGAAACGATGATCTGCTTGTTTAAGCTCCTCAATGTGCATCTTATTTAAAATCATCAAAGGTGAATATTATAATATACGGAATTATGTAATAGACCATGAATATCTAATAGGGGTTACAATCAAATATACTCACTGTAAATAAGGTTCAACTTCTGCAGTATTGAATAATACATATCGATGTGCAGCTTGCAATACCGAGTCTTCTAAAATCTTTTTTTTCCTTTAGAAATTGGATAACCTTCCACTAAGTCACTCTCCAAATCCTCATTCCGATCAGAACGGACACCAATACTAGAAGCTTTTTGAAAATATGCACTACAAAATTGCATTCTTTCTTCTGCAAGATAACACTCAACTATGCAACCCTCTGGCCTTGCTAGGTTCTTCACATACCCTTTTAGTGTTTTTATAAATCTAAATTACAAAACAAAATCACAATCAACAATTGTTGGTAACAAAATATAATTTGTTGTATAATATTTATTACCTTTCAAATGGATACATCCAGCAGAAGTGGACTGGTCCACACAAGCGAGCCTCTCTTGCTAAATGAATTATCAAATGAACCGAAATGGTAAAGAAAGCGGGTAGAAAATACCTTTCTAACATGCATAGAGTTTCAGCAATATTTTCCTCGAGTTGTTCTAAACGGTTCCTGTCTAACACTCTTTGACATAATTCATTGTAACATGCACAAAGCAGAAATAGAGCATTGCGTGGCCCTTTGGGTAAAAGACTTCTCAATGCAACTGAAAGCAATTGTTGCATCAGTACATGATAATCATGAGATTTCAATCCAATAAGCTTACGTTCTTCCAAAGAAACACAATTACCAATATTTGAGCTATAACCATCTGGTAACTTGATTTTTTTCAACCTAGAGCAAAATATATCCATTTCTTTTTTAGACAATGTGTAAGGTGCAGCAGGCAAGTGATACATGTTTTCTCCTTTTTTTGAGGATGTAATTCTTCTCTAATTTTTAAGTCCATCAAATCTTTGCGGGCATTAACACCATCTTTGGTTTTTTTTTCTTCACGTTTAACAATATGCATATGATATTCTCACAAATATTCTTTTCAACATGCATCACATCTGGAGTGAGCAAGTGGTGGGCGAGACACTATATGATTATTGGGAAAGATTTAACAAGTTATGTTCAAGTTGTCCCCAGCATCAAATTAGTGAGCAATTATTGATTCAATATTTTTATGAGGGACTGCTGCAGATGGATAGGATTTTGATTGATGCTGCATCTGGAGGGGCCTTGGTCAACAAAACATCACATCAAGCTAGAGAGCTTATCTCTAATATGGCTGAAAACTCACAACAATTTGGAAGCAGAGCCTTGACCACCAGAGGAGTGGGTGAAGTTCAGGTAGTTCCATCTGATAAGATGCTTGAGAGATTGGAGGAGCTCACCTCGGCTTTTAAGCAAATGGAATTAAAAATGGAAAGACTTAGTTCGACTCCTTCAGTACCTCCACCCTCTAGTCAAGTGATAAGTATGTGTGGCATTTGCTCTAGTCTAGAGCACACTTCAGACTCATGCCCTACCCTCCAACAGGACGAGACAGTAGCAGCAATAGTAAGAGGACAATTTCCAGCAAGAAACAATCTGTATTCCTCTACTTATAACCCCGGTTGGAGGAATCATCCTAACTTGAGATATGGAAATTCTTTCTACCAACAAGAGCCTCAAACTCAGGCCTCACAGCCACTCCAACAAATTTTCCAGCAAGTTCAGCAACAACAACCACAATCACAGCATCAAAATCAAAGTTTTCAGCCCCTAAATCAGCACTTCCAACAACCATTTCAGCAGCCATTTCAAGAGTTTCAACAAGGTTTTCAAGGGAATATGAATTATCCACAACCATACCAACCTCTACAGCAGCAAGTTCAACAATCACAGCAAAATTTCCAGCCTTGGAACTCAAGTTTTCAGCCCCAAAACCAACAATTTCAGCCCAATCAATTTCAATCTCCACAACAACCATTACAAATGCAAAATCAAAATTTTCAAGGCTGTAATTCTCAGCAAATTCAACCCACATTTCAACCTACTTATCAGCCAAGTCAACAGCAATTTCAGACCTCCAATCAGCCCCAACAGCCCCAATTCCAACAATTACAACAAGATGATATCATTGGAGCTATACAAAACCTCGGAAGGCAAATGGGACAATTGGCTAATGATGTGAATCAACTTAAGGCTCAAGGATCAAGCCAACTACCTTCCCAAGCTGTTCCCAACCCAAAGGGAAATGTTAGCGCAATTTATTTGAGGAGTGGGAAGGTTACATCAGCTCAAAATGATCCAAGAGCAGATTTTTCTGAAAACAGGGCAGCATCTTCATTTCCAGGCCAAATCAGTGCCGAAACCACTTCAAATTCAGTGGATACCAACCCTAGCCTGTGCCCGACTCCCTCCTCAAGCAATTCCCCAATTTTGGTGGAAAACGGAGAAGAAATCAGTGGCGAGACAGATTTTACAGCAGCTCCAAAAAACAGGGCAGCAGCTCAAAAATCAGCCCCTCCCATTTCGGTTCGTGAGGAGGAAGTTCCTATTCCTTTGCCTTTTCTACAAGGGAGAACTCCAACCAGAAGACAAGGGGAGGAGGAGAAAGCAAAAGAGTACAATGAGCTGGTAAAACTTTTTAGTAAAGTTGAAATTAATGTACCCTTGCTGACAATGATTAAACAAGTTCCTAAGTATGCAAAATTTTTGAAAGATCTTTGTGTTCACAAGAAGAGACTTAAGGAAAATGAATTGGTCAGCATTGGGAAGAATGTCTCATCACTTATCCATGCCATTCCCCAGAAATGTGACGACCCTGGCATGTTCACTGTATCTTGTGAGATAGGAAGCACCACGCTACATGATGCCATGCTTGACCTAGGAGCTTCTATTAATGTCATGCCCAGGACAGTCTTCCAGATGCTTGGCATTGGTCCTCTACAGCCCACGGGAGTTGTGATTCAGCTTGCAGACAGAAGCCAAACCCGCCCGGCAGGAGTTATTGAAGATGTGTTGGTTAAAGTGAAAGAGTTGATTTTTCCTGCGGACTTCTACATTCTAGACATGGAGGGAGAGTACCTTGCACGTAGATCCCCACTTATCCTTGGAAGGCCTTTTCTGAAGACTGCTAAGACTAAAATTGATGTATATGCTGGCACCCTTTCGATGGAGGTGGGAGACACAGTAGTCCAGTTTAGCATTTTCGACGCCATGAAGGACCCTAGGGGAGATCACTCTATTCTGAGCATAGACACCGCAGATGAGACTGTTGAGGCACAGATCATTGATGACGATGCTACATTTGACACAGTGGGAGGAGAGTTGATTTCAGAGGAGACTTTACCTAATTTTTCTTATTTTGTATTTTGTGATGATATTGTTCTTGATAGCCCTAATCTTTTTAATAAGGTTGTTGCAGATATTGCTAAGGAGGCATGCACAGGAGATTATTCTATAGGTGTAGGGGATTGCACAAAGCCCCAGGGACCACCACCATTTCCAGAAAGTGTAGGGACTTGCATGATGGAAGCAAGTACCCAAGGATCACCTATTCCAGTTGAATGTCCACCAGAATTTGAGCCTGAGATGGAGATATTTCTTATAGACCCGACAGACATTTTTCAGCATGATCAGGTAAGTATTTCCTCTTTTCCTTTAGAAAATCTCAGATCCAGAATTGATTTTATTGGTTGTGACAGATTACTTGATACATGCTTGATGGAAGATAATTGTGATATTTCTATTGAAGAGCCAAAAATTGATTTCTTTGTTTGTGAAGAGTTCCTGGATGCAAATTTTGTAGGAAATAAATGCGAAAAATTTATTGAGGCACCAAGAATTGATTTTATTGGATGTGATACATTTTTGGATACATTTTATACAAAGACTCATATTGTTTCATTTCTTTCTTATCTTGCAGGACCCCAAAAACTTCTGGAGTGGATGCTTCATCTGAATAGACTCAAACCTCCTGGAAGGTGTTCCAAAAAGAATAAAGAGGGAGTAGACTTTACTTTAATTCGAAAAACTCCACTTCTTAAATGGGTCTTGTATCTAAATAACCTTCGGCCACCTGAACAGATTGCTGTACAGTCCGAGTGTGGGGGAGCGATGCACCGGGAAGTTGAACAAATAAAAGAAGCTCTTTCGCACATACAGACTCCTCCACTACCACGATGGAGGCTGTATCTGGATAGACTCCGACCGCCAGAAATAAAGGGAGTTTGATTTTTCTTGCCTTTTCTTTTATTGTATGTTTTCACTTTTAAGTTAAGTCCTTGCTAATAAATGCTGAGTAGGGTAACATGAATAAAAGTCATTGTAACTACCATGTTTTTACATGATTAGGAATAAATGTAACCCTCTAGGTTATTCCATAGCATTTTAGAGTCTTTTGGAAAATAAATTAAATTTGGTTGTCAAAACTTAGGGTTTGAGCTAATGGATGAATTCTTGGATGCTTGAGTACTACTTGCTTTAGATTCTTAATTGAGGACTTGGGATGAATTATTTTGACCTAGTGAGAATTAGCCTTACTTTTGTGATACACACATGTTATTAAACTCTAGAACTTGCTTAGGTTCTTTCAAAATCATATTTCAATGATTGGATCACATCTATAGAGGCTAATCCATTTGTTTCCCTTTCCTTATCAATTTTAAGAAAAAAAAAAGAAAAAAAATCATGTTCATTCCATTTTTCTTTACTTATTTCTTACTCTTACCCTCACTTTTCATTGGACTTATTGTTTGGAATGTTTCTTGATGTTATTTTGCCCGAGACGGACAAAGATTCAAGTGTGGGGGAGTGACTAGCTTTTTGGAAAGATTTGGTATCAAAGAGGCACTTCAATTCGAAAAAAAAAAAAGTATGTGCCAAGTGAGTGATGTTTGGTGCCAAAAATGAGCAAGAGAGGTGGGAGCCATTGGAGACTTAGATTCTTTACTACATTTTGAAGATCAAAGTGGCATGCAATGAAAAGAAAAAAAAATCTGCAATGCAAGAAAAAGAAAAGAGAATGAAGCAAAGTTCTTGCCAAAATGAAGTTAACTTGAGTTGTTTAACAAGTTTCGGAATTGGCTTGGATCAAAAACTGAAAAGTTGGAAGTTTGGGAAGCCAAGATCAGTAACATTTTGTAGAGACTGAACTGGGCTGGAATTAATCTGCTCCAATGCAGAAATCAGTGCCTAAAGCAGTGAGGAAAAGAGTTGGTGCCAAAGCAAGAAAATTTTTTCTTTGAAGCATGATTTGATCAGAAGTACTCACAATTGCAGCTGTATTCTGTTCATAAAACTCAGAACCATATGCCAGAAGCTCAATCTCAGCTGTACAAAATCGGAATGTCTGAATAAGGGCTGAACAAAAGCTTAAAACAAACAAAAAATCAGTGAGGCAGTTTGTGCAGAAATTGAGTTAACTGTTGGCTGAATTTGATTTTTTCCAAGGCTGTGAATCACGAAATGAAGTGGATGAATGTATCATAGATTGAAGCACATCACAGCCTATCAGAACAAGAAGGGTGGATGCTAGGAATTCTGATCAGCACTCAGAAAAAGAAAAGAAAGGGGCTGAAATTCGATTTGGAATTCAGCCATTTCCAAGTGGACAATTCAAATTCTCCACTACACTATGTGATGCTAGCTGATGCTAATTGTTTGAGAAATCAGAGAATGGCAAGGAATCTGCCGTGGAGCTACAAGAAAAGAAAAAAAAAGAAAAAAAACAGCTTGAGAAAAGAAAAGAAAAAGAGAGAAACAAAGTGGACACAAGTGAACTTTGGCACCATGAAATCAAGTGAAGTTTCTCTCATCCGAATTGAAGATCTGCCCCATTACATTCTGAATTCACTAGAGAGAAAGAAAGAAAAAAAAATCTGAGAAAAGAGTGAAAGAAGCAAGATTGGCACAAAAATTGGCAAACTTGGCACATTGAGATCAAAAAGGGTTTTTCATCCAAATCAAAGGACTTTATTCAAGTTTTACTCCACCACGCTTTTGATATCATAGAGGACTGTCAAGATGGGGCAAAGCACATTGGAAACATTTTTGAGCACTCAAGTCTTCCACTTTTCACATTTTCTCAGTTTTTTACTCCATTTCTTACCATTTTTCATGTTTTCATTTGTTTTTATAGTTGTTGATCCTATTCATGATTAATGGTGGAGAGTAGATAATAAGCAAGCCTATGGTAGTGCAAGAAGCATGTGTGTAAGAGTGAGCTCCACTTCCATCACCAACTTAGAACTTAAGAGAGAGCCACCAAAATTTCCCTTGAAAGGCTAGTGATTTAAATTCATCTCAATGACTCATGATGGATGAAAAGGCTAAGTTGTTGATTTAAGGACAAGATACTAATCCATAGGGCTTAGATTTATGAGAATTGACAACCTTAGGTAATTTCTTTTCATTTGCTTCTAATTATGCTTAAGGAAATCTAGGGGAAACATATTTAGTTGTTTCACGAGACGCTCAAGGTTAAGTGTGGGGGAGTTGATAAGTACCATTTTTGTGATTATTTTAGATGTTAAAATCCATGTTTGACCCATGTTTTTATTGCTTAATTGTGATTTTACCCTAGGATTTATGATTTCCTCTTATTTTCGACTTAATTGCAAAATTACATATTTTTGGATTATTTGGCCACTAATTTTTTGATATATTTTTGTAGGCAAGAAAGGATCCTGGACCTAGGGCATACTGGGTCAAACTTGAGTCGGATGTGAACCGGATCGAATTATCAAGCCTACGATTAATCCGGGCCGTCCGATTCAAGAGCGGCTAGATCTGAGCCATCCGGGACAATCTGAAGCAATCCGTGCTAGGGCTAGGGTTGATCAAGCACCCTGATCAAGATCTGAAGGTTTCATCCCCATCAGAGCAAGATCAGCCGTTGGATCAAGCTTGGAGGGCTCTAGAGCGTCCAATCACAGATAGAGTTGATCTGGACCATCCGTTGCACATATGGAGGATCCGAGCTACCACAAGGCAGATCCTGACCCCAGATCATCATCATAAAAGTTTGGCTCAAATCAGAACAAGATCAGCCGTTGGATTGATGTGGAGAAATCTGGGTCGTCCAATGCTTATGTATTTAATCAACATTTCACTGTTCTTCTCCTGGTCCCGTTCCTCGCCGCAGCTCGTTTGCCTTGGTTTTTTTCTCGTTTTTCTTCGTTTCTTCNATGTAAGTACTGCTCACCTACAGTAAGAGGCGGTTTTTCCGCAAGAATTTCCTTTAAAAGTTTTAAAAGAGACATTTACCTTTAGTTTGAGATTTTTCATGTGATCTTAGTTCATTATATGCTTGTATAAGTTTGATTAAGCACCCTATATGAGATTAGGGGCTAAGAAAGTTATGAGAAAGGAAAAGAGAAGATAAAGATAAGAAAAGAAAAGGCCAAGGCCTTAAGAAATCCCCAAAAGTCAAGACTTAGGGATTTTAGCACGCAAGGTGCTCAAGAAAATGCCAAGGCATTTACAGATAAGAAAGAAAAGAAAGAAAAGCTATTTTATTTTCTAAGGCCAGTACCCGGCGTCCAAGGGCGTCGTTAAAGAAATCCAGGTGTCCAATTCCAAGGTCTTGGCCCTGGTAGACCAAGGTCTGCTCTATTAGGATTGGTGGCTCGCTATCCCAACCTTTTAGGGAACGCGCATATAAGATGGTACTTACGTCTTCAGTGGATCCAAGTGATTATTATTTTCAAGTATATGCTTTAGCAAAGTTTCTAAAGTTTAAAGAGTTTTCAAAAAGTTAAAGAATAGCTAAAGTTTCAAGTTGAGCCAAGAAAAGCAAGTTGAGATTTATTAATGCTTGAGTATGCATGTTTTGAGTTATACATGTTTAGTTCAGCTTTCTTTCAAGCATATAAGTATCTCATGTGATTTTCATATTGTTCAAGAAGCATGCTTGCACATTTCGAGATTTTGTGAGCTAGATAGTACTTACTAAGCTTTTTGCTTACTAGTTGCATTTTTCCTCTTACTGCAGATAAAGGTAAAGGTAAGCAATTCTGAAGGAAGGCGACAAGGCGATGCTGAGCGACGTGTGTGTGGTGGCTGATTTTGGAGAGATCCTTGAGACGAGACAATTTAGTTATTTGAATTACAATGTTTAAGTTTATTCAAATTCCAAGTTATTGCTTTATGGAGATTAGCGAACATTTAAGCTTTGGATAGTTTTACATGCTCAATTTCTTAGAGTAAAGATTACATGTCATTTCATTTAGCATACATATCCTTATGATTGCATTGGATGAGTAGAAGTGTGAGTAGTTTGGAATATTGATACTTTGTTGGAGATATTGATGCATGTGCCAAGATAGTACTAGTTCCCCTTTGAATCAAGTTTTTATTGCTTAAATATGTTTAGAAAAGTTGCATTCACATTTCATAATGCTTTAGCAAGGTTATAGAACATGTATTTGGTGTTATGAATGCATAGAAGTGAAGTTTGGTACAAAACTCTAGTTAAGGCTCTTATAGATTTTCATAGCTCATTTACTTCCGCAAAAAGTTCTAATTTCGAGTTTATGAAGTTGTTTTGATTGGCTAAAATGTTTAGGAAACTAGTATAGAGTATAGAAATGGTGTTGTGTCTTTGTATGGCTTGAAACCATATGTTTGGTGGAGTTTTGAAACAAGGCTTCGAATCTGAATTTCAGATTTTCAGGCGTACCAGTCGACTGGTACAGGACCAGTCACCTGCCCTATCGAACAGTAGCTTCTGTTCGATGCACCAGGCAACTGCCAAAAGGTCAGTCGCCTGGTAGCAGTCGACTGCTATATAGCAGTCGACTGGTATCATTAAAGAGAAGCTATGTAGGGCAGCTGGTTAGTGCTTTATTGTTACAACTAAGAGGTCTAGGGGTCAAATCCTGGCAAAGCACTTAAAATAAAAGTTGTTTTGTTTTTTTAAAAAAAAAAAGAAAGGAAGTGTGCCATTGTATCATGCATGACTATTAAAGTTAGAATATCATCCCTAGATGAATTTAAAAGAAAAAAAAAATTTTCGCATTCTTAGTCGTGCATTAGAGTCAAGAAGTAGATAAAGTAACGATCCGTCTAAGGAAGAGAAGGCGGGTCGCTACAGGTGGTATCAGAGCAGTTCCCATTCTCCAGCATCACACACATATCAGCATCAACCTTGCCGTCTTCAAGTAAGAAAGCTTTAAGTTTTAGTTTTTCTATTTCTCCTTTACTTAACTTCAGGATAGAGAAATGCTTAAGTACTTACTCATATGTGCATAGAACAAGGAAGCATGTTTAATACCTTAGTATCACGGAATCATGTTTAATCCCTAGAATGGATATTAGAGAAATGCTTAAGTACTTGATTTGCCAAAAGTAAGTTTTGGGATTATGGCACGTATGGTGCTTGATAAAAGTTTTGAGTAAGACCAAGGTCTTACTAAGCCCTAGAACGAGTTCTAGGACTAAGAAATGAGATAAGAATCAAGACCAAGGTCTTGTTATACCCTAAAGTAAGTTTGGGAACATTACCATTAAGTGTTAAGTTATACATTTAAGGACGTCCTAGAAAGGCCCAAAACGAGGAGCAAGCTCCTAGAGGGCAAGAGGCAACAGAGTCAGTACCCCCACCAAATCTCTTAGACGTGGTGGCTCAGTTACAGAGACAGTTAGCAGAACAACAGCAAGTTATTGCCACTAGGATGGCTAACCAGCAGGTCGTTATTATTACCTCGCCGGTGGCGAATGTAGTGGCACCAGTTGTGATCGAAGACCCATCGATTACATCTGTAGTCCGGCAAGGGGGGTAAGGCAAGAAGCGTACCTCATTCAGTAGAAGAAACTGAAGCCAGGGAACTCCCCAGGCACAAGCAAACCATGGGATGCTTAAGCATGGTCCAAAACGTTGGAAATAATAGTAGGGCTACTGGACTGGCATGAGGTAGAGAAGATAAAGTGTGCATCTTTCTGCCTTACGGGAGATGCTAGAATATAGTGGAAGAGAGTCAAGGCCAAGAGAAATGTCAGCCAGATGACATGGGCCGACTTCGAGACTGAGTTCTTCGAGGAATGCTTTCACATGCAAGTAACCAACAAGCATTACGATGAATTCACGGAGTTCAGATAAGGAGAACTATCCGTGGATGAAGCAGTGAAGATGTTTAAGCGGTTAGCTCATCTGTGCCCAGAGCTAGTTAGCACAGAAAAAGAGATAGTTAGGCTATTGCTCAAGATGTTAAGGCCTGAGATAGCGTTAAAGGGGGCTAGCGGTGTTAAGAGGCTGCAAACCTCCGAGGAACTAATAAGTAGTGCTTTGATCACTGAGCACTACTTAAACAGTATAAAGGCCACCAGAAAGGTTGAACGATGAAGTTCTTAACAACCTTACCGTCAGGGGAAGTAATGGCCTCTACTGAGAGGCTAAGGGCAGTATCAATCTAGATTTCCAACCGAGAGCTCTACAGTGACTTGTTAGTCCTTGAGATGAAGGATTACGATGTCATTTTAGGAATGGACTTCTTGAGCAAGTATAATGCTTCTATAGACTGCCGCAAGAAAAAGTCAAGTTCACACCAGAAGCAGAACCTTCGGTTGAGTTTATTGGAGACCCAAGGAGAAAGATAAATAGGTTCCTACCTACCTTACAAGCTCAGAGAATGTTAGAGAAGGGGTGCTCTAGTTTCTAGCTCATAGAGTGGATGCGAGTCAAGGAGAAGGATTGAAGAGAGAAGAAGTGAGGGTAGTCTGTGACTATCCTGAGGTGTTTCCTGAGGAGTTACTAGGACTCCCTCCCAATCGGGAAATTGAGTTTGAAATTGAGTTGGCCCCAGGAACCAACCCAATTTCGAAGGCACCTTATCGCATGGCGCCAGCAGAACTGAAAGAATTGCAAGAACAATTGCAAGAGCTGCTCGACAAGGGTTTCATCCGCCCTAGTCATTCACCCTGGGGAGCCCCTGTACTTTTCGTCAAGAAGAAGGATGGGTCTATGCGTCTGTGCATAGACTACAGAGCTCTGAACAAGGTAACCATCAAGAACAAGTACCCCCTTACTAGAATAGATGATTTATTTGATCAACTCAAAGGGGCTACGTGTTCTCGAAGATAGACCTGCGTTCTGGGTATCAGCAACTAAAGGTTAAAGAAAGTGACATCCCCAGGATGGCCTTCAGGACAAGATACGGTCACTACGAATTTGTAGTGATGCCTTTTGGAGTAACCAATGCTCCAGCAGTCTTCATGGAGCTGATGAACCACATCTTCAGGGAGTATCTCGATAAATTCGTCATTGTATTTATTGATGATATTCTCATATACTCACAAACTCCAGAGGGACATGCTACACACTTGAGGGTAGTGCTGCAGATCCTTCAGCAGGAGAAGCTCTATGCAAAATTCTCAAAGTGTGAGTTTTAGCTAGATCGGGTGGCCTTCCTAGGCCACATTATTTCCAAGGAAGGTATTATGGTAGACCCAGCCAAGATTGAAGCAGTTAGTAACTGGAGTCAACCAAAGAATGCCAGTGAGATCAGAAGCTTCTTAGGCCTGGCAGGATATTACAGAAAATTCGTGGAGGACTTTTCTAGAATAGCCTCTCCACTCACAGCCTTGACCAGAAAGAACAAGAAATTTGAGTGGTCAGATAAATGCGAGCACAGCTTCCTAGAACTGAAAAAAAAAAGATTGACTAGTGCTCCCATCCTGACTGTTCCAGAGAGTGACAAGGCCTTTGACATCTACAGTGATGCATCCAAGATGGGCCTTGGAGCTATCCTCATGTAAGACGGTAAAGTAATAGCATATGCCTCCAGACAGCTCAAGGACTATGAGAAGAATTACCCTACTCACGACCTTGAGCTAGCAGCTGTGGTTTTTGCACTGAAGCTCTGGAGGCACTACCTGTATGGAGTGCAGTGCAGAATCTTCACAGACCATCAGAGTTTGAAGTACTTCTTCACTCAGAAGGATCTGAATATGAGGCAGCGCAGGTGGCTAGAGTTGGTCAAAGATTATGACTGTGAAATCCTCTACCACCCAGGTAAAGCTAATAAAGTGGCAGATGCACTGAGCAGAAAATCCTGTGCAGCACTGATGTTCCTATCATCACTGTCTCCACCACTTCAGAAAGAAATAAAGGATTTTGGAGTCGAGGTAATAATTGGGCAACTTTCTGCATTGACTCTAGAGTCAACCCTGCTTGTGGATATACAAAGAGAGCAAAGTCAAGACCCAGAGATCCAGAAGATCAAGCAGGAGATCCAAGAGGCAGAAAATTCAGAGTTTCGAGTATCAGATAGTGGCATCCTCTATCTTGGAGACCGCCTTTGCGTCCCCAATGATGAGGAACTAAGAAAGAATATTTTAGAAGAAGGCCACAGTACCCCGTACTCTATGCATCCTGGTTCTACCAAGATGTACCAAGATTTAAAGAAGAGGTTCTGGTGGTCTGGACTCAAGCGAGACGTGGCCAGATATATCAGTACCTGCTTGACCTGCCAGAGAGTCAAAGTAGAACACCAGAGACCAGGAGGAGTTCTACAGCCACTTCCCATTCCAGAGTGGAAGTGGGAAGAGATATCCATGGATTTTATCACAGGTCTCCCAAGGACCACCCATGGACACGATGCAATTTGGGTGATAGTGGATAGATTGACCAAGTCTGCCCACTTCCTAACCATCAAGTTATCACATTCGGTAGAGCAGTTAGCACAGCTGTACGTGAAGGAAGTAATCAGGCTTCACAGAGTTCCGAAGTCGATCGTTTCTGACAGAGATGGGCGGTTCATCTCCCATTTTTGGAGGTGTGTTCAGGATGCCCTAGGCACCAGACTTCAGTTCAGCACAGCTTTCCATCCCCAGACAGATGGACAAACAGAGAGAGTAAATCAGATTTTAGAAGACATGCTCAGGGCTTGTGCGTTGGACTTTAAAGGCAGTTGGTGCAAGTACCTGAGTTTAGCTGAATTTGCCTACAACAATAGCTATCAGGCCACTATCAAAATGGCACCTTACGAAACATTATATGGCAGGAAATGCAGATCACCCATATGTTGGCAAGAAGCTGGTGAGAAGAAAGAGATGGAGTCAGGACTAGGCAGCCAGACTGAGCTTGTAGATGAGACCACTCAGGCTATCCAGACGATCCGCCAGAGGATTGAGACTGTCCAAAGTAGACAGAAGAGTTATACTGACACACGCCGTAGGCCACTTGAATTCCAAGTTGGAGATTCAGTATTTCTCAAGGTCGCTCCTATGAAAGGAGTGATGAGATTTGGCAAAAAGGGCAAGCTAAGTCCTCGCTACGTAGGACCCTACAAGATCATAAAGAGGGTTGGTAAGGTAGCATATGAGTTGGACTTACCAGAGGATATGTCAGCTATCCACAATACATTTCATGTCTCCATGCTAAAGAAGTGTATTCACGACCCTAGCCAAGTGATTCAGCCTCAGTCAGTACAGATCCAAGAAGATCTTAGCTATGAGAGTAGACCGACACAGATAGTGGACAAAGCAGTTAAAAGATTAAGAAATAAAGAAGTGCCACTAGTGAAGGTCATCTGGCAGAATCAAAAGCATGAGGAGGCTACTTGGGAACGTGAGGACAGCATGAGAGAAAGATATCCAGAATTATTCGAAGTTCGAGGACGAACTTTTTATAAGGTATGGGGGATTGTAACGCCCCAAAATTCTCATTTTTAGTTCTTAAAGTCCTTAGAATTATTTAAAAATGGTTTAGAAATATTCTAGATATTTTTAGGAATTTTTAGAATATTTTTATGGAATTTTCCGAGTCCGTTTAGTATTTTTAAAAAAGGAAAAACGTTTAAAGGCAGCAGGGGGGGAGAACCCGCGACCACCAAGAGACCAGGCGCGAGCGCGACCGGCTGGGCTAGGGTATAAAGCACAACAAAAGGTGGAGAGAAATATATTTATAGAGTAGTTAGGTCAATCCGCCCCATAAGTATAAATAGATGATTAAAGAGAGAAGTTTTATTTCTCTCCTCTCCAAACCCTCACGCCGACCTCTCCCCCTCTTGGGCAACGCCAACACCACCCCCTCTCCTCCTCTAAGGGGGCGCCGGCCAAGGAAGAAGCAAGGAGGATTAGAGCGTTTCGTTCGTCTCGACGAGAGGAACGCGTAGGCGCGAAGAAATCTCCGAGATCTCAAGTTTCTCTCGAACCTCCGACGCCGTTCTTGGTTGTAAGTCCAAGATATCAATGTAAGTACTGCTCACCTGCAGTAAGAGGCGGTTTTTCCGCAAGAATTTCCTTTAAAAGTTTTAAAAGAGACATTTACCTTTAGTTTGAGATTTTTCATGTGATCTTAGTTCATTATATGCTTGTATAAGTTTGATTAAGCACCCTATATGAGATTAGGGGCTAAGAAAGTTATGAGAAAAGAAAAGAGAAGATAAAGATAAGAAAAGAAAAGGCCAAGGCCTTAAGAAATCCCCAAAAGTCAAGACTTAGGGATTTTAGCACGCAAGGTGCTCAAGAAAATGCCAAGGCATTTACAGATAAGAAAGAAAAGAAAAAAAAGCTATTTTATTTTCTAAGGCCAGTACCCGGCGTCCAAGGGCGTCGTTAAAGAAATCCAGGTGTCCAATTCCAAGGTCTTGGCCCTGGTAGACCAAGGTCTGCTCTATTAGGATTGGTGGCTCGCTACCCCAACCTTTTAGGGAACGCGCATATAAGATGGTACTTACGTCTTTAGTGGATCCAAGTGATTATTATTTTCAAGTATATGCTTTAGCAAAGTTTCTAAAGTTTAAAGAGTTTTCAAAAAGTTAAAGAATAGCTAAAGTTTCAAGTTGAGCCAAGAAAAGCAAGTTGAGATTTATTAATGCTTGAGTATGCATGTTTTGAGTTATACATGTTTAGTTCAGTTTTCTTTCAAGCATATAAGTATCTCATGTGATTTTCATATTGTTCAAGAAGCATGCTTGCACATTTCGAGATTTTGTGAGCTAGATAGTACTTACTAAGCTTTTTGCTTACTAGTTGCATTTTTCCTCTTACTGCAGATAAAGGTAAAGGCAAGCAATTCTGAAGGAAGGCGACAAGGCGATGCTGAGCGACGTGTGTGTGGTGGCTGATTTTGGAGAGATCCTTGAGACGAGACAATTTAGTTATTTGAATTACAATGTTTAAGTTTATTCAAATTCCAAGTTATTACTTTATGGAGATTAGCGAACATTTAAGCTTTGGATAGTTTTACATGCTCAATTTCTTAGAGTAAAGATTCCATGTCATTTCATTTAGCATACATATCCTTATGATTGCATTGGATGAGTAGAAGTGTGAGTAGTTTGGAATATTGATACTTTGTTGGAGATATTGATGCATGTGCCGAGTTAGTACTAGTTCCCCTTTGAATCAAGTTTTTATTGCTTAAATATGTTTAGAAAAGTTGCATTCACATTTCATAATGCTTTAGCAAGGTTATAGAACATGTATTTGGTGTTTTGAATGCATAGAAGTGAAGTTTGGTACAAAACTCTAGTTAAGGCTCTTATAGATTTTCATAGCTCATTTACTTCCGCAAAAAGTTCTAATTTCGAGTTTATAAAGTTGTTTTGATTGGCTAAAATGTTTAGGAAACTAGTATAGAGTATAGAAATGGTGTTGTGTCTTTGTATGGCTTGAAACCATATGTTTGGTGGAGTTTTGAAACAAGGCTTCGAATCTGAATTTCAGATTTTCAGGCGTACCAGTCGACTGGTACAGGACCAGTCACCTGCCCTATCGAACAGTAGCTTCTGTTCGATGCACCAGGCAACTGCCAAAAGGTCAGTCGCCTGGTAGCAGTCGACTGCAATATAGCAGTCGACTAGTATCATTAAAGAGAAGCTGTGTAGGGCAGCTGGTTAGTGCTTTATTGTTACAACTAAGAGGTCTAGGGGTCAAATCCTGGCAAAGTAGTTAAAATAAAAGTTGTTTTGTTTTTTTAAAAAAAAAAAGAAAGAAAGTGTGCCATTGTATCATGCATGACTATTAAAGTTAGAATATCATCCCTAGATGAATTTAAAAGAAAAAAAAGATTTCCGCATTCTTAGTCGTGCATTAGAGTCAAGAAGTAGATAAAGTAACGATCCGTCTAAGGCAGAGAAGGCGGGTTGCTACATGATATGCGTATCAATATGATTAAGTTATGATTTCATATTGGTTTGATGTGTATTTGAGTCATGCAGGACTTGGTGGAACACACATGTGGGAGATCTCATCCTGGTGCTTGGGTCCTTGAGTCGGTGAAGGATGGTGCATCCGAGGGACTGTTGGACAAGAAGCAACGGAGTGGAGTCGAGGGAAGGATAGTTCAAGGCATACGCGAAGGATGACATCGGGACAAGCTGAGAGCTAGGATGCATCCGAGAGATGAGAGCCAAAGGAAGAGAGCTTCAAAGGGCGACTCTGGAGAGGATGAGTGTGAGTGTGTATTGAGAGCAGTTGTGATTGTTAATCCTCTTGTTTCGTGCCCAAAACTTCCAAAGCCTATTCTCTTCCTAAAACCCTAACTCTCAATCTTGTAAACGAGAAGAGAGAATTGTAAGAGATTGTTCTCCACCGAGAAGGAGAAATCTTAGCCAAAGATTGCTGGAGACTAATTCACCGACCTATTGAGGGTTCGTCTACCTCAAGGACACGCCATGGAGTAGGAGCAAACAATCTCCGAACTACGTAAAGGATAACTATTAGTATTGTCTTCTTTGTTAAAGTTTCATTTCCGCTAGCAAAACTAACCTTGTAGGAAGAAACAATAATTGAGGGTGACAAGTTATTCCCCCCCCCCCCCCTCCTAATCGACCTCCGATCCTATAACAATTATCAACCAATTGTCCTAATGAAATGGGACTAGTAGAAAGCTTAGGAGATACCAAAACATCTGTAATTGAAGAATTAATATCTCCAATAGCATCAATAGGTAACTTATACCACTAGCATTCTAAATATTTCCATGATATTGTTTAAAGAGTCTCAAGGTAACTAATCATCTATTAGATGCACTAGAATCCACAAGCTAATAAAGATGGTGTAGTATGCTTACTTGAAGTACTAAGACTGAAAATGTTGTAATAATCATCTGTTGAACTATTTCAAGAGTAACAATAGCTTGATTAGCAATAGCAACTTGATTAGTTTGACCATTCTAAGGATGAGCATGACATTCTTTGATAATATGTTTAGACTTCTTACAATAGTTGCATGAAAGAAGAAAGTGAAGAATGAACTCCATTGGTCTTTAGCATGAGGTGATGATGACAAAAGAATATTCTTTGTAGGCGGGATTTAGAATTCCTCATTTCAAGATAACGTAATATCGAGATGAGTTTCAAATCATAGGGGAGTGGCAACTCTTTCATTCACTTACTCAATCGATTAAGCCATTTATTATGAACTAAAAAACTTTAATCTTTTGGACCTAAACCACAAAAGAAGCGACTTAAAATTATCTATGATGGTCTCCTAGATCCAAATGAATTTGAATTATATCATTTTTAAGGGAGTCTTCAAGAGTTCCTGTGTGAAAGACCTTTCCATATATATAAGAAGTTGAAGGCCTCTTTCATAGTTATTGGATCACTAGTCGATCAATGGTTCAGATTGATTTTTACTATTTAGTTTGATCCAATGGCTCTAAAGGGACTTTCACAGAAGGGGTCATCAAAATCAAACTAAAATTGTTTTATATTCAATTTGAAATCTAATTAAAAATTTCATAAAAATATAAATATTAACTAAAATTCACATGAGATTTGACTTGACAATAATAATACTACATTGCCCTTGTCAAACACATTTCTTCAAGGCAAACACTAAAATAGTGTGTTTGGCTTTCTCCTTGATAAGGTGCTTTGAAATATTATGTGTATATCGTGCGAATAAATCATCAAGTATGGCATCACCAAAATGATGCACAATCAAGGGTTCGAACACCGCACGAATGCAATCTGCTACATTTTTTGCACTTTTTGTGTAGCTTGATAGAGTAAAAGAATCATCTTCTAAATGATCAAATGGGTCCCAACTTGACTCAAAGACTTCTACTCGATCCAAATTGAACAACCCTTCATGATGGATCATTGATTTCACATCTTCGAGAAAAGGTCCATAAAGTGGTAAATTGAAAGTGTCAACCTTTTCTTCCGATAAGATTCCCTAAATTCATATAGAAAAAATGACATTAGTTACATAATCATCTTTATATATTTAAATTGATTTATTTGATTTAAAATGAATTATACTAGTTATGAATGAACCTCTAAGACCATCGAATTAAGAGCTTCAGCGAGTAGTCCATAAAGATGACATAAGTCACCGTACCCAGGAGTTCTCTTTCTTCTTCCTAGAAATGTCAGCACCATCCCACCTCCAATGTTCAATTCCGAATGTCGTGACCTAAGAAATATCAAAAAGTCTTTTTGATATTGCTCTCTGTATGCTTTTTCTACTTGTGGCGTAGTCTCTTTCCAATAGATATTTCCTTTATTCAGTGGAACACCTTGCTCATTTTCTAATTCTTTGGGTACCTAACAGATTCAAATTATGATGAATAAAAGAAAAATAAATTATATATATATATATATATATATATATATATATACAGATTCAAATTATGATGAATAAAAGAAGAATAAATTTTATATATATATATATATATATATATATATATATATATAATTTTGATATGTTGCACATCTTATGTTGTATATTTGTGCATATCTAGTATAGTTTTTTTTTAACTTATGATATATATATATATAGAGAGAGAGAAACTAATAATTCACTATTAAAAATAATTTAAAAAATAATTGATATATATGTATATTTCAAAGGAAATTAATTGATAGACCTTTTGCAAGATACTATACTATTAGAGAGAGATTAACTAATTACTTGTGAAAGCCACATTAGAGAGTAGGAAGAATGAAAGAAATGGACGCTTGTACGAGGAAAAAGCCTCCCGTAGAATGACCCTGCCATTCCGACCACATAATACGGCACCAGCAACTCCCCCTTTATCTCCTCCTCTACCTTCTTCTTGAACCTATCTAAGGATTGGAAGACATAATTGAAATCATTGCTCGGGAGATCGTTCAGGAAGAATTGCACCTCCAATGGCTTCTTCAACTCCATCACTTGACGGAGTTCAACAATGATGTTGAGTACCTAATTAAGAGACCACGCACAATGAATATGTTGGGACGGCCAGAAGAGCGATCAAGATTAACAACAACCATTTGTTCAAGGAGCATACCTGAGAGACCACAATGAAGGTGTTGGGACCAGAAGAGCAACCGAGATCGACAATGACCATATGCTCAGGGAGTAACTCCATATACACTTCTTGGATGGCATTCGTCAACACGGGCTTCGTTCGATAGATCGCTTTCTCCTGAGAAATCATAATTAGCAATCAAAATCTACAAATCTACTTACAAGGACAATAATAGAAAATACACTCTATAGTTGCATTGATTGACTTGGAGCCTTGAGTTGGTGGCGTAACTAGTTTCGCCGGCGCCCCTGACCATGTGAAGAACTTGCTCCAGCTTGAAACCCATCTCTCTCTCTCTCTGAAGGTAGATGTGAGGTTTAGAAGCATGCATGGAAGCAAAGTACATGGAGGGTTATATAGGCCTCTTAGGGTTTGGACATATGAATCAAGGGGAAGAGAGCAACGTCATCTTGTACGTCATTGTGGCAACGGTGATGCAATAGTGTATCACTATTTACATACGCGTGATATGCATTTCACTTATAATAATCGAGTATGCACTAGTACATTATGGGAAAAAAATGTGACATGCGTGGGATGTGAGTCTTGTCTTGTAATTTAATGTTATCAAATCAACCTGATGGGCCATTGTCTAGATCTTCAGCCAATGTACAACGAGTTTTGGATAAATCTCTCTCTTTGAAGTGTTGGAACAAGCTAAGTTTGATCTCAATTGTTGATGGTGGCTGGTTGACATTATTTTTTTTAAAAAAGAACAAACCTGATGCTTTGAATCCATTAAAAAAACATTTATATGTGCATTTGTGTATGGCATGCCTTTAAACAATATAATATTGCCCAGCTTTAAAAATATGGGCTACCTGCAAAAAGTGGAGGATTGTCCATGATAAATGCAAATTTATGAAATAGATATCAAATAAAAATAGTGAAATCTCTATACTAAAATAGAATAAGGAATAATTTAGATCATCTATCATAAGAAATATAATGATAGAGTATTAAATCGGATATTTCTTCTTTCATAAATATTAATTTTAGTACATGATTATTATTATATATTTTTGGTTATTTTACCATGACTCTACTTGTATTTTAACTGAATTTGATATTTGGGTGTTTGATCTTAGAGATTATCTATTTATATTTATACAATCTCAATTTTGATATTTCGACTCTATAGAATACACGCATGTATAGTGTGTACAATAGAAGTTATCATCATGCTATACATGTCATGTGGTGGATACCTGATTGTGTGGAATCATTGTAATCGATAGAGGGGGTGAATAGCGATTATTTAAAATTTTCGGAGTAATCAGAAACACAGCGGAAGAATAAAAACACAATGTCAACGCGTTTCTTTTTACTTGGTTCGAAGTCTTTAACGGCTCATACTCCAAGGCCCACGGTCCTTGACAGTTTTCGTTGGACAATTTTATAAGTCGAATGAAAGTTACAAATATGTAGTTTAAAATATAGAATTGAAACAACGAATTAATATTATACCGACGACACAATAAGGGTTGCAGAGCGTCTTGGGTGGCGTATCGACGATCTTGATCATTTGCAGTGCGAAAAAACTCGAGCACGAAGAAGTCTGAAGGGTGTTGGAGTGATTGAGTTGCAAGAAAGCTATTTTGCGTTGAATGTGAATTGCTGTTGGAAAGCAAAGGGATGAAACCCCTTATATATACAGTTCTCGGGCGCCTGAGGCTTATGGGGTACCTGTCACGTGTAGCGAATTGGGCGCGTACTTATCCGCAGACTCGACCAAACACCTATCCTTCAGTCTTGAGCGCCTAGGATACTTGAGGTGCCTGATGGCTCACGGGCGCCTGAGATGCTGATGTGGCAACCCTGCCAACTCAACCTCTCCCTCCGCTGAGAAATACCATCTAGAGCACCTGATACCTATTAGGCGCCTAAGCCCTCTCAGGCGCCTGGGATGCAGAATCTACATCCTTTCAATCTTGCAACGAGGGTTAGTCCTGAACCGTACAATATAAATAATAAGTGTATGAATTATTGCCGAAGATGTGGTTCTGACTTTGGATTTTAAAATGAAACCCTAAGTCGAACCGACACCTACTGTTCTCTCTTCCAGGGAACACGTCCTCACCTACTCCTCTCAGGAGAAGTTACCTTTTGCTAACTGGCTCCTCCAGTTGGACTTTTGCTCGGACTCCGAGACTACCGGATCTCGAGATGTTCGTTCCTCAACCCGCCTCTACTTCTGTCCGTAATCCTCGCTCAGCTAAGACTCCTGCGCAATCTTCCGGATCAGGACTTCGTTGCCCAGTCCACGACCAGGACTTCTTGCCCAACCCTTGGTCAGGTCTTCTTGCCCAGTCCTCGATCAGAACTTCTTGCTCAACCCTGCAAGTCAAGACTTCATGCCTAGGTGAACTAGGATTTTCCTCCACACTTGGTAAATCCATTAGATCACAATACAAACTTAACTTTGAACCCTTTGCCATTATCAAAACTAGGTTCGATCTGGTGCTTCCGGCACCGACAATCTCTCCCTTTTTTATTTATGGCAACACTGTTCAAAAGTTAAGTTAAAAACAGAAAACAAATTCATGATAGTTATGTACTGGAAGGAAGGAACAAATAAAATTTCTACTCTCCCCCTTAATTAGTTCTCTCCCCCTTTTTTTCTTAGAAATATTTTCAATATTTTTGAAAACTTCTAAGTAAAGAAATTATTGAGAACAACAAATTTTGAATGTTTCTAACTAAAAGTTTTTATCCAACAAAATTTTCTGAAACGAGTAGCATTTTCTCAAAAAGCTTTTCAAGAAATAAATTTTTTTTTTCGAAAAATTTTGAGTAACAAACTGGAAAATTATTTTGAGGGAAAAAATAATTTTAACTTAGACTTTTTCAAAAGTTGACTTTTTCAAACACAAAGATTTTGAGAGTAAAATAATTTGGAAACTTGACCTTTTCGAAAACAAAGATTATGCCTTTTTAGAAAACAATGAAAAAATAATTTTAACTTGACTTTTTCTTCTCTCCCCCTTTGTCATATATCAAAAAAGGTAAAAAAAACATGATTGACATGAAAAAAATAGTTATGTATCAGAGCCTACTTGCTTTGTAAAAATAATAAAGGAAACTGATTGACAGTAAGTAATTGAATTGAGCTCAGTTTGACCCAAGTAATAGATTTTGAACCTAGTTAACATACTAGTGAGTCCAAGCATGAAGGAACTTTTTATAAAAAATTAATCAAATTAACTTCTTTCGGTCCCTGTCTAACCCTGTTAGCTACTTACTAACTATTATATAACAGCAGTTTTCACTTGGGTTAGTCAAGTTAAGTAGCCTGATCAAGTTAGACTTTCTAAGCTTGAATACTTAACTTGATTGTTGTTCAAATGTATTTATCGCCCCAACTGCTCTTGATGCACTGACTTAAAGCATCTTGAGTCAAGGCATAGACCTAAGCATCTCAACCCAATCTAGGTTATCAATCAAAGTACTCTTATGTGCTTGTGAGATGTTGGCTTCTAGATCTATAGGAGCATGCAATTCTAGGGTTAAGTCCTAAGCTAAGTCCATTGCGTAGAAAAAACCCTAGTTTTGAAGGGGGTAAATTTTTGAAAAAAACTAAGTAGGAAAAACATTTTAAAATTGAAAACTTAGTCGGAAAAATATGATTTTTCTTAAGAAAAACTTTTAAATAAAGAACAATGTTAAAAAACAATCCTATTCTACTAAACACATTCCTAACTGCCTTCTTAGTGAACTAAACTCAGATTCAGGAAGTCGTTTAGTGAAAATATCGGCTAGGTTAGATTTTGAGTCTACATGTGTATGTACGATTTCGCCCCTAGCTATGTGATCCCTAACAAAGTGGTGTATGACTTCTATATGCTTAGTTCTGGAATGATGAATAGGATTTTTAGTAAGATTGATTGAACTTATATTGTCAACAAATACCTTAGTCTAGGTGTAGTCTAGGTTGAAGTCCTTAAGGGTATGCACCGTCTACAAAAGTTGGGCTACACATTCCCCTAGGGCAACTTGACTTAGGTTCCTATAGGAAGTCCTTATTCTAACCCCTAAGGTTGGATCACCCATAATTTAGTCAGTTGGATGCTTTAGTCTAGGTTTCTTAGATTCCCTAGAACTTGGTTCAGCCTCAGGTCCAAATGGTAGGTTCCGAGTTGGAATAGGTTCAACAGTTTGAGTTGGTTCAGTTATTGGTTCAACTTGTTGGAAACGGATGGCTAGAGAGGGGGGGTGAATATAGCCAATCACTTCGACTTTAAACACTTATGAAGTTTCTGCAACTCAGATATTAGTAGCACAGCGGAAAGAGTAGAAAACAGAGTGTGCAGAAAACTAAAAACAGAAACGAATGCAAAACAAACACAACTAGCAAGATCGCTAACAAGGAGGGTTTACAAGGTTCGGGGATAACTTGCCCCTACTCCTTAGCGTGCCCTTAAGGTGGGCGATCCCTTGATCGTCGGCAGATCAAGCCCCGGTTAACACCGGATAGAAGACAACCTCCTTCTCGGTGGAGACACCTCTCCACAGTGTTTCAATCACAAATATATGTTTAAGCACAATGAAACAATAGGAAGGATCTTACTCAAACACTCAGCAAAGACAAGAACACAGCAAGCTTTCCCGAGCTCCACCCAACGGCGATCTCACGCAAGGAACCCTTCCTCGTGTCTTCCCGCTGTCTGACTTCAAGCCTCTTGTTCTCTCCTTCAAGCGCTCAAGTAATGGTTGCTTCAAGAATGCAGTAGCTTGCTCAAGGTGATGAGAACTTCAAAAACACAGCAAGTAAGTTGTGTAGAACTCCAGGCGCGGCTAGAAACTCAGTTCGCAAAAATAGTACCCTACTTCTCCACGAAGCCTTCTCCACCCTTTTTGTTTCTCCACTCAGCATCAGATGACAACATCTCCTGCAGCCTCCAGCTACCTCACTGCCAATGCCAGCAACCACTGAGCCTTCCCTGGACTTCCTGAGCTCCCTCAGCCAAGCTCCAGTTAGCGGCTCCAGTCTGTAGCTCCGGCCGTTGCAACCTGAGATGGAAAACGGATAAACCTGCTCCAAGGAAAGCCTCCATTGACTTCTCCTTGAGTGTTTGAATCCTCCCCTGTTACCTGCAGCTTAATCAGACTGTTAGAGCAGCATATCATGAAGTAAATAAAGATTCAGAAGTGAAGCGCAGAGAATCAGATACGATCAGACGCTCTGATCGCCTCTGACAGTGCAATTTGAATTAAAGTGATCGGTCACCGGACCGATCCAGGGCTTGTGGATCGGTCACCAGACCGATCCACCTCTGTGCTAGGATTCCCAGCTCTCACGGCAACACATCCTGATCGGACACCGGACCGATCAGAGTGAAGCCTGATCGGTCACCAGACCGATCAGAGTGAAGACTGATCGGTCACCAGACCGATCAGAGTGAAGCCTGATCGGTCACCAGACTGATCAGAGTGAAGCCTGATCGGTCACTCAGACCGATCAGGACATATGAACAGTAATTCTGTAATCAGATCCTAAGTCCCTGATCGGTCACCGGACCGATCCAGGGTCTGATCCAGAGGAGAACTCAATCATTGTTCGCTCCCTGATCGGTCACCAGACCGATCAGGAGCAAGTCAGTGAGGAAGCTGCTTGTTCCCTGATCGGTCACCGGACCGATCAGACATCGCTAGATCGGTCACCAGATCGATCCCCGAAGGAGTAGCATGCCAATATCCCTGATCAGTCACCAGACCGATCCAGGGAGTCAAACCCAGCCCTCCAAGCTAGGGTTTCATCCACCTTAGCCCTCCAAGCTAAGGATTTTTCCATCTAACTCTCCAAGTTGGAAATTTGCACCTAACCCTCCAAGTTAGGACTTTTCACCTAGCCCTCCAAGCTAGGACTTTTCACCTAGCCCTCCAAGCTAGGACTTTTCACCCAACCCTTCCGAGTTAGAACTTCATCCAACCTAGCCCTCCAAGCTAGGCACCTGACCCTCCAAGCCATGACTTTTCACCTAATTCTCCAAGTTGGGACTTTGCACCTAACCCTCCAAGTTAGGACTTTTCATCTAGCCCTCCAAGCTAAGACTTTTCACCCAACCCTTCCGAATTAGGACTTTCCAACACCTAGCCCTCCAAGTTAGGATTTTACACACCTAACCCTCCAGGTTAGGATTTTCCAAACCCTGCCTAATCCTCGATCAGGACTTAATCATAATCATCATAATCATCAACCTAAACTAAAATCGGTGTCAACACCAAAATAATCAGGGCTAGACTGCATCAACAATCTCCCCCTTTTTATTGTTTGACAACCCGATTTTATGTTTAGGAATTCTCAATTACTTTTCTCAAATTTAGAATCATAGGGGAATCAAGATCCTCCCCCTACAACATGATCATCCTAAACTCAACCCATCCACACTCTCGCCCTTTGTCGAACATCGAAAAGGGGCTAGAGGGACTGTTAAGTTTAAAACAAACTCCCCCTCAACCCTAGGGGTATCCCAGAACAACAAAGATTCGATGGAATTGTTTTCGAAGTATATGATATCATGTGGAAAAGATAGATCAAGATGAAACCATCACATACATCATATGAATCTATAACATGTCATAACGGTCATATACATCAAGTGGACATGGCATCAAAAGCATAATCATGGCAATGCAGCAAGTATGCAAATAGTAGTCATCATAGCATCAACAAGTATCGACAACCAGTAATCATGTGAGCATTTATACAAGCAACATCCTAAGCAAGATGGGCCAAATAACCTGCTAGAACAGACATGAGTCAGGACATACACATCCGCCAAAAACATCAAACATGAACATAGAGCAGTCAATCGTCAGCTAGATCATCGTCTGAATCGTCAATGTATATGATATCTCCTGGTGAAGGGCCACTGGGAGATGCACCATCAGGAAATGTATGATGATACCACTCTTCATACCATCTGTCCTGGAATGAGCGCATCTCAGAGACATCAGTGTCTAGAGCATCGAAACGGCGATCGAAAGACTGACCCTCTGAGCGGACCTCCTGTCGCCAGAGCTCGGAGATATGTAACTTGTGCTCCATCATCTGCTCTATCTCCGCAACCTGCCAGCGTAGATCAGGGGCCCACTCATCGTGGTTGGCAGTAGTAGCTGGTGGCTCCTGGTCATGAGCTGGTCTCTGTAGCTCTCCCTCACGTCTGCGATCCTTCCACCTTAGCCCCTGGGGCCCTAGGACAATGCCGGACTGAGCAAGCATGCGACGATCCAGATGACAGTCCTGTCGAAACATGGGCACAATGCAGCCCTATGAAACGTCGATGCCAGCCGATTCCAGCCAGGCAGTGATGATATGGCCGAATGGCATGTAGACTGACTGGGTGGATGACATGCAGTGGACGATGATGGAGAAATAGACGGAGGCCACTGGATCGAAATCTAACTGCTGATGCATCCCGTAGAGCATCAAACAGTGGGACGGGCGAATCTCATCCAGATGCTTCGAAGTAGTAGGTAGAAGACAATTTGTGATGATCTTGAACAGAACATAGTCAATAGGGGAAAGGCGAAGAGCAAGAAATGTGGGGAAATCACTGGTGCTCTCACCAAAACCCCTTGGCCTGGGATGGCCTAGGAAGTACTCGTAGATGGAATCAGGGGTTACTCCATCGAAGGAAAACGGAAGAGGATTAGGATGGTAAGGGTAAAGAAAGAAATCATTGTCGGACCGACGACAGTCGAGAAAATCAGTAAAAATGGACCGATTAAAATCAAGGTCGACACTGGCGACACGAGTCCTCCACCTCGTTCCCTCCCCACTTACCATGTTATTATAGAATTCAAAGACCAAGTCAAGATTGATCGACCTCTCAAGAAAAAGAATGGATTGAAGATTGTAATGTGTGATAATTTGTCGGATGGTCGGGCAATGTTCATAGATAAAGGATTGGTCTATAGTTCTGCATGACATTAATTTGAAATTGTGCCATAAAAATTTTAGAGCAAGACCAGTACTCTGAAATCTTGTATGTGGAGGTGGTGGAGGCCATGGAGAAGGTGTAGATATTGAAGGGCCTTTGCCCTTTGAGCTTTCCACCATATGTTCCTTACCTTTAGAAGATTTTCTAAATAGTTGAATTGATCATAACACAAGATTTAATCAATTCGGGCAAGGTTGATACAAATGTAGGTTGAATCAAACAAAGTCAAGAGTTGATCATACAAGGAAAGACCCAATCAGAGAATGTAATCAAGACCCATGAGTCAAAAGCACACATTTTAATCAGAGGTGAGGCATGGAAAGGTAAGGGCACGGCAAATACAAGAGGGTCACGACACCACACCAAGAACAAACACCAAACCATGGTTAGCCTCAAAACATAATTTTATGAACTGATTTGCAAGAAAATCGAAGCCAATAACTCACTTTGGTGCCATTGTTGAGGTTCTTGAAGATTGAAAGGAAAAAGCTTGCGCAGGAGGAGGCCTCGGTGCAAGGCAGAGACGCAGAGAACTTGGTGCAAGTAGAGGACTTGCAGAGAACAGGGAGACGCCGCAGAACCTTCGTAAGAACTTGCACGCACGAGAAAGAGGGAGACGCAGGAACACTCTCGCTCAGAATGAAGAGGCGCAAGGGAGAGGTTTCGGCGCTAGGGTTGGCAAGGAGAGGTTTTTCACGAAGTTAATCGGTTGTTGGATCGGTCCACCAACCGTAATTTAATGCGATTGAACGGATCATGGTTCGATCTGATAGCGCCTAGACCGATCAGGCTATAGCCTGATCGGACTGAACCGAGCCTGATCGGTCGGGTGACCGATCAGGCATGCTCTTGATCGATCGGTTGATCGATCAGGGAGAGATCAGTAGGCTCGCGAGGCTTACTGTGAGCCCCTTGATCGGTCTGTGGACCGGTCTCAGCAGGGTGCCAGATCAGTCCGGGGACCGATCCAGGCTGGCTCAGTAAGGTTGATCAGAATTTCATAAAGTCACTGATGCCCCTCTGACCGGTCTGTGGACCGATCAATGCAGGAGGAAGCCAGATCGGTCTGGGGACCGATCAGCCTTATGCCTGATCGGTCCAGTGACCGATCAGGGTTCCTTATATTCCCAGATTCGATCTGAAATATTCAGTTTTAGATTTTCTGAAACTTTCCAACGAGATCTGATGAAGTTTATCGAACTTGGACATGATCTCATGACTAAAATTGATCCCTGAACAAGGATCAAGAGTCCTTATAGATTCAACAATCACTTTGCTCCACCCAAATGGAGTCAAACTCAATCAACAATCATTCAAGAAAATTCAATCAAGTTTTATTCCAAATTCAGTGTTCCAATCAAGTTTCCTTGATTGGAATGTCCAAGTATGATCATGGAGCCATATACACATATGTTATGCAATGGTTTTCCCCATACTTGGTCACCACAGTGATTATTATCTCGTCAACTTAATTTCTCAAGGAATGCATTGACATTTTGAGAAATTTAGTTGATCCTAACATCTCACCCCATATCTAGTAAACAAAAACGTTTTGGTAAACCTTATAGTTTGTGTGAGATGTTCCCAAAGTTACCCAATTGGTTCCCAACAATTTCGAAATAATCATGAAGGGTTTGAATGCAATTTAACATTCATAAAGCACGACACATTCCCAACTCCCGTCTTAGGAAACTAAATTCATTTTCGGGGAGTGGTTTAGTGAAAATGTCAGCTAGGTTCGATTTGGACTCTACATGAGAGAGTACAATATCTTCCCTAGCTACATGATCCCTAATGAAGTGGTGACGCACCTCAATATGTTTGGTCCTAGAATCATGGACTGGATTCATGGTTAAGTTAATTGTGCTTATGTTATCACATAACACTTGCACACCCTTGTAACTCAATCCATAGTCCTATAAAGTATGTATCATCCATAACAATTGTGATACACTCTCTCCCATGGCGATATATTCTGCCTCTGTCGTGGAGAGAGCAACACAATGTTGCTTCCGACTAGACCAACTTACTAAGGACGAACCTAAGAATTGGCAACCCCCACTTGTGCTTTTCCGGTCCAACTTACATCCAACGTAGTCGGAATCCTTATAGCCAATTAAATCAAATGATTCGGTACAGGGGTACCATAGACCAACTCCAATTGTACCTTTGAGATATCTCAAAATTCGCTTAACAGCGATTAGGTGAGATTCCTTGGCACAAACTTGATACCTAGCGCACATACCCATAGCAAATAGTATATCAGGTCGACTAGCTGTAAGGTATAGCAAATTGCCTATCATGCTTCGATATTGAGTCAAATCAACGGGTTTACCATTCTCATCATTGTCTAATCTTGTGTTTGTAGCCATGGGAGTGGTTACCTCTTTTGAATCACTCATATTGAATTTTCGAAGCATTTCTTGTGTGTATTTCGATTGGTGCACATGGATCCCATCACGAGTTTGCTTGATTTCGAGTCCAAGGAAGAAAGTCAACTCTCCCACTAGACTCATCTCAAATTCATTTTCCATGTGTCCAATAAACTCATTCAAATAGCCCTTATTGTTTGAGCCACAAATTATGTCATCGACATATACTTGGGCTACAAAAATATTGTCACCATCTCTTCGTAGAAATAGTGTAGGGTCTATTTGGCCTCTAACGAAGCCCTTCTCAATTAGGAATGTCGACAACCGCTCATACCAAGCTCGGGGTGCTTGTTTAAGGCCATAAAGTGCCTTTTTGAGCTTGAACACGTGGTTTGGAAATTCGGAACTCTCAAACCCCGGTGGTTGTTCGACATAGACTTCTTCCCTAATTAGACCATTTAGAAAGGCCGATTTGACATCCATTTGATATAATTTGAAACCACGATGTGCTGCAAATGCAAGCATCAATCGAATGGACTCTAATCGTGCCACGGGAGCATAAGTCTCATCATAATCAAGGCCTTCAACTTGACTGTAGCCCTTGGCTACTAAGCGTGCCTTGTTTCTAATGATTTCTCCCTTATGGTTCAATTTGTTCTTGAAGACCCATTTGGTTCCAATAATGGAGGTCTTCTTGGGTCTAGGGACTAAGTCCCAAACTTGACTCCTTTCGAATTGACCTAGTTCATCTTGCATTGCAATGATCCAATCGGGATCATTTAATGCTTCATCAATTTTCCTAGG
>JAGFNQ010006465.1:0-40629 GCA_024364735.1 Boesenbergia rotunda
TAATGGGTGAAACGCATACTCCCTGATCGGTCACCAGATCGATCAGGAGCAACACAGTAGGTTCCCAACCTCACTGTGTGCTCCTGATCGGTCGCCCGACCGATCAGTCATCGTTGGATCGGTCACCAGACCGATCCACGAAGGAGCAGCGTGCCAGAATCCCTGATCGATCACCAGACCGATCCAGAGACTCAAACTCAGCCCTCCAAGCTAAGTTTCCATCCACCTTAGCCCTCCAAGCTAAGGATTTTCCATCTAACTCTCCAAGTTGGGAATTTGCACCTAACCCTCCAAGTTAGGACTTTTCACCTAGCCCTCCAAGCTAGGACTTTTCACCTAGCCCTCCAAGCTAGGACTTTTCACCCAACCCTTCCGAGTTAGAACATCATCCAACCTAGCCCTCCAAGCTAGGCACCTGACCCTCCAAGCCAGGACTTTTTCACCTAATTCTCCAGGATGGGAATTTGCACCTAACCCTCCAAGTTAGGACTTTTCACCTAGCCCTCCAAGCTAAGACTTTTCACCCAACCTTTCCGAATTAGCATTTTTCCAACACCTAGCCTCCCAGACTAGGACTTTTCCAAACACCTAGCCTCCCAGACTAGGACTTTCAACACCTAACCCTCCAGGTTAGGATTTTCCATCACCTAGCCCTCCAGACTAGGATTTTCCATACCATGCCTGATCCCCGATCAGGACTTAATCATAATCAACATGATCAACCTAAACTAGAATCGATGTCAACACCAAAACAACAATCAGGGACAGACTGCATCAACACCTTTGACTTGCGGTGTTCAAGTCATCTTGGTCATGGAGACTTATACTTTAACATCTTAAGCAAGCATCTCCAAGGAGGTGTGGACCCAGGATGGTTGGGTATAAGCCGAAGTGCCCGAAGATGTTTGAACAGCCTACAAAGGATTCACCACTCCTTGCAAGGAGATGTATACCCAGGCCTATCGTCGGATTGTTACTCAAAGCCTCTGGCCAGAGCATGTCATGTTTAGAGTATGAGTCTCTTAAATACATGAGAGTAATTAGAAATCCAATAGACGAGAGAATGTTACTTGGGCTAGGTGTGACGTAGTCAGCCTTGTGGGGATTGACACACACAGACCATGTCCTGAACCAAGTGGGTATAAAATGGTGAAGGGAATGAGGCACGATTCATTAGAGCTGCTGAAGGGTTTCAGAATTATATCTGAGGTCAACCGTTGATCTTTCGATTAATTGGGGATCATGATGTACTACTAGGTGCCACTCATGATCGTTCTATAATTGGTTAATTATAGACGACCAACATAAATCGAAAGCCTATTTAGTCACACGCACTACGAGTAATCCGAGGGATTTAAAACGAGTTGAAAATTGGATTTTCCGATCTAGAGAAATAAGTCGAATCTGAATTAATCAGAGGCGTAACGGAAGCTTAAAATGGCTAAGTCTTTTGAAGGCTTATTGGGCGAATTAAATGAGTTTAATTCGCAAGGGTTTTGCTTGGTGTGGCCGGCCAAAGAGGGTGCCCACCCTCTTTGGTTTGGCCGGCCACTACAAGGAGAGAAAACCAATTTATTTGATTTAAATTATAAAATAAATCAAGCGCGATTTGTTTTATAAAATTATGGATAAATAAATCTATATAAAGAAATTTATATAAAGAGATTTATATAAAGAGATTTATATAAACAAATTTGTAGAAATTTATTCTTTTTTATGGAAATTAAAATGAACCATGGATTGGTTTATTTTAATTTTATAAAATCAATTATGAATTGATTTTTCCATGATAAGAAAAATTTATAAATTTCTTGTAAATTTTATTCCATAATTAAAAGAGAGATGTATTTGTTTTATTATAAAGTTAGTTATAATAAAACTAGGCATAACGGAATAATTCACAAGAAAATTTATAAGATAAATTTCTTATGAAAATTTATTCCGTTAATTCCGTTAAAGGGGAGACTTGGCAAGGGAGAGGCTACTATATAAAGAAACCAAAGACAAGCCTTGAATTCCTTAAGAAGCTCTCTCTCTCTCCCTTATTCTCTCTCTCTCTCTAGGGCCGGCGCATCCCCCTCTCTCTCTCTAGGGCCGGCGCACCCCCCTCTCTCTCTCTAGGGCCAGCGCAACCCCCTAGGGCCGACGCCATCTTCCCTAGCCGTGAGCCACCACCAAGACGAAGCGGGTCGCGTCTTCTTCCTCCCTTCACGGAATCTTGATTCCGTTACTTGGTGGTTAGTTTCTATCTTTTCTCTCTTGATATTCTAGTTGTGCCTTTGGAGAATCTAGTAGTTCTCGTCGGCACAAAACTCGTGGCTTTGCGAAGTCATCCCGAAGAGAACTCAGCGTGGACGCGAATAGAGGCGGAGCTTCCAAGGGACGCTACGGTTGGATCTCGTCCCTTACTTCGAGTTACGCGAGGTACTAAGTAAATTAGTTTACTTTTTCGCAAAATTTTAATTTATGATCATGTCCATACATCATAAGGTCGTATGCTAGATACGTGGTTAAAAATAATTTGAGAAATTATTTATGCTAATTCTTCCGCTGCACGTAAATATTTAAAAATTTACGAACCCGTATCCTTGTCAACATGCACCCGGTCCCAACAGTATCCACATGAACACAATCTCTCTCAACTTCAGAGAAGAACTACCTTAGTTGTGCTAGCAACTTGAGGTAGTTCGCAGAGACACCAAGAACCCCAAAATAGGGTTTCGGCCAAAGAGGAAGGGAAAAAGACTAAGCCCCCATCCAAATGACAAATAAAAATTTTATACTCATCCCATGAATATGAAGATATTTTTGTCCCTTTAGCTTCCCTTCATTAAAGCCAATAAAGAGCACATCTTCTCATGTGGTTCTTCAACTTCTCTTCATTCAATGAAGAGAGACTTTTCCTCTTTCTTTATTATTAATTTATTAAACACTTTAATGAATTAATAATTCATCCAAATGTGGTTGAGTCTAATCTCAAATGAGTCTAACTCAAATTAGATCTCAATCTCATAATCCAATTGGATTCACTTGAGTCTAACTCAATCAATCCAATTCGGATCAAATCTTAGTCAAACTAAGATTAATCAATCTCCGAAGCATCGTGTCCTTAGTGTGTGACCCAATAGGTTCTCGTAACATTGGCAATATGCCTAAACCACTTTAGACACATAAGCAATGAGCGACATCTAGCAATGCATCATTGCTACCCAAGTAACAAGAAAAGTCGAGATCCAACTTAACCTCCATGATTATGACAATGTATGACCTTGCCCTTTTATCCTCGATATCTAGATTGACCGATGAGGTATAGACTGTGTTATCCTCGATCAATCTTTGTGTTTCTTGGTCCCCAAGTAGACTCACTCAAACAAATGAGCTCAATATCTCATATTGACTCATTTGAACATGACCATGCGTTTTAGCAGTCCTACTGGATCAAGGGGCCCACAGATATCACTCCCGTCATATGGGAGTGATAGATCCCATCTACATCACTCACATCCCTCCGCATAATTCATTATATACCCAACGATCGCCTTTATAGTCCACCCTGTTATGGGTGATGTTTGACGATACCAAAGTACATAACTCCTCATGTAGGGAACTGTAGTGACTTCAGGTTTAAGGACTATTAGTATATAGTCACATGAGAAAGTTTATGACACTCATATGACAATCTATGAAACTTTCTCATGGCGGGTCAATTCAGTACACATTCTCTAATGTATACTCATGTGTCAACTTGATATCACATATCTATGACTTATGAGCTTAAGTCATCAATTGACCTACATGGTAGTCTCCATGCATTAATATTGCCCTTGAATATTAATGCTTGACTAGGAATGGTTTAGTGTAGTATTCTCTATATTATCTCACTATCAATTCAACCAATCGATATGATGTAGATAAGAACCTACTACCCAAGGACATTATTATACTTAGTTATTTGACACAAGTATAAAGTATGTATAATAACCAAACATGTCTTTATTAATGATAGAATATGATACAAAAAGTCTCTAGTCAATCATCACATAATTGGTTATAGGACTCCTACTAACAGTTATGACGGAGGAGATGGAGTCATTGCTTGAGAACCAAATGTGGGATTTAGTAGAGGTTCATGAGGGAAAACAAACTATAAAGTGCAAATGAGTTGTTGCAAAGAAGAAGAAAAAAGTCAACAAATTGAAGATACTGTTGAACAAGGAATTTGACATAAAAAATTTGGGTGAGCCAATAAGATTTTTGAGATAGAGATTCACTGGAATAAAGTTGCAAGGAGATTATGATTATCTCAACATAGCTATGTGGAGAAGATGTTGGGTATGTTAGACATGAAGAATGCAAAGTCGATGAGTACACCCTTGGTGCATCACTTCAAGTTATCCAGTGCATAGTGCCCAAAGACAGATGAGAAGATCCAAAAGATGTAAAAAGTTTCTTATGCAGTGCAGTTGATTGCCTGATGTATAGTATAATTTGCATGAGACCAAATTTGATGCAAGCAGTTAGTATAGTGAGCATTGGGATGTAGTGAAGTAGATTTTCATATACTTAAGAAATACAACTAATTATGATATCATGTTAAGTAGATAGCCGGAAGATCCTTTAATTATTGGGTACGTAGATGTAGACTATGCAGGAGATTTAGATGACAGAACGTCTACTACAATATACGTGTTCAGTGTTCACTATGGCGGGAGGACCTATCTGTTGGAAATCTGTGACACACTCTATTGTTGCATTATCTACTAAAGAGTCAGAGTATATGATAGCAGCTGAAGTAGAGAAGGAAGCTTTATGACTTATAGGATTGGTTAGAGAATTGGACGTTCATTAAGGTGGAGTCAAGTTGTTATGTGATAGTCAGAGTGCTATCTATTTGGCGGATAATCAATATATCATGTGAGAACTATGCACATTGATGTGAGGTTTCACAAGATTAAAGAGTTGATTGCTTCCAAGAAAATTCAACTTGAGAAATCTTACAATGCAGACAATGCTGCAGACATGTTGACAAAGTTAGTGATTAAAGAAAAATTCAAGCATTGCTTGAACTTGATTAATGTCTCTAGATGCTAAAGGAAAAACGTCAGACACAGATATCTAGGTGGAGTTTTGCTTAGATATTTATGTTCTTTAAAGGGGTGAATATTCGCTAAGGTGGAGATTGTTGATGGGTGACTCATATTTGAGTGAAGCTAATGCAAGGGATGTTATGGAAGAATAATCTGTTAAGGTTTTCGTAACAGAATTCTATTATGATTTTTTTCGGTCTGGGAGTTTAAGCATTATTTATAAGGATCATTGTAAATTTATTACAGGATCAAGAGAATAATGTGGATTCTCTTATGTAGAGGGAATTTTACTAAAGCTTCAGTTATTTTATAGAGTAGACATGTCACCAAACCATTGTAACTCTTCTTCTCCATCTTCTTCTTCTTCTTCTTCTTCGTTCTTGTGTTTACTCTCTCTTGTACGTCTTTGTCTTATTATTCCTGGCAATCTTTTTCTCTCTTCCTATTCTTCCACATTAGAGGTTGAGAGGTGTCCCCCCTATTTTGTGCAACATGAGCTGACAAACTTACAGTTCTTGGAAAACCTATTGATGATGAATATCTCATTGATAAGATCCTTGATGGCCATAGGGATGAATATAAAGGAATTGTTGATGTAGTAATGCTCGTGAAATACCTATCTACTTTGATGAAAATCATGAAAAACTTATCCACAAGGATGTTAAATCGATTCCGTATGCTAGAGGGGGGGTGAATAGCAAATCTCGAATCTTTCTTCATACACGGTTAGTTGCGCAAGCGGAATATACAATAAAAATAATAAGACAAAACTATAACCAATGCTAACAAGAAAGATTTACTTGGTATCCACCCCGAACGGGTGACTAATCCAAGAATCCTTCGGTGGATCACTCCCCGTATAACCTCTGGCTAGCCCGTGTCGCTTCTTGTGGGTGGAGAAACCTCACCACAATCCCAAGCACACCTCTGAGCACAAAGACTATAATTTGGCCTTTGACCAAGACCAAATTTGTCAAAGGTTTCAGCCACCACGAAGTCCTCTTTAAATAGAACTAAAGCTGAAACCCTTGCCACCAGTCGACTGCTCCCAGGGCAGTCGACTGGTGCCACTGAAATTCGACCGTTGCAACCCCCAACGTTCGAATTTCAGCCAACTCACCAGCCGCTACCAGTCGACTGCTCCCAGAGCAGTCGACTGGTCCAGAGCTGTATACCTTCTGTGAGTTTTATCAGTCGACTGCCTCAAGGGCAGTCGACTGCCCTACTCACACACATAGGGTTTCCCTTCCCGAGTACACTTCTCTCAGCACTCGACCCCTAGGATTTCCCGAGTACAATCACACAACACTCATACCATCACGACTTGACTGACTCCTCACCAGCAGCCTCGACTATTGCCTTCGCGCCCTCTTCATCTTTGGCTCCCGTCCCTCGGATGCACGCAGGCCTCCAGCTTGCCACCATGCCATCCTTCATGCATGCCTCGAAGTCCGTATCCCTCAGCTCATCGTCCCTGCTCTCCATAGTCCCTCAGGTGCGCACACAAGCCCGCAGTTTGTCTCCATGCCACCCTTCACCGTACTAAGGTCGTCCAGTCAAGTCCATATGTGTAACCTGTACATCCTGCACACTCAACATACACATATGAGAACACAAGGGAAACCTAACTTAAACCCTTTGCCCAAACATCAAAACACATGGTCACTCTGGACCACAGATTGCCTCAACAATCTCCCCCTTTTTGATGTTTGACAATACGTTTAAGTTAGGGAAACAAATAGTAGTAAATAGCAATAAACAATGCTAAACAAATGCATATGCAATGCATATATGGATCCTATCCCAAGGCATCCTACACCTAACCCTCCATGTTAGAATTTTTCCGAAACAGGTTTTTTAAAACCTATCCTAAGGCTCCCCACATCTAATCCTCCAAGTTAGGACTTTTCCACACCTAACCCTCCAAGTTAGGACTTTTCACACCTAACCCTCCAAGTTAGGACTTTTCACGGGCTTTTTAAAACTTCTCCCAAGCTCCCCCTACACTGGACTTACAAAGACTTTTTAAGAACCTCTCCAAGGTTCCCCTTACGCCAAAAATGGAGCAACCACGCTCCCCCTTAATCTCAGCTCCCCCTAAACCTAGGGTTTCCCGTAAAGGCGTGTTTGGTTTCCCACTTAAATCCAACACTTCTCCCCCTTTGCCTAGCATAAAAAAAACTCAATAATATCCCAATCATTGGTTCTTTTAATCCCTAATGATCATAAACAACGTATACTAGTCCCCCATACACTTGTTTTACATCATTTGAACACATACCCAACTGCTCAAACTTAATTCAGCCTTTACCAGTCGACTGCCCCCCAGGGCAGTCGACTGATACTCTGAAAATCAGAATTTCAGCCTTTCTGACGAAATTCAGAAATGTGCCAGAAATTCCATAAATCTCCAAAAATTCTCAAATTTTGTGGAGACATTTGTGGTACCCATACTTACTTGAAAAAAATACATTCCAAAATGTATCTATCACCATTCCCAAGTTTGACACAAAACCCAAAACTTGCAAAAAGGTTCACTTAAACCTTAACCAAAAGTCCTAGTTTTGGTTTCCCCTTGATGTCTCTGCCCATACCAACCCATAATGCATCCCTAGCATTGATTTATATGATATTTGCACATCAAAACTAACCTTCATGCTATATGACCCCAATGTCATATTTCCATGCATGAAACTCAAAAACACCGTGTCAAAACCCATGAATTGAGACTCAAGTCCGTCTCCAATTCTTTTGGCACATCCTATGGTCCATCTAGACCTCTAGGAGGAACCCTCCTAAAATCCATTCACCATATATTCCAAAGGCTTCTAGAGCTCCCCCTTGAGCTCTTAGCCCTAGCCACCTCCCTAGATGACTCAACCATCACTAGGCCACATCGGTGTTCCATCAGTGACTCTTGGCCTACAAACTTGATACTCTTAACCTTAGACACCTCGTCTTTGTTTAAGTCCTTCTTTTTCCCTTTAAATAGCATTCCCCTATCATTTTTGGACTCCCCCTTCTTTCCATAATCATATGCTACCCTAGCATATTTCTTCCCCTTGGCATGGGAGTTCTTAGACCGGTATCCCAACCCCGATCTATCATTGATGCGGTTTAAGCCACCCAACATCATATCCAAACCCTTAGATCCAACCGTGAATCTCTCTAGGATTTTCTCTAACCTATCAAGCTTTCCCCTTAAAGCTTGATTCTCCCTTTCTAGGTTCCTAAACCTAGAATTCACATGTCCACTTTGGACATTCCTAGACCTACCCTCCTTTCTAGGCACATTCCTCCCCTTCTTGGGATTTTTGCCTTGGTCTTTAGGTCTAGAGGTCTTTGATTTTTCATGATGTATGACCTTTCTAGGGTTTTAATCTACCTTGTTAACCCTATTCCTATCATGATATTTAAAACCATTGCTATGCACAATCAAGCATTTATCATTAATTCTAGCATGCATGGAGGAACTTAAATTTGAATTGCCTTTAAATTTAAGATTAGAGATTACCTCCCTTACCCTTGTAGTTCCTCCTTGATGGGGGCTTCTTCTCTTCTTCTTTTCTTCTTTCTCCCATCTTCTCAAGTGCTCCATTTTCTTGAACTCTTTACTCCTTGGACACTTTGTGTGGAAGTGTCCTAGCTCCCCACATGTGAAGCATCGAATCTTCTCTCTTTTCTTTCGAGCTTCCTCATTCCTACAACTCATGTTAGAAATTAATCGAATTGAGATGGGTTTAGAGTGTACATCCTTTTTCTTACCCTTTGGACACTTATCCTTGTAGTGTCCCTTTTCATTGCATCCAAAGCATATAATGTGGTCTTTGGCTCTTGCTTTGGTGGAGGTACTAACTTCTTCTTGCTCCGGTGTTGAGGATGACCTTTCCTCCCCCTCAATCCTTGATGTGGAGATTTTTTTCACTTTCTTCCTCACTTGAGGATGTGGACACTTCTTCTTTTTCGAATATTGACAATTCCGTTTCTTTTTCCTTTTTCTCCTCTTCGAATGTTGAGCTCCTCTCCTCATCTGATTGGTCCTTCTCCTCTTCTTGGACCATTAAGCCCATTTCCTTGGGCTCTTCTTCTTCTTCTACTCGTGTAGGGTTTTTATGGACTTCTTCTATTTTTTTCCATAGATCATGTGCATTTTCATATTTACCTACACTACTCAAAACATGGTTAGGCAAAATATTAATCAATACATCGATTACCTTGTCATTTGCCCTAGATTGATTTTGTTGCTCTTTAGTCCAAGATCTAGGTCTACCCCTTTTTCCATGCTTGTCACTTGGAATTTTGAAAGGCTCTTTCATAATCATCATACACTCCCAATCCATGTCAAACCACGTCTTCATTCGCATCCTCAAATAATCGAACTCTTCATGATCGTAGGGAGGTGGAGCGTAGATGTCATCCCCCAACAATCTTCCATCATCTTCTCCTCTGGCTTGTGCTCCCTCGGCGATTAGTCCGACAAGAGTGGTCCTTCGCTCTTATACCAATTGTTAGATCAATTCTGTACGCTAGAGGGGGTGAATAGTAAATCTCAAATCTTTCTTCCTACACGGTTAGTTGCGCAAGCGGAATATACAATAAAAACAATAAGACAAAATTAACCTATGCTAACAAGGAAGATTTACTTGGTATCCACCCCGGACGGGTGACTAATCCAAGAATCCTTCGGTGGATCACTCCCCGGATAACCTCCGACTAGCCCGTGTCGCTCCTTGTGGGTGGTGAAACCTCACCACAATCTCAAGCACACCTCTGAGCACAAATACTACTATTTGACCTTTGACCAAGACCAAATTCGTCAAAGGATTCAGCCACCACGAAGTCCTCTTTAAATAGAACTAAAGCTGAAACCCTCGGCACCAATCGACTGGTGCCACTGAAATTCGACCGTTGCAACCCCCAACGTTCGAATTTCAGCCAACTCACCAGCCGCTACCAGTCGACTGCTCCCAGAGCAGTCGACTGGTCCAGAGTTGTATACCTTCTATGAGTTTTATCAGTTGACTGCCTCAAGGGAAGTCGACTGCCCTACTCATACACCTAGGGTTTCCCTTCCCGAGTATACTTCTCTCAGCACTCGACCCCTAGGATTTCCCAAGTACAATCACATAGCACTCATACCCTCACGACTTGACTGACTCCTCACCAGCAGCCTCGACTATTGCCTTCGCGCCCTCTTCATCTTCGGCTCTCGTCCCTCGGATGTACGCAAGCCTCCATCTTGCCTTCATTCCATCCTTCACGCATGCCTCGAAGTCCGCGCCCCTCAGCTCATCGTCCCTGCTCTCCATAGTCCCTCAGGTGCGCACACAAGCCCACGACTTGTCTCCATGCCACCCTTCACCGTACTGAGGCCGTCCAATCAAGTCCATATGTGTAACCTGTACATCGTGCACACTCAACATACACATATGAGAATACAAGGGAAACTTAACTTAAACCCTTTTCCCAAACATCAAAACACATGGTCACTCTGGACCACAGATTGCCTCAACAAAGGAGGCATCTCTCCAACAATCACAAGCATAACCATCACCCTTCTCAGCCACCACCATTCCTATCATTCAACACAACAATCAATCTTGGTGACCATATCCTCCCTCTTGGCGCCCTTCCACGACTACCATTCACAATCAAAGATAACAATCCAATGCTTAGGGTAATGACTAACCTCCACCATGTCCATATTTTGGGTATTGCCAAGGATGTGGTGCTCAAGGACACACACCAATGATGCTCTCTTTTTTGAGTTGTCGTCGTTCAATCCTCATTGGCTCTAACAATAAGACAATCACATGCTCCATGTCCTACTTCACCATGGTAACCGCATGTGTACTTCGCATTACTTGAGATAATTGACACCCCCACATGGTTGCTTGACAGTGGAGCATCTCACCATGTCATCACGAGCTTGAATAATCTATTGCTTCATACTCCTTATATAGGGTTTGATGACATTATGATCGGTGATGACTCAGATCTTCAAATTATGCACACCAGTTCTACTACTCTTCCTACCTCTACTCACACTTTATTTTATAAAATATTCTTTATGTACCTAATATGAAAAAAACCTATTTCAATCTATCAATTTTGCAATACTAATAATTTCTATGAGTTACATACTATTTCATGTGAAGATCTAAGCATAAGGAACCTTTTGATGATATAATGATAATGTTATGAGTGGACAACCTTCTCTCCAAATATCTTGTTCGCTTGTAATTGCCTTTTATGGCTGTTTGAGTGACACTTTAGATTAGGACACCCATCATCACCTATTCTTCAGCATATTATGCCAACCTTTTCTTTACCTTATTCTATGTCACAAAACTCTTATTGCAATGTATGCCTAAGCAATAAAAGCCACAAGCTTCCTTTTTCTACATCTACAATTTTTTATCTCACCCTTTACAAGTTATATTTTCTGATGTTTAGACCTCCCCTAGTTACTCTATTGATAATTTCAAGTATTATGTTATTTTTGTTAATCATTTCACACGCTATGCATGGTTTTATCCCTTAAAAAAAAATCTCTGTCTATGTTATTTTTTCTTTGCTTTAAGGTATTAGTAGAAAATCACTTTAAACTTTCCATTTTCACTTTTTACTCTGATAACGGGGAGAATATCAAGCATTAGATTACCTTTTATTTCTTTATGAAATTTCTCATCTTACCTCTTTCTCACATACACCTTAACATAATGGTCTCTCTGAACGTTGACATCGACATATTGTTGAAACTGACCTTTGTCTCCTCACTCATGTCTGACTTCTGATCACATCATGAAATTATGCCTTTACCATAGTTGTGTATCTTATTAATAGCGTGCCCACATCTACACTCTCTCTTTCCACTCCTTATGAGTCTCTCTTCCACTCCCACTAAACTATACAAAGCTATGTTTCTTTGGTTGTTTATGTTATCCACGACTTCATCCCTATTTAGTCATAAACTTGTGTCTTAATCCATCCCTTATGTATTTGGGTACTTCCTCACCCAAAGTGCATATCTCTTTCTTGATCCTTCTATTTTTCAAAATCTACAGGTTATCCACGACTTCGATCCGTTACAATATTTAGTCAATAAACTTGTCGGTCTCTAATGGCCGTTATCCCTTACCCCTGTGGATTTGGGTAGACCTCTAGGCCTCCACCCTATACTCAAGTGCTTTAGTACTTAGCCTCTAGAGTTCGAATCCTGATGGCCCTTCTAGTTTCAAAATCTACATATCTTGTTATGTGAAGTTTGTGGAATCTATCTTTCTGTCTAAAACCATTCAAACTCATCTTCCCACTAAGGTTGTGCCACTCATCATTGTTGGTGTCCCGATTGGTTTTGATGTGATCAACCAAGTTAGGTTAAGGTCCTGTTATTATTTTGATCCCTTTGTCTAAGTGTGCAGGAGCTTAGGAGTGGAGGAAAGTTGAGCGTAAGACGCAGTGAACGAGAATGATTGCACGGGGAAGTGAGTCGACGGGTTCGGTGCATCCGAGAGACGCGAAAGCTATGGAAGAGTACACCGGTGAAGTAAGAAGGACGTGCGCGACGTCTGAGGGATGGGAAGCCGGGAGGAAGGACGCTCGAGGGGCAAAAGGCCGGAGTCGGGTTCGGGTGAGCCTAACTCTGGTTGGCTAGAAATCACCCAAACAAAGTGTCTACAAGAAAGTCAACTTTGTTGACTTTGACCAAGTTAAAGTTTTGACTTGGACTATATTTGAACAAAATTGTTGGAGAAGCATGGAGGCTTGACTAAAGACTTTTACCAAGTAACATACGTGGATAGCTTGCATGCACACATCCAACTGAAGGAACAAAGCATAATCCTTGGCTTGACAAAGCTTCATTGGTCAAAGCATATCATTGGTCAAATTCTTTAATCAAGCAACTTCATCAAGGATAAAGCAAAGCCAGCTTCAACATGGCTTCAAGTGAGCATCATGCGCAGGACGTGGCTTAAAGGATAGAGCCAAGCTTCAACATTTAATTAAAGGATAATTACAATCCTTTAATCGACGCATGCAGCAGATACACAGAAGCTTCTACCGTCCAAAAGATTAACCTTATCTTTTAAAATGATAAACTTTATAAAAGATAAAATTCATCTATGATCAATGGTAATGATTAATTTCCTTAGCCTATAAATAGGCTTAGAAGTTAAAGAGATTGTTAAGATTGAAGTAATTCTTTTAGCTTCTATCTTGTGCTTCAAAGTCTGTAAAGACTTCTCTGTCAGAAGGAGATTTTCATAGTGAGCTTCAACCGTCTTGGATTAGCAACCACCCATGTTGCAACCAAGTAACTTCTTGTGTCTTAGTCTTTTACTAGTTCAATTCATTTAATTAGTCTATGTTTATTTTAATTTATTATTGCAACTAATCTGAAAGCTTTATGAGCCGTACAAAATATCTATTTTATTTTACAGGGGGAATTCACCCCTTCTTACCGGTCCACCTCATTCAAACAATCATGCCCTCAACCGCCTTACCCCCCAGCTCCAGGCTCCATCTCGTTGTCCATCTTCCATCAACCATTCCACATCCTCAATCAACCACACACTATATGAAATTCTACGTCCCATTACCGAAACTCCACTTAGCTAAACTTTGGCTGACTGAATCCCTTCCTCCGATTCCCTTGAATAGGCTAGAGACACCATCATTAGCATACAATACAATCCTCCTCTCCCTTATCACTCTCCTCAGACCTCCTCTCTCTTAAACCCACCCACCAATACCCACTCGAGCTAAAAATAATATCCATAAACCCATCCAAAAACTTAATCTTACCGCTATCATTCCCTTCTATCATCACACTAAACTGCACTCAATGATCCAAGCTCTCAAATGATCCTAAATGGCGCCAAACTATGTCTAAAGAGTATGATACTTTTGTACAGAATGGAACATGGGAACTTGTTCTAGCTAATTCAATGATAAATCTTATTGGTTGTAAATGAATTTTTAGAATTAAACATTTACATGATGACACTATTGATAGGTACAAATTGAGACTCGTTGTTAAATGATTACATTAGCATCTTAGTATTTATTATTATGACTCGTTCAATTTGGTTGTAAACCTATCACTATTCGCTTGATGTTTAGTCTTTGGGTGGTCTCTTCGTCAACTTGATATCAACAATGCCTTTCTCTAAGGTCATCTCTTTAAAGATGTTTTTATGGTATAACTACCATGTTTTATTGATCATGATAATCCTATGCATGTATATAAGTTATGCAAGGCTATCTACAATTTCAAACAACCACCAAGAGTCTGCTACCATGAACTACGATAATTGTTATGACTAAAAGAATTCACATATCTCCATAATAGTATGATATTGTCCACTTTGTGACTAAACTCTTATAGATTTATTTTTGGATCTACCCAAAACGTCACTTTCTAATAGAGATATATATTTTTCATCTTATAAATTCATGATCTTTTCCATGTATTTCTAATATAGGACTTTGATCATATTCTCAATAATCCTCCCCTTAGATAAAAGACCATTATTATTCTCATGGTCCGAGCATACTCTTATGCATCCGGTTAGCCTTGATCTGCTCCAAGCCTCCCTATAACATTCAGTCATTATTGAGCCGCTTGGGGCCTCCCCTCAAGCATCCTGTCAATTGAGGTCACTCTTCTCCTCTAAGACTTTTTCATTATCTAGGGTTCACTCCCTCAGGATTTCCGCTAAGCATCCAGTCACCTTTGACCTGCATAGATTTTTCACCACCTAGTATTCATTCCTCCAGGATTTTCGATAAGTATCTAATCACTCTGGACCTGCTTGGACTTTTCACCACTTAGTGTTCACTCCTCCAAGATTTTCGCTAAGCATCCAGTCACCCTTGATCTACTTGAACTTTTCACCATCTAGGATTCAGTCCTCTAAGATTTTCGCCAAGCATCCAGTTACTCTTGACTGCTTGGACTTTTCACCACCTAGGATTCACTCCCCCAAAATTTTCACCAAGAATCCAATCACTCTTGACCTGCTTGGAATTTTCACCACCTAGGATTCACTCCCCCAGGGTTTGCCCAAGCATCCAATCACTCTTGACCTGCTTAGACTTTTTACCACCTAGGGTTCACTCTCTCAGGATTTTCGCCAGACATCCGGTCACTCTTATTCTGCTTTGACTTGTAGCTTAGAGTTCACTTCTTTGGGAGCCCCTACCTACTTCGTTCAATGCTAATATTCCTCCCACATGGATCGATTTGGACCATGACTCTAATACTACTTGTTAGGACCAAAAGAATTCACATTTCTCCGTAATGCTATGATATTATCTACTTTGTACCTAAGCCCTCATGGTTTATTTTTGGCTCTATCCAAAAAGTCTTTTCCTAATGAAGACATCTTTCATCTTATAAACTCATGCTCTTTTTCATATTTTTTCAATGTTGGACTTTGATTGTATTCCCAATATTGACAATTTTTTGTAGCTTCTGGGTTTAAAATCTCTCGTGTAGACACATCACTCTTTATCTTCCACAATGACGACTTTCTAGTCTATATCCTTATGTATGTTGTTGACATAATTCTTATTGGTAGCAATGCTATTATAATCCAATGGTTTATTGATCTTCTTGTCAAAAGATTTTTCATTAAAGATCTTGGTTATTTAAGCTACTTTCTTATTGTTAAAGTTGTCACTACCTCCACTAAATTAGTTCTCTCAATAGAAGTATATCGCAGATCTTCGTGCTTGTACAAATATAACTGGGGTCAAACCTGTCACCACTCCTCTTGTCACTAAGCCAATGCTTACAGTTCTTTCTAGAACTCTATTAAATGATTCTTTTGAATATCAAACCATTGTTGACAGTCTCCAATATTTATGTCTTATTTATCTTGATATTGCATATGTAGTTAACAAGTTGTCTCAGTTCATGCATCAACCAACAACTGATTATTGGAATGTTATCAAATGCTTGCTTCACTACTTTTCTAGTACAACTAATCATGGTCTAGCCTTACGCCGTCACACATTGCTTTCTCTTCATTAGAGGGAAAATAAGCCCAATAGCTCATGAACTATTCATGTCTCGGTTCAAACGTTCGATTAAGTTAACGAGCTAAGCTCGAGCCTTATTTCGAGCTCAAAAATATTATCAAGTCGAGCTCGGGCTTAATAGTATTTGGTTCATTAGCTTACAAACATGTTTGTTTAGAGGCTTATAAACGTATTTGTTAAAAGGCTCACAAACATGCTCGTTATTATTAGTATTAGTATTATTATTATATGAGTTATAAGTATTATATTAATGAGTTGAGTTCAAACTAAGCTTATTTAATTTTTAAACAAGTCATTTTCAAACTAAGCTCTAACTAAGTTCATTTAACTTTTGATGAGTCATTTTCAAACTGAGCTTGAGCCATTCATAAACTATTTAATTTCATTACGAGTTGAGCTCAAGTTTAAGAATTAAAGCTTGAATCAAACTTGACCCGAGCTTGAGCTTGAGCCTCTTACTATTCGGCTCAGGTAGGTTCAATTACACCTCTACTCTTCATGCCTTTTCAAATGTTGACTAGGCCGGTAATAAGGATGACTACACCTCCACTAGTGCTTATATTGTATATATTGGTAGCAATCCCATATCATGGTCCTTCGTTCAATTGATGCTACAGTTGTTGAGTTATGTTACCTCTGTTCTCTTGTAATTGAACTTGACGTTCATATTTTTGTTGCTCAGTTATCTATTGTGATAATATTGGTACAATTCATTTTTATTCCCAATGTTGTCTTCTATTAACTCATGAAATATATTGTGATTGATTATCATTTCATTAGAGATCAATTTGTTGATGTCTTGACCAAGCCTCTTTCTTTATAAGTCGGATAAAATTGATTAATGGACCAAGAAAACTCTGAATTACTTCAAATCAAAATTAATGAATTCTTGAAAACATCTTTAATGTATTTATGTACTCAGATCTAAATTTGATAGCGTAAATTGAAAGTAATGAATTTTTAAACTTGCAAATGTTTGATAAAATTTATCACAAGCTCATTATAAGGCCTAGCAGATACCGACTAACCAATACTACCACTGGGTTCCTAAAAATCTTATGATTCAAAAAATATTAAACTTTTAAATTTTTGAATGGCGTAGATTCATTTTCGGATGAAATTGACTAATACACCTAGAAAATTCGGAATCGCTTCAAGCCATAACTAATATACTCTTGAAAATCTCCTTAATATATCTATTTCATAAGATCTGAATTCGATAGTATAAATTGAGAACAATAAATTTTTGAAATGATAGAGTATAAATTTAGAGATGTGCTCTCAAATTAATTGACTGCTCTCAAATTACGCTATCAAATATAGATCCAATGACATAAATATAATAAGGAGATTTTCAAAAATATATTGATTTTGATTTGAAATTATTTAAAGTTTTTTAGGTCCATCAGAACTGGTCTATGAACTATAGAGAAAGAAAGAGGAGAGGTATTTTAGGAATATGATACATGATTTAGGTATTATACAAGTTGGGTACATGATTTAGATAGTACGTACTGAAATTTACTTAAACGATTTAGTACAATGTGTATCGGAAGAAGCAAACACCAAAATAAGTAGCATAAAGAACCTATATGATCAACGGTTAACCACCACACAATTTACAAATGTTTTCATTTTTTTTAGTTAGCACCAAGTATCTTATCCGTTGGGCTTACTAATCCTAGGATGATCGGCTCAATCCCATGTAAATTTTTTATCGACTATCGGGATAAAAAAAATACTCTCAACATTCAACTTAATAATTCAATATCTCATATATATATATATATATATATATATATATATATATATATATATATATATATATATAGGAGATTGATACTGTGCGCGAGCAGCCCATGCGCGTCCATGCGCGATTCCAATTTTTTTTTTATATATATAAATGAAACAATTCCTCACGAAACTAATTTTTATTAATTTTTTTTGTTTTTTCCTCCTCCACCGCGTTGCTCGTCTTCTTCGATGGCGCGGCAGACGGCGGACGGAGGCGGCGACGGGCGGAAGCGGCGACGGCCGGAGGGGGCGACGGCGGGCGGAGGCGTCGACGGCGGACGGAGGCGTAGACGGCAGCCGTAAGCGGCGAGGCCGTGCTGGCGGAAGCGGCGACGGCCGGAGGGGGCGACGGCGGACGGAGGCGTCGACGGCGGCCGTAAGCATCTTAATTAAAGAAAAATATTCTTTATACTATTGTAGATCACAATTAATAATTAAACCACTATATAAACATCTTACCGCTCCGTCGTAGTCCGGTGACACAAATGTTCTCCTATTCTTCTACACCAGCCAATAATAACCAAGCAGTCTCTAGATTCATACAACACCGTAAATTCCGGTTTTGTTTTTTTTTTTTTTTGAAGAAAGAAAGGTAAATAAAACCCCTTCCAAGCCCCCCGCGTCACTGCTCAACCGAAACACGAAGACAGCCAGGCATTTGCTCAAAAAAGGGGAAAACCCTCTTATTCTCGCGTTTTCACGGCTTCGCTTTCCCTAACCCTCGTCTTCCTCCTCCATGGCCTCCAATGTAGTCCTGTCGGTCGCCGTGGTCTTTGACGTTACTGCATTCGCCCTCGCCATCGCCGCCGAGCAACGACGGAGCACGGTATGTATTTCGGCGGTCCATCCTGCGATCTCAATCCCCAAATCTGACTCCGCATTCTGGCTCCTCACCACCGATCTCCATAATGCAGGCTAAGGTGGTCCCTGACGACGAGAAGGAGTACACCTACTGCGCCTACGACTCCGACATCGCGACTGGTCTTGGCGTCGGCGCCTTCCTCTTTCTGATGGCGAGCCAGATCCTCATCGTGTCCGTCACCAGGTGCTACTTCTGCGGTCCCACGCTCAGACGAGGGAAATCTCGCTCTTTCGCTGTCTCTCTCTTTTTGTCCTCTTGGTAATTACAAGCTTCCCTAATTTGATTTTACGATGCGGTGATCAAAATTTGATCCTTTTGGTTTCTCTATAATGAAGGTTGACTTTTCTGGTGGCGGAGGTATGCTTGCTCACCGGATCGGTGTGGAACGCCTACCACACGGCTTTCCGGGGTCTCTTCTTTATGAACGACCCATCCTGCGAGGTGTTGCGGAAGGGCGTCTTCGCCTCCGGCGCGGCCTTCGCTTTGCTCACCACGATCCTCACCGTGTTCTACTATATTTTGTACGGCGAATCCCGCTACGGCTACGCCGACGAGGAGGCAATCGGATGAACGCCTCTTTGAGCTTCAGATTTCTTACACCCATTGCTTGCTTCATTTATTTTATGTTATTTTTTTCAAAAGGCTATGTATATAAAGCTCGATGTTTACGTTAGTAAGATAGTTGCCTATGATCAACAAAATTGGACATCCGTCTCTAAATCATCCGATTGACTTGTGATTTTGGCGGCACTTACTTTGAATGTCTAAAGCAAGTCTCTGTTTGTGCAAATCCATTGCACAAACTGAATTCAAGGATCAAGCTATAGTAGATGCATTCTCTCCCTCTCATGCGACAAGGACACATCTTCATTTTCAGATTATTGCACACTAAAGCTAAGCTATTTTCCAAGACAATTTCTTCAATAGTTATCAGGTGTCTTCACTTTAAGCATTGAACAACTGAATGTAAATGCACAACGACCATCTGCAATGCGCCAGAGAGTTGATGAAGAGAATGTCTCTAATCAAGACGGCGTTGCATTTGCAGTTATCAATAAGGGTTCTATATATATTGATAACTGCAAATGCAACGCCGTCTTGATTAGGCATTGGGTCAGTAGATGACCAAGGGAAATATGTATAACAGCCAACGATATCTGATGACATTTGAAGACTATCTACTGTCCCAGCTGAAATTAGGCATTGGGTCGATGCAGATGTCTTGTCGGATTCGGAGGGTTGTTGGGTTGTTTGTTTGACGGGTCTATCAGCTCCAAAATGTTCCGACCGAGATTAGGCGTCGGGTCGACATAGATGTCTATTGAATTCATTGTCATGAGTGACCTGCTACCAAGTTAGCAGGGATCTCTACTATTCTATTCCCCTCGTCATCTATATTGCAATCGTATGATTATAGTGTTAAACAGTGACCCTCCAAAAGTTAAGCAAAGTATCGACATCGATCATGACAATGGTGCATAACCGGAAGGTCCGTGGAAGGCCGCGAGCTGAACTCACACACCGACCGTTGCCCCTCTAATATATATCTTCGACTATGATAATTTGAATAAATTAAGGAAGGAAATAATTGTAAAATTAAGGATTAATTTGTGTGATATAAATTCAAAGGGTCAAATTAAAAATTAATTTAGAGTTAAATAAATTTGAATTTGAATGGATACAATTTACATTATTTCTACAAGAACTTTAAAATTAATTTAAAGGAAAAAAATAGTTTTAAAATAAATTTATAAAAGCTAAAAAATTAGCTAAAGCTTTCTGACCTTTTATAAAATTCTAAAATTAAATAAATATTAAATTAAAATTAAATAAGATTAAATCATAATTAGTTTACTAATTAGATTCCATTGTGCTCTCTCTCTATATATATATTTTGTTATCCTGGAAACTCCGAGTCTGTCCGGCCCTGATCCGAGATGCCTCCAATCCATTGGAGGCTCTTCGAAAGAAGGTGTCTCCAATGGATTGGAGGCGCCTTCATTTGTCCACACCTTGCCTCATTGCTCGTGTCACGCTCTTAGGAGTCACTCGTCTGATACCGACCAGACTGCCTCACCCTCGACCTGGCGAACAATTCGTAAAACCAAACACTGCGACCCTCTCAGCCGCCTGTACCATAACCGATAGGGTTGGAACAAGCCACTGAACTGAAAAGACAGCGAAGTCGACAAGAAAAGTTGCATACCAGTACGACTTACGACAAAACAAATAGAAGCCAAGACCTCCATGACACACAAAAATATAATTATATCGCCAATCTCAATGACACGACAAATCAAAAATACAACAACGGAAATGCAATGAAAGAATAAACGAAAATGGGTACCAACATCAAATATAGGAAAACCTTAAATCATCTCGAGAGATGCAAACTGGACAAGCTGTCGGGCGCTCCAGTCGATCATCCTGAAAGGGGAAAGCAAGGCTAACGGGGTGAATCCAAAGAACTCAGTAAATTCAGACCAATATGCACAGAAAGGTAATACTAGCAGTAAGTCACCATCTAACACAAATTGAAGAAAGATACAATAATAGAAAATGCAGAACCGAACCACCGAAAGGAAGTACATACCTGTGCCGATCCAACCCAATAGTATGCATGCCAACCAAATGCAGTAACCAAGTGTAGCAAACACAACCAAATGCAAAAATGCATAGCATGCTCATGATGCAACATGGGTCACCCCTGACGCCAGTCGACCACCGTCGCATCTATGCGAAACCGAGTGGGTAGGGCTCTGACCGTATCCTCCCTCCACCCAGACGACCATCGTCGCGTATCACACGAAATTGAATGTGTAGGGTTTGGGACCTGAGCGTACTTCGCCTTAAGGAAAAGTGACGCTCCCAAACCCCTATCTATCTCCGGATAGGGACATGTCGCAGTGTCATAGCCTATAATCCACTAACGAAGAGTGGAACTAGGACTACACAACAGGTAATCTGGCAAGTCTGACGACCCATCTTAACCTCCAGGGAGTCAAAGGTCGCTTACGTATGCTCCTACACTAGTAGCAAGTCTGACGGCCCATCTCAACCTCCAAGGAGTCAAATGTCGCCCACCTATGGTGTGTGCATCGATAATGCATGTCACTATCCTATGCATCACCCACTATCTAACCCTACTGCCATCTACAAGATATGGAGTAGTCCAGATAACCGGTATACACCATAGCCTAAACCCTAACGTGAGGTATAAGGTAAGCTGTTTATAAATCCAATACACGCAGTAAAATATAACAGTAAGCAGTAAACCTAAAATAGATAATAAGCACCAAATACTATCGTACAAGAATGAAAAGATAAATGTATCCCTACTACTATCCATATCTAACTATGCATAAGAGGTTGACTATATCAAATAAAGATAAGTCAAAGGTACCCGCCTCAATATGAAGAAGTACGTGCGATGAGAACCCCCCCCCCCCCGTCCCAAAATAATATCCACAACGAGTTCACTAAGTCAATACCCTGTATCAAAGGTAAAGTTTAGCTAATTATACAATAATTAAATTAGCTAAACCACATACTCTACTTAATTAGGCCAATTTAATTTTTAACCCCATATTTAACCCAAAGTGTGGTTCACGCCACCCTAAACCACACAATCAAGCTAATCCTTAATTTAATTTGATTCAACCCTAATTAAGGATTAACCGTCGAGTTATCGCCAAACTCTAAGCCTTAACTTTTGGTAGCATACCAACCAAAACGACATCCATCCTCCAACAAGAGCCAAAACCTATTCCAAACCAAACCGAACAGCACAACAAAGCTGTGAAAACTACTACCTATTCGAAGATTTAACTCCACATGAATCTAGCATCATAACCTCATCTAAATGCACTGCTACAAACACAAGACCAAATCTGATCAGAGACCAGCTTACAGAAACGAAATCAAAACAAAAATAGAACCAATCCAAAACCCATCCTGATGCAATCTCACGTCAACAAGAACACACTCAATGGAAAGAACAGACAAATCCAAGCTTAAGGTGTATGCGATCCAATCAAACAGACACATTCTTAAACAAAAATATAGATCAATTCGAGCCCAATACATCCAAAAATAGAATTCAACTTCACGATAGTAGATCTAACACAATCCTCATCCAAAGCTGATCACCGAAAGAAAATAAAGCTTACCTCAGATGGCACGCAAGAACTCCTCTACTCAGGTATATGAGGAACAAGCCCAACCAAGGAGTCAACCACGAAGATCTCTAGGTCGGAGTTAGGCTCAGCCCCAAGCCCTAATTCATCGGAACTTCCCAATTCGCAGCTCGAGGAAAACTAGAAATGGAAACCCATCAAACCACTTCCTCAAATCCAAACTAAACAACAAATTGTCCTTACCTTGATTGGGTCGATGCATCTATCTCTTCGCTCGAATCCGAAAGTAGCTGAGATCACCAAAAAATAGAACCTGTCGGGAGAGGTCTGATCACTCACAGTTCCAGATCTAAGCCTACAACTCCCTCTTCTCCGCAACCCTCCAAGAACCCTAGATCCACGAGATTCGAAGGATCATCATATCACATTCACGATCACGATCACTATCGGAAACATATTGATCCACGAGACCAATTAAAGCATGAAAATGATAAACTAAAAGAACAATTTGAAATGTTGAAAAATCATGCTTGTTCAGATGTTTCTAGCTTAAAAGTTAAATATTTTAGAGGATTGAATTTGTATTTAAGTAATCATAGGGGATAAATTGTAAAAGTATCAAAAAATTATATGCCACCTAAATTTTTGATTAATCTAGTAGGTAGAAATTTATTTTGGTTCCCAAATCTATTTTAAACTGTTAATGCATGCTTCGTAGTTAGAGATTAAATAAATTTCTTTAGAAATTCTTGAATAATGAAAAATGTTTTCGATGATTTGTTTTCGAATTTTTCTGTAATAGACACAATTCATATCTATCCACGGAAAATTTTTAAGATTTTGTTGACTATTATACAAATTTCTAAGTTGTGTAATAATTTTTTTAAGTTACTTAAAATTTATTTCTTTGTGAGTATTTTTTTACAAAGTTAGATTGCCTACTTTAACTTGTTGACAAAATTTTTAAAAAATTTTCCGATCAAAAGATGATTTTTTTACAAATTTATTTTAAAAAATACAATTTAAATATTAAAAATCTCATAGATTAAATTCTTATTGATTTAATTGTTTTTGGTGACTCTCTATCAGAATTTATATATTTAGAAAAATCATGCTTTTTGTTGGGACCTTTCCGTTTAGCTAGGGGGGAGGGGTGAATAGCTTTCGATTCAATTTTCTTCCTACAAGTTGTTAGTGCGCAAGTGGAATAACAAAAACTAAAACTAACAACTAAGAAAGACACATCTATTTACGTGGTTCGGAGATAAAGCTCCTACTCCACGGCTGCCCGTAAGGTGGACGATCCCGATCCTTCGGTGGATGATTCCCCGGAGCACCTCCGGCTAGCTCTTGTCGCTCCTTATGGGTGGAGAAACCTCACCACAACCCTTTGACATGACCTGAGCACTTGTAGGCTACTAATAGGCTCTAACCAAGCTTGTTTCGCCAAAGAACAGTAGCCAAACATGAGCTCTCTTAAATAAAGCTCGATCTTGTTTTGACCGTTACCAGTCGACTGGTCTTCGCGAATTCAAATGTCACCGCTTTGACGATTCGCATTCTGGTCGACACTAGTCGACTGGTCCATTACCGGTCGACTGATGTCTCTATGCTCTACCCCAGTCGACTGATCAAGCATCAATCGACTGTCACCTAAGGTTTCTCTTTCCGAGTACAATTCTCTCAGCACTCGAACCCTAGGATTTCCCTTCCCGAGTACAGTTCTCTCAGCACTCGAATTCTCACGACTTAGTTGACTCTTCCTCCAGCAGCCTCGACCTGTTGCCTTCAAGCCCTCTTCGACTTTGGCTCTTGTCCCTCGGATGCATGCAAGCCCGCCGCTTGTCTCCCATGCCACCCTTCACGTATGCCTCGAAGTCCGCTTCCCTCAGCTCATCGTCCCTGCTCCAGCAACCTCGATCTGTTGCCCCCAAGCCCTCTTCGACTTTGGCTCTCGTCCCTCAGATGCATGCAAGCCCACGGCTTGTCTCCCATGTCATCCTTCACGTATGCCTCAAAGTCTGCTTCTCTTGGCTCATCGTCCCTGCTTTGTCCATGGTCCCTCGGATGCATGCAAGCCCTCGGCTTGTCTCCCATGACACCCTTCACTGGCCCTGAAGACATCCAACTAAGTCTATGTGTATCCTGCATACCTGCACACTCACATACACACATTAGATCAACATGAAACCCTAACATACTCATATTGACACATACATCAAAACTCATGATCTACCTGATCACACTTGGGCCAATTGCACCAACAATCTCCCCCTTTTTGTTGTGTGACAATATGTTTAAGTTAGGTGTAAAAACAACAATAACAATAACAATTGTAAATTAAAGACATAATAATTTAAGCAGCATAAACAAATGCATACTCCCCCTTAACCTATGCCCTCCACATAATTTTTAATTTTCCATAACCACAAGTTAAGACAAACACAAACTCCACAAGTTAAGTTAAGTCAAACCTATCTTCAACCATAAGTTCTCCCCCTTTGACACCATCATAAAGATTGCCCCAAGCAATCCCAACCCTAGTATCGATGAGAACACTGTTCTATTTCTGAAAACCCCCAGAAATCAAAAAACAGAGGTACCAGTCGACTGCGTCGGTTACCAGTCGACTAGTGCCTTTGAAACACAATTCCACAGAAAGATCAGTCGACTACCCCTGAGGTAGTCAACTGATACACTGCATTCTGAATTTCTAGCCAAAATTCAGAAACCCCTAAAAAATTTCACAAAATTTGAAAAATTCTGAAATTTTGCAAGCATATTTCTTATGATGTATTCTATCCTAGAAAAATATAGTTTCGTGAAAATACCATATATGCTTAACTTTTTGACAAAAATTCCAATTCTTTGAAAAAACCTCTTCTTTGAATCAACTTTTCATTCTAAATTTGAAACCATGTGTTTTCCAAGTCTATCATATACCATTTAAAACATAGAAATATTTTCAAACCTCCCCCCTTTTCTCCTATAGATCCGGAAGACAAAACAAGTGATAAAAACTCCCCCTTTATACCATAAACCCTTGAGCAATGTCATACTATCAAGCAATGCTAAACTATAAATAAGTTCATATAAGCAATGTCATATAAGCATACTATCAAGATAATAACATATCATATGAGCAATATCAAATCATGAATTAAAAGTGCATATAAGCAATGCCAAAACATAAATAAGTACTACAAGGGGCATAGCCCCGAAATCCTCAAATAGTACAGTATCAAGAATAGTGTTTGAGAGATAATAAAAATGCCTAAGCTAGATACACTCTCAACACCATCATCACCAAACCATGCTAGGATTACATATCATCGCCTGGAGGAGGAGGAGGAGGAGCCTGATACATGAGGTTTCAGTGTTGCATCATCTCATACATCTCGTCCTAGCACTGCTGGAACCTCTGAAAGTGCTCTGTGAGACCATGAACCTCCCCTTGAATATCAATCTGCCGCTGCTGGACTCTCTGAAAGTCCTCCCAAAATGCATGTATCTCTGTCTCTAGTTGGGAGAGCCGCTCCTCGGTAGTCCCAGCAGGAGCAGCAGCAGGAGCAACCTCCTCCTCATCATCAGAGCTGGAAGAATTCTGACGACGGTGCCAGACTAGCACTCCCTGCCGCCTCTTGATCCCAGCCAAAGAAAGCTGTCGAGAGTCAATCTGATCGTAGTCCTTTGATAATTGATGTACCTGACCCCTAGTGGTCCTAATGCCTCTAGACAAAAAAGAATTCAGTCAAAAGATGACCGAATGACATGTCTATCTTCCTATTGACGCTATGTGAAAAATGGACAATAGATGCAAACACATAGCGGCCAATGTCAATGTCAAGTCTCCTCTCTAATGCATACATCATCACCAAGTGACCTCCCCTTGGTGATAATAGGTAGAATGCAGTCTAGGACGATGTATACAAAACATTGCTAACTGGACTCATACGTCTGGCTATGAAAATACGCTGTAGAGGAGGTCGAGGATTATCAAAATAATGACGATAGATTTGATCAATGGTAACATTGGGCAAGGTCAGTAGCTCAGTGACTATGGGGAAACATGTGAATGTACTATCGGAAATCCTACACTCTAAGAATGATCCTAATAATGCAGATGTGAAAGGAATGGTAACCTCCTGTACCATAGACTTATATGTACTATCATCGGTATTAATACACGTAAGATTAGCATAAAACTCCTTGCATAGATCAACATTGACATAACTCTGACAGTATACTAATTTTTCTAAATCAAAATACGTGATTATCTCAATAATGTGGGGAGTGATCTCCTGGAAGTACGCCCGATTGAGATATCTACAGTTTATTAAGATGAAGTCAGCATTGTTGAGTATCTGCCGACAGGCCTCGGAACGGAACCGAGGTGCCTCAGGATCTAGGGACTACTGTTGGGATGAACCCTCACCAACCCTTTTCTTTGACCTAGCCCTAAATGCAACCCCCATATGCATGTACCAACAATGACCCAATCAAGAAGAAAAAGAAAACAAGGTAGACATGCACACATTGAAGAGTTAGTCATGAATCACGAAACAAATGATAAAAATAAGGCAAATGACCCATTACCGTTTCTCTGGCCGTTGCATGATGGCGAATGATCGAGGTTGACTTGAGGAGGAGGCTTTTCTTGTCCTAGCCTTGGATCTAAGATGAAAGGAAGGCTAGGAACATGATCTGAGGACCTTGGGAAGGCTTGGAACAGTTGGGGAGGTCGAGGGAGAAGAGAACTCGCAAGGGGCGGCATTGAAACCCTAGGTTCGGCCGCCCCACGCGGCTTGTTCTTTTAAAAGATTCCCTGCATCAGTCGATTGCCCCAGGGCCAGTCAATTGATGAACCAAACAGAAAGATTAGTCGACTGATAGGGGATCAGTAGACTGCTGTATTGAATAACCTATTTTCTAATTTAAACAGAACCAGTCGACTGCCTCTGCATCAGTTGATTGGTGCCCTAATTTCAGCATTTCTGACTTAACTTCAGAAATGTACCAGAAATTTCACAAATCTCTAAAAATTCTCAAATTTTGTGGAGAGGTTTGTGGTACCGTGTCTATTTGGGAAAAATACATTTACCCATGTATCTATCACCACTCCCAAGATTGACACAAAACTCAAAACTATCTAAATGGTTCAATTGAACTTTGACCTAAAGTCCTAGTTTTGATCTCTCCTAGATGTATCTTCTCATCCCCAACCTCAATGCATCCTTAGCATTAGTTTATATGACATCCCTACATTAAGAACTAATTCTTATGCAATATAGCTCTATTGTTATATTTTCGCATGAAACCCACTCTTAATTGTGCCAAATCCCTGGGATTAAGTCTCATAACTTGTCCTCAAATCCTTTGGCACATTCCACAATTCATCTAGTCCTTTTGGAGAACCCCTCTTGAGATCCATTGACCATGGGTCCCATTTTGACTCCTATAGCTCCCCTTTGAGCTCTTAGCCCTAGTCACCTCCCTAGGTGACTCATATATCATGGCAAGGCCACACATGTGTACCTCCGGTACTTCTTGACCTACAACCCTAACTTTCTTAACTCTATAAACCTTGTCCTTGGTGGAATTTTTCTTCTCTTCTTTAAATGGCTTCCTCTTGCCATTTTTGACCTTCCCCTTGCCATAGTCATATGACATCCTTGCATATGACTTTTTAATAGCATTTGATCTAATATATTGGTATCCTAAACCCGGTCTATCATTGTCGGGGTTTTGACTACCCGACGTCATGCCTAAACCCTTAGATCCACTAGTGAATCTTTTTAGGGTTTTCTCTAACTTATCAAGCCTTATCCTCAAGACTTGATTTTCCCTCTCTAGGTTCTTAACTTTAGCATCACCATGTCCATTTTGGACATTTCTAGATCTACCCATTTGTCTAGGCGTGTGTCTTCCTTTCTTTGCATTAACGCATTGATCCTTAGGTCTAAAAAACCTAGGTTTATCATGATACATAAATTCCTTAGGGTTTTGAGATACAACATTAATCATATTTTTATCACAATATTTAAAACCAAAATTATGCATGGATAAATAATTCTCATTATTATTTCTAATATGTAAAGGTAAACAATTTCCATTATTTCTACCACACATAGCGGAATTTGGAAACAGCTTAGAGTTAGGGATGTTAGATCGTGACCGTCAAGCTAGAGGGGGGGGTGAATAGCTTCTTTCGGTTCTCTTCCTACAATCGTTAGTGCGCACGCGGAATATACTAAATAAGAACAAAACTAACGAAAAAGAGCACACCTATTTACGTGGTTCGGAGATAAAACTCCTACTCCACGGTTGCCCGTAAGGTGGGCGATCCCTAATCTGTCGGTGGATGATTCCCCGGAGCACCTCCGGCTAGATCTCGTAGCTCCTTATGGGTGGAGAAATCTAACCACAACTTCTGGACACTACCTGAGCACAATAGACTACTAACCAGCTCTATCTAAGCAGGTTTCGTCAAGGAAAAAAGGCCTTAAATGTGCTTCCTTAAATAGAGCTTGAGTTCTAATATGGCCGCTACCAGTCGACTGCCCCTGGGGTAGTCGACTGGTCCCACTCAGATTCGAACGTTGCGAGCCTAACGTTTGAATCTCCAGCCATCACCAGTCAACTGGCCCAGGGGCAGTCGACTGTGTAGGACCGGCACCGTCTATAGAGGGGGGTGAATATCGACCTTAAAATCGTCTCGCGGAAACTCGTAAACTTTCGTTCTGGACTCAGTGTTAGTGCAGCGGAAAATAGACAGAACGAAGAAAATAGACGACAACACAGATTGCATGCGGGATTTTTACTTAGTTCCCGACCCCCCAGGGTCAATACATCCAAGGCCTATGCACGGGAACACCCGTCCACTAATGGTCTCCTTTCCGGACTTTCTAGAGGCGGAGAAACCCGTCTTACAGTGCAATAATTACAATCAAAATATAGGAAATTAAATGCAGAATAATAAAAGCAAACCAAAACAGAAAGGTCGAAGACTCGGCCGATCTAGACCTCCGAAGTGCCGCGCACTTTCTCCTGGAGCCTCCTGGTCGTAGAGCCTCATCTTTAGCGCTTTGTCGTCAGTCAAAAAGCTCAGAATGGATCTTGGAAGTTGTTACTGAAGCCTTGGGGTCGAAGCCCCTTTTATAGCACCCATGGGGGCGCGTGTCGATGGGGGCGCCTACACGTGGCCTTCCCTATTCGATCTCTTATCCGCAGGCTCGATCAGCACTTATCCATCTTCACTTGGGCGCCTGAGCTGATGGGGGCGCTCGTATGGTCCTGGGCGCCTGAATGGAAGCCTGTTCTACCTTCCTTCACTAAAACCTATTTTTTCTTCTTTGACTCAGGCGCCCCTATTGATGGGGGTGCCTGATTCCATTTGGGCGCCCCCATCAATGGGGGCGCCTAGGGCCTCCTTTTTCCAGCTTTTTGCCTGCTTTGTCTCCACTTTTAGGTACCTGCAAGATACATGAAAATAAGGCAAATACACATACAATCTTAACCTTAAGGACTTGGTTCTGACTTCGGATTTCCACGAAACCCTAGGTCGAACAGACGCAAGTTCCCACCCCCGGGAACGCGCCTTTCACCTACTCCTTTCAGGAGACGGTTGCCACCCAGTCCATTCGGGTGGACTTTTGCTTAGCTTCCGATACTCTCGGATCTCGAGATGATCAAACCTCGACCCGTCTCTACTTCTGTCCTCAGTCATCGCTCAGCTAAGTTGCTCAATCCCTCGGACCAAGACTTCGTGCCCAAACCCTAGGTCCAGGACTTAGGTGCCCAACCCTTGGCCAGGACTTAGTGCCCAATTCCTTGAACCAGGTCTTCGGTGCCCAACCCTTGGCCAGGACTTAGTGCCCAATTCCTCGAACCAGGTCTTCGATGCCCAGTCCCCGACCAGGACTTCGTGCCCAACTTCCGGTCAGGACTTAGTTGCCCAGCCTGCGGCCAGGACTTAGTGCCCAATTCCTCGAACCAGGACTTCGTGCCTAGGTTTACCAGGACTTTGATTCACCTTGGTCCAGTTTTCTTTACTCACCCTTCCCTTGTTCAATGTATCACTGACTTAAGCATATTGTTAAACATTGAAACACTTAGAGGAGGACATCACTGATGCAACTTCCACCAACAGACTGGTCCTTCCCTAAGCCTAGGGTTACCCTTCCCGAGTACATTTCTCTCTGCACTCGAACCCTCCCGGCTTAGTTCCCAAGTACAAACACTTACACTCAGACTCTTACGATCTGGTTGACTCTTCAATCAACAGTCTCGATCTGTTGCATTCACGCCCTCTTCATCTTCGGCTCCCCTCCCTCAGATGGGCACGCAAGCCCTCGGCTCGCCTTCACGCCCTCTCCATCCTTCACGCATGCCTCGAAGTCTATGTCCCTCGGCTCATCGTCTCTGCTCCAGCAGCCTTGATCTGTCACCTTCAAGCCCTCTTCGACTTTGGCCCTCGTCCCTCGGATACGCACACAAGCCCGCGGCTTGGCTCCATTTCATCCTTCGCGTACGCCTCGAAGTCCGCTTCCCTCGGCTCATCGTACCTTCTTTGTCCATGGTCCCTTGGATGCGCACACAAGCCCACGGCTTGCCTCCATGCCACCCTTCACCTGAAGACATCCAACTAAGTCTATGTGTACCTACAAACCTGCACACTCACATACACATATTAGAACACAATAAAATCCTAACTTAACCATATTGATACACACATCAAAACTCATGATCCTCCAGATCATACTTGGGCCGATTGCCCCAACAATCTCCCCCTTTTTGATGTGTGGTAATATGTTTAAGTTAGGTAAACAAAAATAATAATAGCAATTGAAAATTAACAGCATAGCAAACAAGTGGCAACCTCCCCCTTAACCTATGTCCTCTCCCAATTTTCAATTCTTACCTACAACACCAAATTATGTTCTACCCATCTTAACACCACAAGTTTTCTCACGTCAAGTTAAACCTAACTTAACACCACACATTCTCCCCCTTTGACACCATCAAAAAGATTGCCCCAAGCAATCCTACCCCTAGTGCCAAGGAGAACCCATTTATTCCTGGAAACCCCTCAGAAATCACCAAACAGGAATACCAGTCGACTGCCCTCTGTTTCCCGCAAACCACAGAGATATCAGTCGACTGCCCCCAGGGCAGTCGACTGATACTGTCTACACCTGAAATCTTAGCCAAATTTCAGAAACCTATAGAAAATTCTACAAAATTCAAGAAAATATAAAACTTTGCAAGCATATTTGTTAGTATATAACCTACCCTAGAAAAATATGGTTTCATGAAAAATATCAAATATGCTTGACTTTTGGTACAAACTCCAATTTTATCAAAATGCAATCTTTGTATCAATTTTCAAGCCTTCATTGGATTCTATGTGTTTACCAAGGCTATCCTATTTCAAACCTAGAATTGTTTTCAAATCACCTTCCTTTCCTTTATCCATTCTCAATATGACAATAAAAAAAAACACCTCCCCCCATTTATCTCTTAACCTTTAGATAAACATGCATCTATCAAATTTATCTTACATTTCATGTCATCAATAGAACATTATTTCAATCATCATATCATGAACTGAAATAAAAGCAATATAAAACATGAAATCAAGGTTTCATACATAACTTGGCATAAAGCATAGAGAAAGTCATAAGGGTCGTAGCCCCGAAGTAGTTAAATATTAGAATTCCAAAATAGGTGTTTGAGAGATAAAACATAAATCCAAGCAAGATACTCTCAACACTAAAACTATCACATAAACTCTACTGCATGTCGTCGCCCAGAGGAGGAGGAGGAGGACCCTGATACAGGAGGTGCAACTACTGTATCATGTCGTACATCTCGTCCTGTCGCAGCCGAAACCTCTGAAAGGTCTCTGTGAGCCCATGGACCTCCTCCTGAATAGCAGTCTGTACCTGCTGAAACCCGTGGAAGTCCTCCCGGAGGCCGTGAACCTCAGGCTGGAGCTAGGAGAACTGCTCCTGTGTAACTCCTCCAGCGGGCTCCTCATCAGAACTGGAAGAATAAGAGTGTTGTCTCCAGACTATCTCCCCCTGTCAGCACTCAATCCCTGCCAAGGACAGTTGTCATGCATCAATCTGATCATAGTCCTTGGACAGATGACGTACCTGACCTCTAGTCGTGCAAATACCTCTAGACTCGAAAAACTCGGTCAGGACATGACAAAAGGGTATGTAAATCTTGCCATTCACACTGTGTGAGAAGTGAACAATGGAGGCAAAGACATGTAGGGTGACGTCAATATCTAATCGCCTCTCCAGTGCATACATCATTACCAAGTAAGAAAGCTGAATCTTCAACCTCCCCTTAGTAACAATGGGTAAGATGCAGTCTAAGACAACTTTATACAATATGTTGCTAGCTGGACTCATACGCTTAGCCTCAAAAAGGTGCTCTGTAGAAACTCAACGTCTCTCAAAATAATGAAAATGAATCTGGTCCAGGGTTACACCAGGAAAGGTAAAATGGTCGATAATTTTTGGAAAATAAGTAAATGCATTGTTGGAGGCCCTATACCCTAGAAATGATCCTAAGATTGTAGGTGTAAAGGGAATAGTCTCTCCTGCCACTAGGTGTTGGTGCAAGTTGCATCAATGATGTTTTCCTTTAAGTGTTTTAATGTTTGACAATATACTTAAGTCAGTGATACACTAAACAGACAAAGGGGAGCAAAGGAGAAGTAACCTATGTTGAAGAAAAGTCCTAGTTAATCTAGACATCGGAACCCTAATACCTAGCGAAGGGCTGCTAGGCACCTAGCAAAGGGCTGCTAGGCATAAAAGACCTAGCGAAGGGCTGCTAGGCACCTAGCGAAGGGATGCTAGGAATAGAAGACCTAGCGAAGGGCTGCTAGGCACCTAGCGAAGGGATGCTAGGCATAGAAGACCTAGCGAAGGGCTGCTAGGCACCTGGCGAAGGACTGCTAGGAAATGAAGACCTGGCGAAGGACTGCTAGGGAATGAAGTCTTGGTCCAAGGGACTGAGCAACTTAGCTGAGTGATGACTAAGAATAGGAGTAGAGACGGGTCAGGGTTTGGGCGTCTCGAGGTCCGGAGGTATCGGAAGCTAAGCAAAAGTCCACCTGAAGGGCTGGGTGGCAATCGTCTCCTGAAAGGAGTAGGTGAAGGGCAAGTTCTCGGGGATGGGAACTTGAGCCGGTTCGACCTAGGGTTTCGTGGAGATCCGAAGTCAGAACCAAGTCCTTAAGACCAATATTATATGTATCTATGCTTTGTGGTTATATATCTTGCAGGTACCAAGAGTGAAAGAAATTGTAGGCTGCTGGAGGCCCTAAGCAGGGCGCCCCCATGCATCCAGGGCACCCCCTGTTGGGACCGGGTGCATGTCGACAAGGATACGAGTTCGTAAAATTTTAAATTTTTACGTGCAGCGGAAGAATTTGCATAAAATAATTTCCTAAATTTTTTAACTTCGTATCTAGCATGCAACCTTATAGTGTATCGATATAATCATAAAATAAAAGTTTATGGAAAAGTAAACTAATTTACTTTTATACCTTGCGTAACTCGAAGAAAGGGACGAGATACAACCGTAGCGTCCCTTGGAAGCTTCGCCTCTATTCGCATCCACGCCGAGTTCTCTTCGGGATGACTTCGCAAAGTCACGAGTTTTGTGCCGACGAGAACTACTAGATTCTCGAAAGGCACAACTAGAAGGTTAAGAGAAAAATTAGGAAAACTAACCAACGAAGTAACGGAATCGGATTCCGGGAAGAGAGGAGTCGCTATCCGCTTCTTCTTCTTCGTGTTCGGGTTCTCCTTCTTCTTGTTAGCTCACGCCAACCTTGCTTGGTGTTGATAGGGTGCGCCGGCCCTAGCAACCAAGAGAGAGCCGGCCCTAAATCAATGAAGGGCGCCGGCCCTAATGAAGAAGAAGGAAGAATAGAGGAGAGATTAAGAGAGAGAGAGAGAGAGCTCTATTATTAGTTAATTCGGGAATAAGGGCTAGCCTTTGGTTCCTTTATATAGTAGCAACTCCTTTGCTAAGTCTCCCTCTAAACCGAATTAACGGAATTAACGGAATTAGTTATAAGAAATTTATCTTATAAATTTTCTTATTGCTTATTCCGTTTAAGCCTAGTTTTATTATAACTAATTTATAATAAAACAAATTAGTTATCATAAGAAATTTATCCTATAAATTCTCTTATGAATTTTATTATAACTAACTTTATAATAAAACTAACTAATTATCATAAGAAATTTATCCTATAAATTCTTATGAATTATTCCGTTTAAAACAAGTTTTATTATAACTAATTTATAATAAAACAAATTCTTCTTCTCTTTAAATTATAGAATAAATTTTATAAGAAATTTATAAACTTTCTTATTATGGAAAAATCAATTCATAATTGATTTTATAAAATTAAAATAAACCAATTCATGGATTATTTTAATCTTTCATAAAAGAATAAATTTCTATAAATTTATTTATATAAATTTCTTTATACAAATTTATTTATCCATAATTTATAAAATAAATCACGCTGGATTTATCTTATTAATTAAACCAAAATTAATTGGTTTTCTCCTCTTATTGTGGCCGACCACCAAAGGGGGGTTTGGCACCCTCTTTGGCCGGCCAAACCAACCCGGACCGCCGCGAATTAAACTCATTTAATTCGCCCAAAAAGCCTTCAAAAGACTTAGCCATTTTTAGCTTCCATTGCGCCTCTGACTAACTCAGATTCGACTTATTTCTCTTGATCGGAAAATCCAATTTTCAACTCGTTTTAAATCCCTCGGATTACTCGTAGTGCGTGTGACTAAATAGGCTTTCGATTTATGTTGGCCGTCTATAATTAACTAATTATAGAACGATCATGAGTGGCACCTAGTAGTACATCATGATCCCCAATTAATCGAAAGATCAACGGTTTGACCTCAGAAGAAATTATTCTGAAACCCTTCAGCAGCTCTAATGAATCGTGCCCCATTCCCTTCACCACCTTATACCCACTTGGTTCAGGACACGGTCAATGGTGTCAGTTCCCACTAGGCTGACTACGTCACACCTAGCCCAAGTAATGTCTTACTCGTCCTTTGGATTTCTAATTACTCTCATGTATTTTAGAGACTCTCACTCTAAACATGATATGCTCTGGCCAGAGGCTTTGAGTAACAATCCGACGATAGGCCTGGGTATACATCTCCTCGCAAGGAGTGGTGAATCCTTTGTAGGCTGTTCAAACATCTTCGGGCACTTCGGCTTATACCCGATCATCCTGGGTCCACACCTCCTTGGAGATGCTTGCTTAAGATGTCAAAGTATAAGTCTCCATGACCAAGATGACTTGAACACCGCAAGTCAAAGGAACATCGCATTTAAGCCGCAGTAAGATCTTCATTGACATATCTACATGTAGATTCCCATATGAAGTCTTACAGCTAGTCACTCCAATGAACTAGTTCCCTTAACTAGCATCCATGTTTATCTCCGGACATCCCAATGTCACCAGCCAGTGAGAATCAGCTGAATAGAGAATAACCCATGCTAGTCTCAACAGAATTGATAATGTCCGTATTTATCAATTCATCGACTAGGGATATTTCCAACACTTCACATTTGCACATTTAGAGATAATCACTGGTTGTGATCCCATCACAAATTCTCTTACGCTGTGAACTGTATGGCGGACATTCAGTAGATGAGTTTAAGATCCCAATCAAATACACAAACATGTATACTCAAATAGTGAATTATCATTTATTAAAATAAATGTTTACAATCATAAGGCGATTGCCTTAGGACACTTCTCTCATATCACTAACAAACTCCCACTTGGCCTAATGCCAATCGCTACGGTATCCAATACCACAGGCTCTAACATGACTCTCAAACTTGCTTTGAGGCAAGGCCTTAGTTAAAGGATCCACTATGTTCCTTTCAGTGGGAACTCTCTCAATTTGTATATCATTCCTACTTATAATCTCTCTGATCAGATGATAGCGGCGAAGCACGTGTTTGGATCGCTGATGAGACCTTGGTTCCTTTGCTTGTGCAATAGCTCCATTGTTGTCGCAGTAAACCGACACTGCATCATCAATGGTTGGAACCACGCCAAGTTCGGAGACGAACTTCTTGATCCAGACTGCTTCCTTTGCTGCTTCCGAAGCTGCGATATATTCCGCTTCCGTGGTGGAATCCGCTACGGTGTCTTGTTTGGAACTTTTCCAACTTACTGCGCCTCCATTCAAAGTAAATACGTATTCAGACTGCGATTTGGAGTCATCCTTATCTGTCTGGAAACTGGCATCTGTATACCCACGTATTACCATATCTCCTTCTCCATATATTAGGAACACATCCTTAGTTCTTCTTAAGTACTTAAGGATTGTCTTAACAGCCGCCCAGTGATCCATTCCTGGATCCGACTGGTATCTGCTTGTGACGCTCAAAGCATACGATACATCAGGCCTAGTACATAACATAGCATACATGATAGATCCTATCGTGGATGCATAGGGAATCTTATTCATGCAAATCCTCTCGTCTTCTGTGCGCGGACACATAGACTTTGAAATGTTGATCCCATGCCTGATGGGAAGGTAACCTTTCTTGGATTCCGACATGCTAAACCATTTTAGCACTCGGTCTATATATGTAGACTGCGAAAGACCAAGCAACCGTTTTGATCTATCTCTATAGATTCTAATCCCAAGGATATAGGTTGCTTCTCCCAGGTCTTTCATGGAGAAAGTTTTGGATAACCAAATTTTAACTGTCTGTAAGACTGAAATATCGTTTCCTATAAGTAAGATGTCGTCGACATATAATACTAGGAATACGACTGCACTCCCACTAACCTTCTTGTACACACAGGGTTCGTCAGGATTTTGTGAGAAATCAAACTTTTTGATTGTCTCATCAAAACGGATGTTCCAGCTCCTAGATGCTTGCTTCAGTCCATATATGGATCGTCGAAGCTTGCATACCTTGGTTTTATCAACCGATGTGAAACCTTCAGGCTGTATCATGTATACGTCCTCAAGCAGGTTTCCGTTAAGGAAAGCTGTTTTCACATCCATTTGCCATATCTCATAATCATAATGAGCTGCTATGGCTAGGAGCATCCGAATGGATTTAAGCATAGCTACTGGCGAATAGGTTTCGTCATAATCAATTCCTTGTTTCTGACGATATCCTTTTGCCACTAATCTAGCCTTAAAGGTAACAACATTACCTTCCATGTCGGTTTTCTTCTTGAAAACCCACTTGCACCCTATGGGTTTAATCCCTTCAGGTGGGTTAACCAAGTCCCATACTTGATTTTCGTACATGGAATCCATTTCCGACTTCATGGCTTCAAGCCATTTGTCCCTTTCTGAATTTTTCAGAACATCTTCGTAACTGATAGGTTCGTCATCGCCAATGAGCAACACGTCGTTCGATTCACTTACGAGAAATCCGTATCTCTCTGGAATGTTGCGTGTCTTATCAGACCTACGAAGAGGTAGTGTAGTTTTAGGTTCAACTGATAGCTCATCATTATGAATTATCGGTTGTGGGCTTAGACTCGGTGTCTCTGTAATGTCTATTGGAGTTTCTTGAACTTCATCAAGTTCAATGTCACTCCCACTGTTTTCTTGTAAAAGAAATTCTTTTTCTAGAAATACAGCATGCCTTGAGACAAACACCTTTTGTTCCAAGGGATGATAGAATTGGTAACCCTTCGTTTCCTTAGGGTATCCAATAAATAGACATTTATCAGACTCAGCATCCAATTTATCTGATACAACCCGCTTCACATAAGCAGGACAACCCCATATCTTAAGGTGAGTTAAGTGAGGTTTCTTACTATTCCAAATCTCATATGGAGTAGTAGAGACTACCTTGGTCGGGACTCTGTTTAATAAATAAACAGCTGTCTTAAGTGCATAACCCCAAAAGGATTTTGGAAGAGTTGCATGATTTATCATCGACCTAACCATGTCCATCAAGGTTCGGTTTCGCCTCTCAGATACACCATTATGCTGTGGTGTATATGGCGGAGTCCATTGGGATAATATCCCATTGTCCCTTAGATAATCTTGAAACTCTTGACTTAAGTATTCACCACCCCGATCGGATCGAAGTATTTTAATACTTTTGCCAAGTTGTTTCTCTACTTCATTTCTGAACTCTTTGAATTTCTCAAAGCTTCAGATTTGTGTTTCATCAAGAACACGTACCCGAATCGTGAGTGATCATCGATAAAGGTGATGAAGTAGCTATAGCCTCCTTGTGCAGGAGTTGACATTGGTCCACATACATCAGTATGTATTAGACCAAGCAATCTCCCACTGGATTACCTTTTCCGGAAAAGGGTAATTTGGTCATCTTGCCTTTTAAGCACGATTCGCATGTATCAAATGAATCGGGTTCAAATGATTCCAAAATTCCACATCGGTGCAATTCGGTCATGCGTTTCTTACTTACATGGCCAAGACGGCAATGCCAAGTGTAGGAGTCTATTCGATTATCTATTCGAGCACGTTTGTTGCTAACTTCGATATTGAAAACGTCACTGGATAAATCTAACGTGTAGATGCCATTGCACAAAGTTCCATTCCCATAAAGAACGCCATTTAAAGTTATGTAACAACAATTGTTACTAAAAGTTAAATGATAACCCTTTTCATTCAAACATGAAATAGATACAATGTTCTTTATTAACGAAGGAACGAAATAACAATTATCCAATTCTAAGATACGTCCAGTCGGGAGCTTTAGCAAATATGTTCCGATGGCAACAGCAGCAATCCTTGCTCCATTTCCAACTCGCAAATCTGCTTCTCCCTTGACGAGTCTTCTTCTATTCCTTAGCCCCTGTATGTCATTACATATATGTGAGCTACACCCAGTATCAAGTACCCAGGTATTTGAGGAAATAGAGTGACATTCAATAACGAAGATACCTGAAGAGGACAGGGCATCGGATGCCTTCTTCTTCAAGGACTCAAGATAAACCTTGCAATTTCTTCGCCAGTGACCCTCCTTGCCACAATGATGGCAAGTGCCTTTTGGTTTCTTTTCAATCTTTTTAGCCTTTTTCTTCTTTCCCTTATTCTGTTCTTTGGCCTTCCTCTTAGAACCTTTCTTCGAGTAACCAACTAACAGAACTGCCTTTTGTTCCTGCTTTACAGAAGGCTCTACAGACCTCAGCAGGTTAACTAACTCAGGAATGGTAGTTTCCAGCTTGTTCATCCGATAGTTCATCACAAATTGCGAATAACTTTTGGGCAAACAACTCAGAATTAAGTCAATACTTAGTTCATGATCCATTGCAAAATCGAGTGTGTTCAGTCGCTCAATGTACCCCAACATCTTTAGCACAAACTGCGAGGCAGAAGTGCCTTCTTGCATCTTAGTTGTGAAGAGGAGTCTGGAGACTTCGAACCTTTCGGATCTCGCCTGCTCTTCAAACAACTCATTAAGATGGAAGATGATGGTATAAGCATCCATATGCTCATGCTGCTTTTGCAGCTCAGGTACCATAGAGGCTAGCATGATGTAACTTGCAAGTTCAGAATCGGTCACATGTTTCTGATAGGCCACCAATTGGTCTGGAGTTGCATCTGCTGGAGGATTTGAGGGAAGTAGACTTCAAGGACATAAGCAATCTTCTCTGCCTTGAGGACTATCCTCA
>JAGFNQ010006465.1:53096-166456 GCA_024364735.1 Boesenbergia rotunda
TTCGCGTCCACGCCGAGTTCTCTTCGGGATGACTTCGCAAAGTCACGAGTTTTGTGCCGACGAGAACTACTAGATTCTCGGAAGGCACAACTAGAAGGTTAAGAGAAAAATTAGGAAAACTAACCAACGAAGTAACGGAATCGAATTCCGGGAAGAGAGGAGTCGCTATCCGCTTCTTCTTCTTCTGTGTTCGGGTTCTCCTTCTTCTTGTTAGCTCACGCCAACCTTGCTTGGTGTTGATAGGGTGCGCCGGCCCTAGCAACCAGAGAGAGCCGGCCCTAAATCAATGAAGGGCGCCGGCCCTAATGAAGAAGAAGGAAGAATAGAGGAGAGATTAAGAGAGAGAGAGAGAGAGAGCTCTATTATTAGTTAATTCGGGAATAAGGGCTAGCCTTTGGTTCCTTTATATAGTAGCAACTCCTTTGCTAAGTCTCCCTCTAAACCGAATTAACGGAATTAACGGAATTAGTTATAAGAAATTTATCTATAAATTTCTTATTGCTTATTCCGTTTAAGCCTAGTTTTATTATAACTAATTTATAATAAAACAAATTAGTTATCATAAGAAATTTATCCTATAAAGTCTCTTATGAATTTTATTATAACTAACTTTATAATAAAACTAACTAATTATCATAAGAAATTTATCCTATAAATTCTTATGAATTATTCCGTTTAAAACAAGTTTTATTATAACTAATTTATAATAAAACAAATTCTTCTTCTCTTTAAATTATAGAATAAATTTATAAGAAATTTATAAACTTTCTTATTATGGAAAAATCAATTCATAATTGATTTTATAAAATTAAAATAAACCAATTCATGGATTATTTTAATCTTCCATAAAAGAATAAATTTCTATAAATTTATTTATATAAATTTCTTTATACAAATTTATTTATCCATAATTTATAAAATAAATCACGCTGGATTTATCTTATTAATTAAACCAAAATTAATTGGTTTTCTCCTCTTATTGTGGCCGACCACCAAAGGGGGGTTTGGCACCCTCTTTGGCCGGCCAACCAACCCGACCGCCGCGAATTAAACTCATTTAATTCGCCCAAAAAGCCTTCAAAAGACTTAGCCATTTTTAGCTTCCATTGCGCCTCTGACTAACTCAGATTCGAACTTATTTCTCTTGATCGGAAAATCCAATTTTCAACTCGTTTTAAATCCCTCGGATTACTCGTAGTGCGTGTGACTAAATAGGCTTTCGATTTATGTTGGCCGTCTATAATTAACTAATTATAGAACGATCATGAGTGGCACCTAGTAGTACATCATGATCCCCAATTAATCGAAAGATCAACGGTTTGACCTCAGAAGAAATTATTCTGAAACCCTTCAGCAGCTCTAATGAATCGTGCCCCATTCCTTCACCACCTTATACCCACTTGGTTCAGGACACGGTCAATGGTGTCAGTTCCCACTAGGCTGACTACGTCACACCTAGCCCAAGTAATGTCTTACTCGTCCTTTGGATTTCTAATTACTCTCATGTATTTTAGAGACTCTCACTCTAAACATGATATGCTCTGGCCAGAGGCTTTGAGTAACAATCCGACGATAGGCCTGGGTATACATCTCCTCGCAAGGAGTGGTGAATCCTTTGTAGGCTGTTCAAACATCTTCGGGCACTTCGGCTTATACCCGATCATCCTGGGTCCACACCTCCTTGGAGATGCTTGCTTAAGATGTCAAAGTATAAGTCTCCATGACCAAGATGACTTGAACACCGCAAGTCAAAGGAACATCGCACTTAAGCCGCAGTAAGATCTTCATTGACATATCTACATGTAGATTCCCATATGAAGTCTTACAGCTAGTCACTCCAATGAACTAGTTCCCTTAACTAGCATCCATGTTTATCTCCGGACATCCCAATGTCACCAGCCAATGAGAATCAGCTGAATAGAGAATAACCCATGCTAGTCTCAACAGAATTGATAATGTCCGTATTTATCAATTCATCGACTAGGGATATTTCCAACACTTCACATTTGCACATTTAGAGATAATCACTGGTTGTGATCCCATCACAAATTCTCTTACGCTGTGAACTGTATGGCGGACATTCAGTAGATGAGTTTAAGATCCCAATCAAATACACAAACATGTATACTCAAATAGTGAATTATCATTTATTAAAATAAATGTTTACAATCATAAGGCGATTGCCTTAGGACACTTCTCTCATATCACTAACTCCCCCAACAGTGGGGGCACCCCAGACAGTGCTAAAGATGCAGTAAAAGTGAAGCAGGCAGAACAGGTGTTAAGCAGGGCGCCCGGAGCGTTCGGGGCGTCCGGGTTCGAACCTATTTATGCTGTTTCATGTCAAAAACACAGATAAGCCTCCATGAGGGTGCCCGGAAGGTCTGAGGCACCCTGGTCAAAGTTGGTATCAGCTGCTGCGAGGTAGGCGCAGGGATAAAGTTTGACCGAGTCTTCCGGGGTGCCCCCAGCGTTCAGGGCGCCCCCAGGAGGCCTGTATAAGGGGCTTCGACCCCTTTGCTTCAACAACAACTTCTAAGAGCGATCCCAAGCATTCTGACCGATGACAACACGCTAGAGATGAGGCTCTACGACCGGGAGGCTCCAGGAGGAGGTGCGCGGCACTTCGGAGGTCCAGATCGGCCGAGCTTCAAACTTTGTCTTGTTGGTTTGCTTTTATTTAATTACCGTACTTAAGTTTCTATATTATTGCTTGTAATCCTGCACTGTAAGTCGGGTTTCTCCGCCTCTAGAAAGTCCGGGAAGGAGAACAATAGTGGACGGGCGTTCCCGTGCATAGGCCTTGGATGTACTGACCCTGGGGGGTCAGGAACCAAGTAAAAATCCGCTGTGTCCTTTGCTTTATTTTTTCGTTCTATTTATTTTCCACTGCGCTACTAATATTCTAAGTCCAGAACGAACGAAAGTTTTACGAAGAATTCCGAAAGATTTTTCACGATCGATATTCACCCCCCCCCCTCTATCGACGGCACCGGTCCTACACTAGGGACTCATAAGTCCCATTATCCGAATCAATGCATGTAAGGTTGGCGTAAAATTCCTTACACATGTCAATATTGACATTATGCTGACAATAAACTAATTTTGCTAGACCAAAGTAGGTAATCATCTCAAAAATATGAGGAGTCTTCTCCTGAAAGTATGTCCGGTTGAGATACCGGCAATTCATCAAGACAAACTCATTATCCTCAAATCGTCGTAGACACTCCTCGTACCGGAACCGAGGTGCCTCTGGATCTATATGACCTTGTTGTGATGACCCCTCACCCTTTCTTTTCTTTTGGACAACTCTAATGTAACCATACCCATGCATGTGCCACACATTACCCCACAATGAGGAAACACAAAGAAAAACATGCACAAAGAAACAAATTAGTTCCGAACTATGAACTAACTGTGAAAAATACATTACACAAATAGTTACCGTTTCTCCCTTCGTTGCATGGTGAAGATGGGCGAGGATTGACTTGAGAGAAGAGGTTTTACTAGCCCTAGGTTTAGATCTGAGGTGGGAGGAGGCTAGAGAGGTGTTTTAGGGCTTGGGGAATGCCTTAGATCAAGAGAGGAGGTCGGGGAAGAAGGAATCTCGCAGGGGGTGGCACCGAAAACCCTAGGTTCGGCCACCCCCACTCGGCCTTTTCTATTTAAAACCACGCATATCAGTCGATTGCCCCTGGGGCAGTCGACTAAGAAACTAACCCGAGAGTTCAGTCGACTGCCTAGCGGCAGTCGACTGATAACCGTGAATTTCTAATTTTTCAGTCTGAATTTCAGAAATGCGTAACTAATTCCACAAACCTCCAAAAAATCTGAAATTTTGTATAGAGATTTGTGGAGCCTATGTTTACTTGGAAAAAATATATTTTTAGACAAACCTACTCCGGATCCCAAGATTGGCATGAAATTCAAAACTACCTAAATTGTGTCATTGAAACTCATCCAAAAGTTCTAGTTTCGACCTCTCCTTGATGTATCTTCCCATACTTAATCACAATACATTCCTAGCACTGAGTTGTATGACATCTACCCACTAAAAACCAATTTTCACATAATATGATCCCATTCTTATCTTTTACTTCACAAACTTCCTTTTAATGTGTCAATTTGTTGAGGCAATCGACCCTGAGATGATATGGAGGATCATGATATTTTGATGTATGAACAATATGGTTAAGTTAGGATTTGAGTTGTTCTCATATGTGTACATGAGTGTGCAGGTATACAGGTACACATGGACTTGGTTGATGCCTTCAGGTGAAGGATGGCATGGAGGCAAGCTGGAGGTTTGCGTGCGCATCCGAGGGACCGTTGGATAGCAGAGATGATGAGCCGAGGGATGCAGACTTCGAGGCGTACGTGAAGGGTGGCATGGAGGCAAGCTGGAGGCTTGCGTAAGCATCCGAGGGACGAGGGCCAAAGATGAAGAGGGCGTGAAGGCAACAGTCAAGACTGCTGGTGAAGAGTCAACTGAGTTGTAAGGGTCTGAGTATGGGTGTGTGTACTCAGGGGCTAAGCCGGGAGGGTTTGAGTGCGGAGCGAGTTGTACTCAGGAGTGAAACCCTAGGCTTAGGTGTGTACCAGTCGACTGGCCCATGGGCAATCGACTCGCATAGGCTGAAACAGGCTGGCAGATTCGAGCGTTGTGCTGTAACGGTCGGATCTGAGTGGGGCCAGTCGACTGCCTCAGGGGCAGTCGACTGGTAGCGACTATTTCAGATTCGAGCCCTATTTAAAGGGGCTCGTTTCCTACTAACTTGCTTGACGAAACTCGCTTGGGTGAAGTGAGTTAGTAGTCTATTGTGATCAGAGAGTGTCCAAAGTGTTGTGGCGAGGTTTCTCCACCCACAAGGAGCGACAGATCTAGCCGGAGGTTATCCGGGGGTTGTTCCACCGAAGGATTCTTGGATTATTCACCCGACCGGGGTGAATACCAAGTAAATCAGGTTGTTAGCATTGTTTTATTTCTGATTTACTTTGCATATTATTGTTTCCGCTGCGCTAACGACTTTGTAGAGATCAAAACAACGAAAAAGTGCTATTCACCCCCTCTAGCACACCGAAAATGATCTATCACAATTCTCTAGAATTAAGACTCAAATGAGTCTTCCAAATCCTTTGGCACATCCCTAAATTCATTTAATCTTCTTGAAGAAATCCTCCTGAGATCCATTGACCATAGATCTCATTTTATCCTCTAGAGCTCTCCCTTGAGCTCTTAGCCCGAGTCACCTCCCTAGGTTACTCATCTACAAAAGCAAGACCACACTGGTGTATCTCCAGTGCTTCTTGACCTTCAACTCTCACTCTCTTAACTTTATATACATTTTTCTTAGTCAAATCCTTCTTTTCTCCTCTAAATGACTTTTTCTTGTCATTTTTGGACTTTTCCTTGCTATAGTCATATGACCCCCTTGATTGGTATCCTAGTCCCGGCCTACCATTCCTAAGGTGTTGGTCATTTGGTATCATACTTAATCCCTTGGACCCCCTAATGAGTTTATCTAGATTCTTTTCTTACTTATCAAGCTTTGCCCTCAAAGCTTGATTTTCCTTCTCTAGGTTCCTAACCTTAATATCACCATGACCATTTTGATCATTCCTAGACCTACCCATTTTTTTAGGCATGTGTCTCCCTTTCTTAGGGTTGATGCCTTGGTCCTTAGGTCTAGAAGCCCTAGATTTATCATGAATCATGGATTCTTGAGAATTTTGGCACGCAATGTTATTTCTATTCTTATCATGATACTTGAAACCAAAATTACGCATAGGCAAGCAATCATTAATATTTCTAGCACTCATAAAAGCATTTAAAGCATAAGTAAAGTTAGGAATGACCTCCCTTACCCTTGTAGCTCCCCCTTGATGTGAGCTTCTTTTCTTTTCCTCTTTTTCCCATCTTCTTAAATGCTCCATTTTCTTGAGCTCTCCTTTTTTTGGACATTGGGTGTGGTAATGTCCTAGCTCCCCACAAGTGTAGCACCTAATGTGCATCATTTCTTTCTTTTCCCTATAACCCACATTAGATTTTAAATGAATGTACCCGGGTTTAGGGTTTACCTCCTTCTTACCCAATGGACACTTGTCCTTGTAGTGCCCTCTTTTGTTGCATCCAAAGCATACGATGTGGTCCTTGGTTCTTGCTTTGGTAGAGGTAGGAGCTTCTTCTTGCTCCGGTGTGGAAGTGAGTCTCTCCTCCCCCTCAATCCTTGAGGTGGAGACTTCTTTTTCTTCCCTTGATGAAGTGGATGACCTCTCACTCTCTTCTTCCACTTCACTTGATGAGATGAGCAATTCTTCTTCTTCTTTGTCTTCTTGGACCATTGAGTTTATTTCCTTTGGCTCTTCTACCTTTTGGGCTTGTGTAGGATTCTCATGAAATTCTTCCTATTTGTTCTACAACTCATATGCGTTTTTATATTCACCTACACCACTCAACACATTATTAGGCAAAATATTACTTAATATACCAATTACCTTCTCATTTGCCTTAGATTGGGCTTGTTACTCCTTAGTCCAATATCTAGGTCGAAGTTTTTTTCATGTTTATCTCTTGGAATTTCAAATGGCTCTTCTAGCATCACCATGCACTCCCAATCCGTTCCAAACTATGTCTTCATTCTTGTCCTCCAATAGTCAAAATCTTCATAATCATAAGGCGGTAGAATATTGATATCATCCCCCAACTTGTCTTCCATCATCATTCCCTCTAGCTTGTGCTCTTTTAGCGGTTATTCCAACAAGAGCGAACCTTCGCTCTGATACCACTTGTTAGATTATGACCATCAAGCTAGAGGGGGGTGAATAGCTTCTTTCGATTCTCTTCCTATAATCGTTAGAGCGCAAGTGGAATATACTAAATAAAATCAAAACTAACGAAAAAGAACATACCTATTTACGTGGTTCGGAGATAAAACTCCTACTCCACGGTTGCCCGTAAGGTGGGCGATCCCTAATCCGTTGTTGGATGATTCCCCGGAGCACCTCTGGCTAGATCTCGTAGCTCCTTACGGGTGGAGAAACCTCACCACAACTTCTGGACACTACCTGAGCACAATAAACTACTAACCAACTCTATCCAAGCAAGTTTCGTCAAGGAAGAAACACCTTAAACAAGATCTCTTAAATAGAGCTCGAGTTCTAATATGGCCGCTATCAGTCGACTGCCTCAAGGGCAGTCGACTTGTCCCACTCAGATTCGAACGTTGCAAGCCCAACGTTTGAATCTCCAGCCATCACCAGTCAACTGTCCCAGGGGCAGTCGACTGGTCCTTCCCTAAGCCTAGGGTTACCCTTCCCGAGTACATTTCTCTCCGCACTCGAGCCCTCCCGGCTTAGTTCCCGTGTACAAACACTCACACTCTGACCCTTACGACCTGGTTAACTCTTCAATCAACAATCTCGATCTGTTGCCTTCACACCCTCTTCATCTTCGACTCCCGTCCCTCAGATGGGCACGCAAGCCCTCGGCTTGCCTCCATGCCATCCTTCACACATGCCTCGAAGTCCGCATCTCTCAGCTCATCGTCTCTGATCCAGCAGCCTCTATCTGTCGCCTTCAAGCCCTCTCCGACTTTGGCCCTCGTCCCTCGAATACACACACAAGCCCGCGGCTTGCCTCCATGCCATCCTTCACGTACACCTCGAAGTCCGCTTCCCTAGGCTCATCGTACCTTCTTTGTCCATAGTCCCTCGGATGCGCACACAAGCTCACGGCTTGCCTCTATGCAACCCTTCACCTAAAGACAACCAACCAAGTCTATGTGTACCTGCAAACCTGCACACTCACATACACATATTAGAACACAATAAAACCCTAACTTAACCATATTGACACACACATCAAAACCCATGATCCTCCAGATCATACTTGGGCTGATTGCCCCAACAAGGGATTACCTCCCTTACCCTTGTAGCTCCCCCTTAATATGAGCTCTTCTTTTTCTCCTTTTCCCACTTCCTCAAATGCTTCAATTTCTTGAATTCTCCTTTCCTTGAGCATTTGGTGTGGTAGTGTCCTAGCTCACCACACGTGTAGCACCTAATGTACTTTTTCTCCTTCTTTTCCCTACAATCCATGTTAGATTTTAAAGGAATTGACTTGGGTTTAGGGTTTACCTCCTTTTTACCTAATGGATACTTATCCTTGTAGTGTCCCTTCTTGTTGCATCCAAAGCAAATGATGTGGTCTTTAGACTTCGCTTTGGTGAAGGTGGACACTTCTTCTTGCTCCGGTATTGAGGATGGTCTCTTCTCCCCCTCAATCCTTGAAGTGGAGACCTCTTCTTCTTCTCTTGATGAAGTGGATAATCTTTCACTTTCTTGTGTCACTTCACTTGATGAGATGGATGAATCTTTTCCTTCTTTCTCCTTCTCTTTGGATGTTGAGCTTATTTCCTTGAGTTCTTTCACTACTTGGACTTGCGTAGGATTTTCATGAAACGCTAATACCTTGCTCCATAATTCGTGTGCGTTTTTGTATTCACTTACACCACTAATTATATCATTAGGCAAAACATCGATTAATATTGAAATTACCTTTTCGTTGGCCTTTGATTGGGCTTGTTGCTTCTTGGTCTAATATCTTGGTCGGAGCTTCTTCTCATGTTTGTCTCTTGGAACTTCAAATGGCTCTTCTAGCACGATCATGTAGTTCCAATCCATACCGAACCATGTCTTTATCCGCATCTTCCAATACCCGAAACTCTCATGATCGTAGGAAGGTGGAATATTGATGTCATCCCCAAATCATTCTTCAATCGTCATTTCCTCTAGGTTTTTGCTCTCTCAGCGGTTAGTCCGTAGATGAGCGAACCTTGCTCTGATACCACTTGTTGGGACCTTTCGGTTTAGCTAGAGGGGGTGAATAGCTTTCGATTCGATTTTCTTCCTATAAGTTGTTAGTGCGTAAGCAGAATAACAAAAACTAAAACTAACAACTAAGAAAGACACACCTATTTACGTGGTTCGGAGATAAAGCTCCTACTCCAAGGCTGCCCGTAAGGTGGACGATCCTGATCCTTTGGTGGATGATTCCCCGGAGCACCTTCGACTAATTCTTGTCGCTCCTTATAGGTGGAGAAATCTCGTCACAACCCTTTGACATGACCTGAGCACTTGTAGGCTACTAACAGGCTCTAACCATACTTGTTTCGCCAAAGAACAGTAGTCAAACACGAGCTCTCTTAAATAGAGCTCGATCCTATTTTGACCATTACCAGTTGACTGCCCTGGGGCAGTCGACTGGTTTTCGCAAATTCAAATGTCACCGCCTTAATGATTCACATTCTGGTTGACACCAGTCGACTGCATCAGTTGACTGGTCCATTACCAGTCGACTGATGTCTATGTGCTCTACCCCAGTCGACTAATCAAGCATCAGTCGACTGCCACCTAAGGTTTCCCTTTCCGAGTACAATTCTCTCAGCACTCGAACCCTAGGATTTTCCGAGTACAGTTCTCTCAGCACTCGAATCCTCACGACTCAGTTGACTCTTCCTCCAGCAGTCTCGACCTGTTGCCTTCAAGCCCTCTTCGACTTTGGCTCTCGTCCCTCGGATGCATGCAAGCCCGCAGCTTGTCTCCCATGCCACCCTTCACGCATGCCTCGAAGTCCACTTCCCTCAGCTCATCGTCCCTGCTCCAGCAGCCTCGATATGTTTCCCCCAAGCCCTCTTCGACTTTGACTCTCGTCCCTCTGATGCATGCAAGCCCACGACTTGTCTCCCATGCTATCCTTCACGTATGACTCGAAGTCCGCTTCTCTCGGCTCATTGTCCCTGCTTTGTCCACGGACCCTTGGATGCATGCAAGCCCTCAACTTGTCTCCCATGCCACCCTTCTCCGGCCCCGAAGACGTCCAACTAAGTCTATGTGTATCCTGCAAACCTGTACACTCACATACATACATTAGATCAACATGAAACCCTAACTTACTCATATTGGCACACACATCAACTCATGATCTATCTGATTACACTTGGGTTGATTGCACCAACACTTTTCACTCAAAAATATCAAACTTTTCTTCCCCTTAAGAAACTATTAAGATTCTTACTAGAATATAAAATATTTTCATTTTTTTGTTAACCCCGATTTTTTTTTGATGTGATCAAAGGGGGTGAATTTGGGGGGTTTAGATAATGGGGAGATTTATTTGATATTTATTTAATTGCCAAATTTCATTTACTTAATTGCATAATCTATCTTATTATTTTTTATAGACTATGCTATTTTCTTATTTGATTTACCCTAACTGAACTTAGGCTGATACACATAAAAAAGAGAGAGATTGTAAGTACCCCGGGTGAGTTTTGATGTGATCAACCAAATCAAGTTAGGTCCTGTGTATTTTTTATCCTTGTGTCTAAGTGTGCAGGAGTTTAAGAGCACAGGAAGTTGAGTGAAAGATGCAATAGACGAGAAGGATGGTACAGAGAAGCGAGCCGACGAGCTTGGTGTATCCGAGGAACACAAAGGCTGTGGAAGAGTACATCGGTGGACGAGAAGAGTGTGTGCGACGTCTGAGGGATAAGAAGCTGAGTAGGAAGCTAGTTCGAGGTGAAAGTCGGAGTCGGGTTCGGGTGAGCCTAACTCTGGTTGGCCGAAAATCAACTAAGCAAATGAAGACAGAGAAAGTCAACACGAATGTTGACTTTGGTAAAAAGGTCAACTGAGGCGCTTCATTTGAAAAGATTGAGTTTTGCTCAAAAGCTAAACTAAGGAGCAAAACTTATCGTCTTAGGTCAGAATTAAGGTGCCTCAGATCAAAACTTATCGTTGAGCAATCGTAGGCATCATGGATAAAATCGTATCTAACTGAGGCGCCTCAGGCCTATGTTAGTACAATGGTAACATCTATTTTCGGGTTATAAATATCCTCTAGAGCTAAGAAAAAAGAACAACCATTGTAATACTCTTTCCAAGTCTTTCTACGAGTTGTTTAACATTTGTAAGAAACTTCTCCGTCTACACTAAAGGAGACATTTTTAGTGGAGATTTTTCAAAGTCTTAGATTAGCAATCGCCCCGATTACACCCAAGTAAAATCTTTCTAGTCTCTTACTGATATTTTATTTGTTGTTTATGATTAAATTAATTACTTAACTAATCTTCTATCTTTGCAAAGAAAGGACACAAGATATAGTTTAACTCTGCAGGGCTATTCACCCCCTCAAGTCTGCCTGCATGGGACCTACAACTACTACTGAGCTATTACATAGTTGTAGCAATTACGATTTCATAGTTACTATAATACGAAAAAAATTAAGGTAAAATTGTTCGAAACATCCCATAAGGATTTAAATGATGTTTTTTGGTTTAAAGTCTAACCGTTATGAGTTCTACCCCTTAATTAGTTGTAGATATTTGAATGAGCTTGAATTTGATATATTATATGTCACGTAGGTCATCTCATCCCATCTGTGTGACTGAGTGGGTAGGGTTGTGACAACTGTATGCACTCCAACGAATACCACAGAAAGGTGTGGCTGAGTGGACAGGATGCTGGGAGCCAACTGCTCCAAACCCTGATGTATAGGGGGAGCTATCAACAACTCTAGTATCCCTCGAAAACAACGGTGAGGGTGTCACTGATTGCCTACAACTGCAATATGCATGTGTGGCTAACAGGACAGTTGCTCGCACTCTAGCAACTACCATGACAACAAGTGGTTGAGTGAACTGAGCAGCTAAATGACTAATGATGACTTAACCATATGGAAGCCCAACAGTCATTAGTATGCAACGTGCAGATATGGTGCATGCTACAAGATGCACGAACAACCGGAGAAACAACGATGCAACAAAATCCAACAAGTATCTGTTGGTGCAAGTTGCATCAATGATGTTCCTCTTGAAGTGTTTTAATGTTTGACAATATACTTAAGTCAGTGATACATTGAACAGACAAAGGGGAGCAAAAGAGAAGTAACCTTAAGCTGAAGAAAAGTCTTAGTTAATCTAGGCATCGGAACCCTAAAGACCTAGCGAAGGGCTGCTAGGCACCTAGCGAAGGGCTGCTAGGTATCGTAACCCTAAGACCTAGCGAAGGGCTGCTAGGCACCTAGTGAAGGACTACTAGGCATAGAAGACCTAGCGAAGGGCTGCTAGGTATCGTAACCCTAAGACCTAGCGAAGGGCTGCTAGGCACCTAGTGAAGGACTACTAGGCATTGGCACCTAGCGAAGGGCTGCTAGGCATAGAAGACCTAGCGAAGGATTGCTAGGCACCAGGCGAAGGACCGCTTGGTAACAAAGACCTAGCGAAGGGCTGCTAGGCACCTGGCGAAGGACTGCTAGGAAATGAAGACTTGGTCCGAGGGACTAAGCAACTTAGCTGAGCGATGACTAAGGACAGGAGTAGAGACAGGTCAGGGTTTGGGCGTCTCGAGATCCGGAGTAATCGGAAGCTAAGTAAAAGTCCACCCGAAGGGCTGGGTGGCAACCGTCTCCTGAAAGGAGTAGGTGCAGGGCGAGTTCTCGGGGATGGGAACTGTTGGATCGAGAAATGCGAGAGAGGGGGGGGTGAATGTCGCAATTCGTTCGTATTTAAAAAGAGCGGGTGCGCAGCGGAAATAAAAGAAAAACAGAACAATGCAAACACAGTCGGTTTACTTGGTTCGGAGCCTGGGTCGACTCCTACTCCAAGGCCCACGGTCGTTGATCGTTTTCTGCGGGCAATTCTATAAGTTCGCAAAGTTTACAAATAGATTTTACAAGAAGGCAGAATAGTAAACTTTTAAATACAGAGCTCTTCGTTACCGACGTCCGGTGTAGATCGAAGTTTCGGAGCAGCGGGACGTCGACAGCTTGAGTTGGAAGATTTCTGGAGCGTGTCGCGGAAGCAGAAGAGCGTAGAAGCGTCGAAAAACTTGATGCTCTGAAGAAGGAGGTCGAGGGCCCTTTATATAGGGCCTGGGGGCGCCCTGGTCGACGGGGGTGCCCCCCCACGTGGCAGCAGATCCACAAGAGGCGCGGTCGTCGACTTATCCCTTAATCCTCGGGATAAGGCCTTGACTGGGGCACCCTGGACGCTGGAGGCGCCCTGGTTGACCGGTCAAACCTTATCCGCAGCGCTGAGCTCTCCTCGATAAGGTTTGCGCCACCCTGTGCGCTGGGGGCGCCCGGGACAGCGGGGGCGCCCTGGCTATGTACTGTCGAAGTCTTTCTTGTCTTGTTGTGTTTTGTGTTCACCATGGGGGCGACCGGGACACTCCGGGTGCCCTGGTCAGCTGTTGCCTCACTCTTTTGACGCACTCTGAGCTGCAGACACTCGTTCCTTCGGTCCTGCATCCAGGGTTAGTCCAAAACACAATAAAACAAAATAATAGGTTATACAGCCTCAGCTGTCTTGGTTCTGACTTTGGTCTCTAAAATGGAGCCCTAGGTCGAACCGACGCCTAATGTTCCCTCAAGGGGAACGCGTCCTCACCTACTCCTCTCGGGAGAATTTACCTGGTGCCAACCGGCTCCTCCAGTTGGACTTTTGCCCGGCAGCCCTTCGCCAGGTCTTGGTTTTCGCCTAGCAGCCCTTCGCCAGGACTTGGTTTTCGCCTAGCAGCCCTTCGCCAGGACTTGGTTTCCTGACAGCCCATCGTCAGGTGCCTAGCATCCCTTCGCTAGGACTTGGTTTTCGCCCAGCAACCCTTCGCCAGGACTTGGTTTCCTGACAGCCCATCGTCAGGTGCCTAGCAGCCCTTCGCTAGGACTTTGTTTCCTGCACTCTCAAGCAGCATTGTTAGACAACAAATAACCCTTAACTTTGAATCCTTTGCCAATATCAAAACAAGGTTTGATCTGGTGCTTCCTGCACCAACAATCTCCCCCTTTTTGATTATGGCAACACAATTCAAAGTTAAGGAAAAAGATAGCAGTTTAAGCATAAAGGTTAAGACTAATAAAACATATCAATTCGTAACAGTCTAAACCCAAATGTAATTTAAACAGTGAAAAGAGAGAGAGAAAAAAATTTCTCATGCTCATTCTCCCCCTGAATAATTAACTTAACTCTTAACTTTGACCTTTCCTCCCCCTTTGACATATATCAAAACAAGCATGGGTGAACAAGGTATCTAACAGGGATTTATGAGTTTTTCTAAGTGCTTTATGTTTTTGACAAAGTATTTTTCAAGAATCGAGTAAAAGCATTTTCAAAACTTTTTACACTTAGATAATTTACCATTATGAAAAAAATTTCATGCTTAAAAAAAATTTACAACTTTTTATAAGGCAGAAAAAATTTACTTAGGCAAAATTTCCAAGGTTCCAAAAAAATTTTAACTTATATAAAAGGAAACTTTACTTAGAAAATTTTTCAAGAAATTTTTCACGCTTAGAAAATTTTCAAGAAAAGGATTTTTCAGGCTTAACAAGTTTTTAAACTATGGAGCAAGTACTTTTTAGAAGAATTTAAAAATTAAGTGTCAAGTACTTGATTGAGAAAATTAAGTAAAAAAATACCCATTAAATACTTAAGTACTTAAAAGATTTTGAAAAGAAATTGTGTTTTGAAAGAAGTTTTGAGAATAAATTGTGTATCAGAGCTTATGAGTTTTGCAAACATAAAAATATTTGGTATAACTCTTAAAAGTATAGCAAAAGCTTAAATTTCCAGATTAAGTCCATTTTGAAGAGTATTATGCAAAAAAATATTTTGTATTTGAAAAAAAAAATCGAAAAAGAGTTTTGAAAAGATTTTTCAAGTACTTTTGAGATAAATTATGATTTGAAATACATACGTACTTTTAGAAAAGTATTAGTTTTTTTTTTTGAAAACAAAATATTTCACTTAACTAGATTTCTTTTCCAGTCTAACACAATCCTAGGAAACCTTGTTAACTACAAGGACATTTCCTAAGTGTCCTGGAAATTTTCAACCTCAAGTAAATTTTAAAAAAAAATGATAGTACTTAAAAATATATGCTAAAAAGTGTGTGAACTTTTGAAGGTTCAATGTTTTACTTAACTTGGTTCATTTTCCAGTCTGACACCATCCTAGGAAACCTTGTTGACTACAAGGACATTTCCTAAGTGTCCTGGAAATTTTCCAACCTAAGTAAATGCTATTTCGAAAACAATTTCATAAGTCACACAAATTCTAACAGATAGTATTTTGAAAGACTTAGATTTTTGCAAGAGTTTGAAATAAAGCATGTTATTAAATAATTCCTTTAATTTTGACCTCCCCTTAAACTTGACTCAGTCCTGGGAAGCTTGTTGACCACAAGTACTCTTCCTTTGAGTCTTTAGGGTTTGTCAAGATCAAAAGAAGCACTTTTTGAACAATCTTCTGAGTATGATAACTTTCAAGGAGATAAATTTTTGAAAACTCAATTTGGAATAATAACACAGTTTCAAAAATTTGAAATGATAATAATTTTTCCAAAGCGATAGTAATATATTAAGGTTTTTGAATCAACTTTTGAAAGCCTTATTTTGAGATGAAAATAAGTTTTAAAGCATAAGGATTTTGAGAAATAAAAAACATTAAGAAGAACTCCCCCTGTATCCGACATAGACTGACTTTATCTAAGACCTTAGTGTTGACTAGGTTTGACCATGTTTGACTCAGTTGACTAAGGTTTGACTATGTTAATCATGGTTTGACTATGTTGGAATTATCCTCTGAATTAAACTACTATGTTAATCATGGTTTGACTATGTTGGAATTATCCTCACAACATAAAAGAAATTTTAATTGAACTTAATTTTCCTGTCTCACACAATCTAGGATTTTCAAACAGTTAACCTTAAAAGTTCTTTGTGAGACAGGTTTGAAGGTAAAAATTAATTTTGAAAAGGATTTTTCATTTATTTTGAAAAAAGTTATTTAATTTTGAAAACAGATTTGAATCTATAATTATTTGAAATTTGTGTTAGATTCGAATTTGACAAAAGATAATTTGAATTTGAATTTCAGAAATTGGCTTCCAGGTCTTGGCGAGGCACTAGGCCTTCTTTGGCCGTAGCCTTATGGGATCATCCACCCATTCCTTGACAAAGCCTTTTAATGAAATTTCATTTTCAAATTAAATTATGTCATTTTCTGGTCTAACTAGCTTGGGTCTTGGATCGGTAGCTTCGGCTGGTTTCACCAGTCTAAAGAGACCAAGTAGACTTGATCTTATTAGAGTTGGTTTCCCCAACGTACTATCATCTCACCTCCTCCCAATACTATGTTTTCAAATTTCAAGTAATTGGTTAAGTCCTTAAGCTATCTAGTCCTATGAATAGCCAAAACAAAACATCAGATAATGTCATAGTGAGGAGAAATTTTTGGATTTTCTAAGTTTGCAAAATTATTAATCAGTTTTTCTTGTATATCAATTTTAATTTTCAAAGTCTCATTTTCTTGTCTTAACATTTTGAATTTTGACTTTGCTAACATACATGATTTCATTAAGTTATCTAAGCATGCATCCATATCTAAATTTGACCAAGGGAGATTAATTAATCTATCAGTATTCAAGGTAAAGAGTGGATTTGGATGTAAATTATAGTTACCCATTTTGGTTGGTTGCCCTGGATCTTTGTAACGTTTATCTGTGCATTCCTCTTTGTAATGCCCAACCTCCTGACACTTGAAGCATTGGATGTGACTCTTGTTCTTTTGTGCTTTTGGAGCTCGTTCCTTTGTCGCCGTCGGTGGTATCGTTTGAATCTTTCGAGTATGACACTTAGTTTGATAGTGCCCTCTCTCCCTGCATATGTAACAAATTATATGATTTTTAAAATTCAAATTTGTAATTTTACCTTTTGATTCCTTATTAGGAATCTCCCCCTTAATTGTTGCTGTCTCGGATCTAAATTCATCTTCTGATTCCGTGTCTGAGTCGGACTTGGGTACCGGTTGAAGCTCCTTCTTTGGTGGTTCTCTTGGAGTTTTCCCTGCAAAAGTTATACCTTCCTCGACCATTGCAGTATCAGCTTGATTATTTAATTCTAATTTAGAAAAGAATTTGAAATTGGTTACCATCTCAGTCAGTTCGTTGTCTGATTCTGCTGGTTCGATTTCGACTCTGGGTTCAGGTTCAGACTCTGACTCGGCTGTCTGTGCTTGGACCGAGAGTGCGAGATAGCTTACCTGATCTTCTTCTTCATCTGAGATTTCTTGATGAAGATTGATCAATTTCTCCCAAATTTCTCTAGCACATCCAAATGAACCGACTAGCTTGAGTTGTTCGTTGGTTAGACCGCATTGAAGAATTGCAGTTGCTCTTGCATCAGTCTCAATTTGGTTGAGGGTTGGTTCATCCAGTTTGTCCCATGCAATTGATATTCCATCTTCTGTAGGGGGGTGGAACCCTGTTTGAATGATCATCCATATGTCCATATGGGTCTTTAGATGGAACTCCATTTGACTTCTCCAAGAATTGAAGTTTTCACCGGAGAAGAGAGGTGGACGAACGCTGTTCCATTCTCGGTTGGCCATAAAATAACCTCTTGCACACAAAAGAACGAACAGAATGTACCAAGACTTGGTCTTGGATTAGTAGTGCGGGAGAAGAAGAAAAAAATTTGACCAAAAAAGATTGCACGAATTTCGAGGCAGAATAATAAAAAATTTGAGACAAAATTTTTAGGAAATGAATATTCTGATTAATGGCAAAAATTAAGAGTTAAAAGATTGCTCGAATTAATGTGGCATGAATTTCGAGAAATAATAAAAAAATAAAAAATTTATGACAGATTTTTAAGAATTGTTTGTTTTATTAATTCAGACTTATGGTGAAAAGATGAAAATTCAAAATTGAAAAAGGCGTAAGGATATTTTAAATCCACCTACAGATATTTTTTATTTTAAAATAAAAGGCGAAAAATATCGAGTGGTATTGATTAAGAAAAGAAATAATATTAAAAGTTTTGTAAATTCGAAAAAAAATTCAAACTGGTGGTTGCACCAGGTTTGAACTTCCCCGCTCTGATACCACTTGTTGGATCGAGAAATGCGAGAGAGGGGGGGGGGGGGGTAAATGTCGCAATTCGTTCGGATTTAAAAAGAGCGGGTGCGCAGCGGAAATAAAAGAAAAACAGAACAATGCAAACACAGTCGGTTTACTTGGTTCGGAGCCTGGGTCGACTCCTACTCCAAGGCCCACGGTCGTTGACCGTTTTCTGCGGGCAATTCTATAAGTTCGCAAAGTTTACAAATAGATTTTACAAGAAGGCAGAATAGTAAACTTTTAAATACAGAGCTCTTCGTTACCGACGTCCGGTGTAGATCGAAGTTTCGGAGCAGCGGGACGTCGTCAGCTTGAGTTGGAAGATTTCTGGAGCGTGTCGCGGAAGCAGAAGAGCGTAGAAGCGTCGAAAAACTTGATGCTCTGAAGAAGGAGGTCGAGGGCCCTTTATATAGGGCCTAGGGGCGCCCTGGTCGACGGGGGCGCCCCCCCCACGTGGCAGCAGATCCACAAGAGGCGCGGTCGTCGACTTATCCCTTAATCCTCGGGATAAGGCCTTGACTGGGGCGCCCTGGACGCTGGGGGCGCCCTGGTTGACCGGTCAAACCTTATCCGCAGCGCTGAGCTCTCCTCGGTAAGGTTTGCGCCACCCTGTGCGCTGGGGGCGCCCGGGACAGCGGGGGCGCCCTGGGCATGTAGCGCAGACGCGGCAGAGTTGTTTTGCAATGGGGGCGCCCGGGACAGCGGGGGCGCCCTGGCTATGTACTGTCGAAGTCTTTCTTGTCTTGTTGTGTTTTGTGTTCACCATGAGGGCGGCCGGGACACTCCGGGCGCCCTGGTCAGCTGTTGCCTCACTCCTTTGAGGCACTCTGAGCTGCAGACACTCGTTCCTTCGGTCCTGCATCCAGGGTTAGTCCAAAACACAATAAAACAAAATAATAGGTTATACAGCCTCAGCTGTCTTGGTTCTGACTTTGGTCTCCAAAATGGGGCCCTAGATCGAACCGACGCCTAATGTTCCCTCAAGGGGAACGCGTCCTCACCTAATCCTCTCGGGAGAATTTACCTGGTGCCAACCGGCTCCTCCAGTTGGACTTTTGCCCGGTAGCCCTTCGCCAGGTCTTGGTTTTCGCCTAGCAGCCCTTCGCCAGGACTTGGTTTTCGCCTAGCAGCCCTTCGCCAGGACTTGGTTTTCGCCTAGCAGCCCTTCGCCAGGACTTGGTTTCCTGACAGCCCATCGTCAGGTGCCTAGCATCCCTTCGCTAGGACTTGGTTTTCGCCCAGCAACCCTTCGCCAGGACTTGGTTTCCTGACAGCCCATCGTCATGTGCCTAGCAGCCCTTCGCTAGGGACTTTGTTTCCTGCACTCTCAAGCAGCATTGTTAGACAACAAATAACTCTTAACTTTGAATCCTTTGCCAATATCAAAACAAGGTTCGATCTGGTACTTCCTGCACCAACAGGAACTTGTGCCAGTTCGACCTAGGGTTTCGTGCAAATCCGAAGTCCGAACCAAGTCCTTAAGACCACTATTATATGTATCTATGTTTTGTGGTTGTATATCTTGCAGGTACCAAGATCGGAAGATATAGTAGCTTGCTGGAGGCCCTAACCAGGGCGCCCCCAGTGTTGGGGGCGCCCCCATGCACCAGGGCACCCCCAGTGCTGGGGGCGCCCCCAGTGCTGGGGGCGCCCCCAGGCAGTACTAACAGAGCAGCCTTCGCTGCTGCGAGCCCGAAGCACAGGATAAGCGGTCAAGAGGGCGCCCGGGATATCTGGGGCGCCCTGGTCAATGATCTTATCACCCGCGGCGAGGTAGACGCAAGGATAAGGTTTGACCGAGTCTTCCGGCGCGCCCCCAGCGTCCAGGGCGCCCCCAGGAGGCCTATATAAGGGGCTTCGACCCCTCTGCTTCAGATACAACATTCCAGAGCCATTCTGATCATTCCGACCGACGACAACGCGCTAAAGACGAGGCTCTACGACCGGGAGGCTCCAAGAGGAAGTGCGCGGCACTTCGGAGGTCCAGATCGGCTGACGCTTCGACATAAGTTGTTTTGGTTTGATTTACATTCTGCAATTAATTTTAATTATCCTTTTGCTTGTAAATCAAACTGTAAGACGGGTTTTCTCCGCCTCCGGAAATTCCGGAAAGGAGACCAATAGTGAACTCTCACCGAGTACATAGGCCTTGGACGTACTGACCCAGGGGGGTCGGGAAACAAGTAAATAAATCTCGCGTGTCCTTCCGTATTACATTTATTTTTCTGTTTTTACTTTTCCGCTGTGCTACTAATATTCTAAGTCTAGAACGAACGAAAGCTTTACGAAGATTTACGAAAGATTTTGAACGGTCGATATTCACCCCCCCCTCTATCGACTGCACCGGTCCTACAGTATCAACGATGCATCGATACAACCAACCAGGAATTGAAAACCAACGATTATGTATCTACACTACTAGGTAGGATATTTCTAATGCCAAATAAACCTAATTGTGTTTAATAGACTTCCAAGTACTCGCGTACAAGCAACATTTTACAGAACAGAAAACAACAGGAGGTTGTACGGATACGAATTTTAAATACTCGAAGATCAATGAAGAAAGTATCAATGACAATGTTAAAATAACAAAACAATAGGGAATAAGGTCAAGCAACCTATTTAGACATAAAATAGTCATGCTTTAAGGTAAAAGGAACTACACGAGTACAAAGGAAAAGTACCCGCCTTATAATTGTAGAAGTCTGTAAACGAGAACCTTCGACGATCAACTGGACGAGTCCAAATCAAGGTCCTGTATCAACGACGTAGTTTAGTTACTTATAAAAATTATTAAAAATAACCAGACTACATACAAACAAATAACTACGCGCGCGCGCGCGCGCGTGTGTGTGTGTGTGTGTGACGACTATGATTCCTTTCCAACATTATTATCCCAGTTAGGTCACGAGGATGAGGATTAATTCCCAAACTTACCTAAAGTATATATCTTACAACAAAGCCTATCTCGCACCTCAAACCAACAAGACAAAACTAATCCTCCAACCTCACATGAATCAACTTACACGAAATCAAAAATTGCTCACGGTAATATTCAACAATCAATCAGAACTAAAACTACAGAACTAATCCTATTCCATTAACAATCAATAGCTACTCTCAAGGCTTACAACAAAGAACAGATAGAAACCCCAAGATCAACTTTCAGCAACATCACCACACAACATATCAACAAAACCATAATAAATCATATTCGAAATAGCACAATTTCCCTCTACCCCTTGTGGCAACAACCACAGAACCATGGAGTTAAACAGAACAAGTAGCAATCTCAACCAAGACTAGCATAATTCTTACCTGAGAGTAGAGGAAAATTGTTAGTGAGGGACGCACGGGCTCGGGAGTGGATGCACACTCGACAAAGGGAAGGTAGCCGTAGAGAATTTCGGGTAGCGATGAAGGGAAAGATCACTGACGGCAAGGGCTCGTTCGCGCGAGAAGATTTTGCGGCGCGAGTGACTTACACGAGGCGGTGTCGTCTCCTTCGTGTGTGCTAGCGATGGGAACTCACCCGCAAGGCGTCGGCGTCGAGGAGAGGCGATGACGTCGGGGCGAAGATGAAATCGCTCTCGCTGCGGTTACGGGGAAAAAGAACGGGCGAAAGATAGATCAATGAGGGAAAAACTCATGGTTTTTTTTTAATTAGTAGGTATTTTGCACAAAAACCCCTTTTATTTAGTAAATCTAAATAAGGCCCCTTTGTTTCGAATTTTATCATTTTAACCCTTAATTTTCGGTATTTAACAATATATATATATATATATATATATATATATATATATATTATATATATATATATATATATATATATATATATGATCAGTTGCGGATCGACCCCTGCGGACCGCGTGCGGACCGGCGCCCGGCGCCTAATCGGTCACCAAACCGATCAGACAAGTACTTGATCGGTCACCACCGATCAGGCAAGCCTAATCGGCCACCGGAGGCTCGGGAGCGTCTCAACGGGTTCACCCTACCCCCTAGGGTTCATCGCACCCCCCCGGGTTATAGTTTTGTTCGGGGGCGGTGGCCGAAGGCCGCTGTTGGTGTTGAGAAGTCGCAGGTCGTGTGCCTGATCGGGCACCGGAGGCTCGGGAGCGTCCTCGACGGGTTCACCCTACCCCCTAGGATTCATCGCACCCCCCCTCCCCCGGTCTATAGTTTTGTTCGGGGGCAGCGGCCGAAGGCCGCCGTTGGTGTCGAGAAGTCGCAGGTCGTGTGCCTAATCGGTCACTAGATCGATCAGGCACCTGCCTGATCGGTTTGGTGACCGATCAGGTGCCAGTTCGCACGTGCGGTCCGCAGCTGATCAGAATTCTCTGTCTCTGTCTCTATATATATATATATATTATTGAGGTGGGATTAGAACTTTACACCCACGTTGTAGCAAGAACATTACACCCTCGTATTGTTGCTGCCAATGGCCACACACTGTCACTACCATCTCGTATCATCGATGATGATCGGCCTTTTCTCTGCCACTGTGTAGAACATTAGTATCTTCATGTTACATCAAAGAGATCATCTTGTGTGGATAAGGTAAAAAAATGTATTGCTCAACATTTAGCTAGGTACAGTGAAGTTTATCGACAAAACGGTGTGGATCTGTGTGGAACAAAATAACAGCTTTGCTACGCTATTGGTAGCACAGTCTGGCAAATGTAGATCACGGAATATCATGGAGGAAGCTAGCTAGCTAGCTAGTTCAGAGGAGATATATACTCTTTGTCGATACGCACTGGCACGAAGGGAATACAAAGAAAAAGTAGTGCTCGCGGTACACGATTTCAACATCATGAACCTTCTTCATTCCCTTGTGCTTCAAAATTTTACAAACAACTTCTACCAATAATAACACTTAAGAGAGCTGCATATATAACTCAACTAAATGAAAACTCAAATCTGTTTTGTCTCCCAAAGTTCGAACTCGTAATCAAGCCAACCCAACCAGCTTCTCACTGACCTCCCACACCTTCTTTGCCTTCACAGGATCACTGGCTTCCTCCGACAACTGGTTCTCGAACGACGCCAAGTTGTTGTTCCAGCTCCAGTACACCCCCGACTTATTCAAGCTCGGGTCACTCACCACCTGCATCAATCATAATTAGAGCAACAATGACAAATTGATCAGGAGCTAGCCATGATAGCTAGCTAGTTAAGGTTGGATATATCGATCAATTAACTCCAATACCTGCGCAAGTCTTTTGCCTGCTTCCTCTTCGGAGACGAAGCCTTTGGTGATGTACTTTTGGAAAGGCGGGAATAGAAGGCGGAAGAGAGGGATGTGCTCTCGGAAGAGACCCGTGGTGGCGATGCAACCGGGGTAGAGGGAGGCGAAGGCGATGCCAGTCTCCTCGTGGAACCGTCGGTGGAACTCCTGCATTGTTAGCATGTTGCACACCTTGCTGTCCTTGTAGGCCTTGGCGCCGTCAAACTCCCCGCCGTCGATCATGGTGGAGCCGCTGAGCTCGTTGAGTCCACCGACGAGGCCCCGGAGGTCACCAAGGTTCGCCTTCGGTGGTATGTTTCCGGCCAAGGTGTTTGTGTTGCCTAATTGAGACGATTTGAGTACAAACTTGCTTTTGTAAAATGAGGTAAAGCAATCAGCTGGGACTTACCGGTGATGGAGCCGACGATGATGAGGCGGCGCAAGGGGTAGTCGGAAACCTTCAAGTCGTCGACGAGCAGGCGCGCGAGAAGGAAGTGTCCAAGGTGGTTCACCCCCACGCTCATCTCGAACCCATCGGCCGTGTAGGTCGGTTCCTTCGCCGTGGGGAAGTAGACCGCCGCGTTGCAGACCAGCACGTCCAGCGGCCGCCCCGACTGCCGGAATGCCGCCACGAACTGGCGCACGCTGTCCAGCGACGCCAGATCGACGTGCATCACCTGGTAGTTCTCCCGTGCCATGCCTGCCGCCTTCGCCGCCCGCTCCGCCTTCAGAAAGTCGCGGCACGCCATGATGACGTTCCACTTCCCCGTCTCCGTCAGCGCCTTCGCCGTCGCCAGGCCAAGCCCCGACGAGGCTCCCGTCACGATGACGTTCCCCTTGCGAAGCGTCTTCTTGGCGTCTGGGGAGGCGCGGTTGACAGAGGGGGTGGTGGCCGCCGTTTGTGCTCGGATTCCAACCGAAAGATTCAGTCTCTGCCAAACAAAAATCCAATCTTTTCTCATATTAAGAAACAAAAAGTAAAATTCACTTTCTAAACAGATGGACATGACGAATGTATAGGCAAATTTTTTGTTTAAATTTATTAAATGTAGAACCTTGTTGCTAATAAAAACTGAAGAACCAAACTCCAACTTAGGGTTTTCAGAAAGAGACACCCCCAAGAAAGCCGATTCCTTGAGTGCTCCATTAACCTTCCCCTGCGTTCCCCTGTTTTAGAAGCCAATCCATGGAGAAGAACAAAGGAACAAGAAATTAACTAGCAGGCTGACCTCTTTCAGATCTGAGAGAGCCGAGGGAAGGAGGGATGCCTGAAGCGCCATCGAAGTGAGCAATCGTTGGATCCAGAGGAGTGTTTTGGTTTACAACGAGGGGAGAAGAAGGGTGTGCAGGATAAGGGGATAGAATTGTGGGCCCGGAAAAGCCACCGTGGCGAGGGTTGAGCCAATGAGGAGTCGCTAGTTAGATTGCCTCGGGATTAATTCGGTTAATTCAATACTCACAGTATGTTTTTAATTTTTTTATTAAAAATTTCCGATTATATCAATAAAATTTTATCTTTAAAATTTAAAAATCAAATTATAATATTAAAAAATTCAAATCAAAATTGTTATATATAAATTTATGATAATATTGTTATATATATATATATATATATATATATATATATATATATATATATATATATATATATATATAATTTTAATATATTATCATCAAATCTGAAACCTTTAAATACATAATGTATCTAAATTTTTTTATTTAAATTTTTTTATAATATAATTTTTAAATTTTAAAGATAAAATATTATTAACATAATAAGAGTTTTAAAAATGATAAAGTTGTTTTAAATTCTTAATGGGGAGTCAAATTTTATCTTCATTCCTCACATAAGTTTTTATTTATTTTTACTTCCTAATGAAACTGAATATAAAAGGGTAAAAATTGAGTATGTATCAGTGAAAACTGAGTATAAAAGAGTGAATCTTGAGTATAAAAGAGTAAAAATTGAGTACAGGATTATTGATGTGGTGGATGCAAACTGCCATACTCAGTTTTCTAACTTTTATACTCAATTTTCTTTAAATAATACTTACTAAACATCACATCAGGGACTGCATGCAAAGAAATGTTTGGGTAGAGATTGTATACAAAATTTACTTGATAAGTGGGAAGTTTAGGAAAATTTACCCTTTTAAAAAATCATCAATTTTTTTAAAAAAAATTAGCGTGCGCACGCGCACAGTTCCCTTCCGAGTTACGGCAAAGACATCAAGCTTGGATTTTGTCGGTTATGTGCCGGGATTTGGAATGAATCGAAAGCGGCTCTTGGTAATGATTGTATAAGGCCACGTAGCAGAGGATATGGAGAAAGTATCCGATCGTACAGTCGATAAAAAAGAGATGAATTATCTATATAAATTTAAATTTATTTTTTATCTTGTTTAAATAAAGATGAATATTAATTATCAATAATAAATGACATAAAAAAATTAAGCGAAAGAAAGAAAACATTGACAATTACTTAGTGAGTATCTAGGAAGATTCTAATCTAAGAGAAAATTAAGCTCAATCTTTAGATAAAATTTTTTGAGACGGAGAAATTTCTTACACATACTAGAAAGCAAAAAAGCAAAGAAAAACTCAGTAGGAATTCATTTATAATTAATTAACGTTTGAAACTGAGCTTTGGAAGTCTATTTATAATCCCAATCAAGTCTATCCGAACGTTGACGTTGCCCTACTCGAGCACCTGAGAGATTAGGGAGGCTTGACACATGACTTAGAGGTTAATCTCTTCGCAATATTCGTGAACGGCTAGCTGTGGATAGAAAATTGCTTCTTGGGCACCTGTATGCAATGGGGCGCCCGTGTGCATAGGGGGGCCCTCATTCACAGGTGCCCGATGTTGGGAATGAGATGGCTAGAGAGAGGGGGAGGGTGAATATAGCCAATCACTACAAGTCTTGCTCTTTTGGGAATTTCTGCACTTCAAGGGTTAAGCAAAGGAATACAATTGCAAAAACGAAGAACAGCAAATAAAAACACAGGGAAAGCAAACCGACGCTAACACCGTGATGTACAAGGTTCGGGGATAACTTGCCCCTACTCCTTGGCGTGCCCGTAAGGTGGGTGATCCCTTGATCGTCGGCAGATCAAGCCCCGGTGAACACCGGATATCAAGCGCCTCCTTCTCGGTGGAGAAACCTCTCCACAATCGCCTCAGTAGATGAATACAGGATAAGCACACGAGACACACAAGAAGGAAGGCTCACAAGGATGTAGTAGAGCCCTTAAGCACAAAACACAGAGAGCACACAACCTAGCCCAGCCAAACTCCTCAAGTTTTCTGTCTATCTTCGTTGTTGTTTCTCTTCTGCCTCTTCTTTGTTTTAAGCCTCTACTCCCCTCATCAGACTCTCCATCAGCATCCATTGAAGCCACAGCCTGACCCCCTGACTCCCTGAGCACTCAGTCCACTGAAGACCCTCTCCAACTGAGCCACCGTCAGTTGCCAGCTACTCTCCAGAAGCCGTTGAGACCTGAAGCAAGGAAACAAACAAACCTGCTAGATGGAAAGCCTCCCATTGACTCTCCTTCAATGTTTGAATCATCCCTGTAAAGCCTGCACACTCCAATAGAAGCTTAGCAATGCATATCAAATGAAATCAGCAAGTAGCAGAGAATCGGCAGTGAAAACAGACGCGATCAGAGCTTCTGACAGCGTATTTGAAATAAAGTGATCGGTCACCTGACCGATCGGGCTGGTCCCAGATCGATCAGGATTCGTCCTGATCGATCCCCAACGCTCAATCAGAAATCACGATTTCTTTGAGATTCTCCTGGACCGATCACCAGACCGATCCCAGGTCGTGGATCGTTCACCTGACCGATCCACCCTTATATTGGGCGATTTCTGAGTTTCGCAGGCTAGGCCTTCTGATCGGTCAACTGACCGATCAGGGTGTCACCTGATCGGTCAGCAGTCCGATCATGTCATCACCAGATCGATCAGGAACCGTCCTGATCGATCTTAGTGAGGAGCCCGCGAAGCTGGATCGTTCACCAGAACGATCTGCACAGTGATCCTGATCGGTCACCAGACCGATCAGGAGCTGTTCAGCAAGTGAACTCAACCTCACTGCTTGCTCCCTAATCGGTCACCAGACCGATCAGGAGCCAGTCAATGGGTGAAACGCATACTCCCTGATCGGTCACCAGATCGATCAGGAGCAGCACAGTAAGTTCCCAACCTGACTGTGTGCTCCCTGATCGGTCACCCGACCGATCAGTCATCGCTGGATCGGTCACCAGACCGATCCACGAAGGAGCAGCGTGCTAGAATCCCTGATCGGTCACCAGACCGATCCAGGGACCCAAACTTAGCCCTCCAAGCTAAATTTTCATCCACCTTAGCCCTCCAAGCTAAGGATTTTCCATCTAACCCTCCAAGTTGGGAATTTGCACCTAACCCTCCAAGTTAGGACTTTTTACCTTACCCCTCCAAGCTAAGGATTTTCCATCTAACCCTCCAAGTTGGGAATTTGCACCTAACCCTCCAAGTTAGGACTTTTCACCTAGCCCTCCAAGCTAAGACTTTTCACCCAATCCTTCCGAGTTAGAACTTCATCCAACCTAGCCCTCCAAGCTAGGCACCTGACCCTCCAAGCCAGGACTTTTTCACCTAATTCTCCAGGATGGGAATTTGCACCTAACCCTCCAAATTAGGACTTTTCACCTAGCCCTCCAAGCTAGGACTTTTCACCCAACCATTCCGAATTAGGACTTTCCCAACACCTGGCTTCACTCACCAGGACCCGACTTCACTCACCGGGATTTCCAACACCTGGCTTCACTCACTAGGACCCGGCTTCACTCACCGGGATTTCCAACACCTGGCTTCACTCACCAGGACCCGGCTTCACTCACAGGGATTCCCAATCACCTGGCTTCACTCACCAGGACCCGGCTTCACTCACCGGGATTTCCATTACCTGGCTTCACTCACCAGGACCCGGCTTCACTCACCGGGATTTCAACCTAGCTTCACAAGCTAGGACTTGGCTTCACTCACCAGGGTTTCATGCCCAGTCCCCGACCAGGACTTTAACCCAAATTCACTCAACCAAACTTAAATCATTGTCAAACACCAAAACAACAACAGGGCCAGACTGCATCAACAATCTCCCTCTTTTTGTTGTTTAACAACCCGATTTAAGTTTAGGTATCAATCAATTGAAGTCCATTCAATTCTCATAAGGGAATCATGATCCTCCCCCTATAATAATCATAAACTTAATCAGTCATTTTCTCCCCCTTTGTCAAACATCGAAAAGGGTATGGTTATTAAGTTCAAACATCAAACTCCCCCTCAACCAAGGGTCTCTCCCCAAATCCAGAATAATCAAAGGATAATTTTTTGAATCGCACATGAAAACATATATAGAATAATATCATGGTCAAGCATGTATATGTTTCATATGACAAGTAAGTCAAAGGATGATTTTGGAATTGCATATGAGAGGCATATACCATAAATGTATCATGGCAACAATGTATATGCATCATATGACAACAATGTATATGCATCATATGACAAGTTTTTGTTTGTTTTTGTTCCCTAATGGAACTGAGTATAAAAGGGTAAAAATTGAGTATACATCAGTGAAAACTGAATATAAAAGAGTAAAACTTGAGTATAAAAGAGTGAAAATTGAGTACAGGATTATTGATGTGGTGGATGCAAACTGTCATACTCAGTTTTCTAACTTTTATACTCAATTTTCTTCAAATAATACTTACCAAACATCACATCAAGGACTGTATGTAAAGAAATGTTTGGGTAGAAATTATATGTAAAGTTGATTTGATAAGTGGAGAATTTAAAAAAATTTATCCTTTTAAAAAATCATCAATTTTTTAAAAAAAAATTAGTGTGCGCACGCGCACAGTCCCCTTCCGAGTTGCGGCAAAGACACCCAGCTTGGATTTTGTCGGTTATGTGCCGGGATTTGGAAGGAATCGAAAGCGGCTCTTGGTAATGATTGTATAAGGCCACGTAGCAGAGGATATGGAGAAAGTATCCGATCGTACAGTCGATAAAAAAGAGATGGATTATCTATATAAATTTAAATTTATTTTTTATCTTATTTAAATAAAGATGAATATTAATTATCAATAATAAATGACAAAAAAAATTAAGTGAAAGAAAGAAAACATAGACAATTACTTAGTGAGTAACTAGGAAGATTCTAATCTAAGAGAAAATTAAGCTCAATCTTTAGATAAAATTTTTTGAGACGGAAAAATCTCTTACACATACTAGAACTCAAAAAGGCAAAGAAAAACTCAGTAGGAATTCATTTACAATTAATTGACGTTTGAAACTAAGCTTTGGAGGTCTATTTATAATCCCAATCAAGTCTATCCGAACGTTGACGTTGCCCTACTCGAGCACCTGAGAGATTAGGGGCGCCTGACACATGACTTAGAGGTTAATCTCTTCGCAATGTTCGTGAACGGCTAGCTGTGGATAGAAAATTGCTTCTTGGGCACCTGTATGCAATGGGGCACCCGGGAACAGGGGCGCCCGTGTGCATAGGGGCGCCCTCATTCACAGGTGCCCGAGTGGCTTTCGGTTAGCCCAATGCTGACTAGTCTCCAGCGGGTCTTCTTAGGTGATCTCGGACCTTTCAGAGTTGGGCTCACTCGAACACTCCTCCGGCCTTCTCCTCAAGCGTGCTTTCACCCGGCTTATCGTTCCTCGGACGTCACACACGTCTTTCTCGCTCCGCCGGCGTACTTTTTCGTAAATCTACGCGTCCCTTGGATGCATCAAGCCCATTGGCTCCCTTCCCGTGTCATCTTTATCTATCGTTACGTCTTCTGCTTGACTTCCTACATTCCTAAGTTCTTCGACACTTAGACACGGGGATCAAACACAACAGGACCTAACTTAACTCGGTTGACCACATCAAAATTTACCTGGGTACTTTACAATCTCTCACTTTTTGATGTGCATCAACCCGAGTTAAGCAAGGGTAAAAGAACACATAAAAATACAGGAATAAATAAAAATTTAAACATAATCTTATTTCTCACTTAAAACAAAAAACAAAATTCCCCGCCCCCCCTAACCCGAGTTGACAATGTAAGTACAAAAATAAAAAAAATTAAAATTACGCTTCCCCCTTAACTTAATCTTATTTCTCCCCCTTTGATTATATCAAAATTTAAACATATTAAGGGTAAACATAACACTAATGATAAAAATAAATAAATTTTTTTGAGTACATGAAAATCTAATAGTTAGATTCCAAAAAATCTAATTTTTAAAAATTTTAATCAAAAATTATTTTTAAAATTTAATGTCTAATTTCTAAAAAATAATTTATTTATTTTTTACTCAAATTTTTATGCACGTTAAAATTTTAGCAGACACGTCTCTATAAAAATTATCAAAGTAAAATCAATTTTCTAACTTTATGAAAATAATTTTGAATTTTGAATTGATAAATTTTAAAATTGATAATTTTAAAATTTAATTTTAACTTAAATAAATTTGAAATTTTTTCTTCACGCTCGAAAGATAATCCATAGATCTTGAAATATAAGATTCGATGAAATTAATTTTTAAAGTATTTTTAAAATTTAAAAATATGCTTTCTAATGAAAAATTATAATAAATCTGTTTAATTGTCAAAAATTTCGAAAAAAAATTGAGGATAGCTAATGGCAGACTCTGTCATCAAAAAATATTAAACTAATTTTTCTACAATAATTATATCTTTAAAACAAATTTCAAAAAAAAATACAAATAAAGTATTAATTATAAAAAAATATTGACAAACAAGTAATAAATAACATCTAACAGTTTAGTATAAATTTTGGAATCCAATATAAGTTTTTTCCAACAGGATTAATCAAAAACTTAGGTGGAATATAAGTTTTAAGAATTTTTATAATTTAGCTCATGTGAAACCATAAATACCAATTTAGTCCTCCATAATATCTAACTTTTGAATTTGAAAACAATTTGAACATGTATGATTGTTTTTCAATTTTTTAACTTGAGCCTTCAAATTTTCATTTTCATATTTTAATTTGTCAAACATTTCAAGTGGGCATGAAGAAGCTAGTTGTTTTTTCAGTTTTAAATTTTTATTTTCTAACTTGCATATTGATTTCATCATTACCTTAATACCTAAATAGAGTTCATCAGAAGGTAGAAAATATACCTCACTTACCATATCTTTTTCGAACTCTGAAACTCCCCCTTCATCGCTGCTATCTTCAGATGTGGCTCCCTCTTCATCGAAACGTTCTTCTTCTTCATGGGTGGGCATCAGTGCAAGTCCGCACGTGTTCCATGAGATCGGACTCATCTGATAATGATTTATCGCATGTGACTTTTAGGTTCTTGTATTTGACCTTGTTGGATTTGTTCATCTTTAGCCTCAGGCAGATCTTCTTGATGTGCCCTTCTTCCTCATAATTATAGCAACAAATCTTCCTTTGCTTTGGGGAACATTTCCTACCTTGCACTTTATTATGCCTTTTAGATTTGAAATATTTGGATAGTTTTCTTAACATGTATGCTATACTTTCTTCATCTTCTGAAGACTCCTCGTGTTGGATATTCCTCGTACTTAGAGCTAAGTTGTCCATCTTACTCTTTCCTGCGCATAGAGATTCGTGAAGTTCTAATGTCGAAAATAATCTAAGGTACTTCGGGGTCTGTGGGAATACATTTAAAGTATACCTCTGTGCGTTGCGACTTGTTACCGTTTCTCCAAGGTTGTTAAGCCTCGTGATCAGCTGTTTGAGTTTGGCATGCAGCTGGGCAGTTGATTCTCCTTCTTCCATTCGGAGGTTGCTGATTGGTTGCGGAGTAGATCTCGTTTTGCCAGTTTTGTTTAAGAAGTACCTTGGTGCAGTTCCAGGAACTTTTCCCAAAGTTCCTTCGTTGATTGGTAGGTTCCGATTTGGTTGACTTCTTGCACAGGTAGTACGGTTAGCAGATGAAATTCTACTTTCTTGTTTGCTACAAAATCTGCTTTTCCATTTTCATCCACAGGCTATCATCTTTATCTTTATTATTGGCGTCTTTGGGAGTTACAAAACTATTTTTCATAATTAATAATAAATCAAAGTCAATTTTAAAAAATACTTGCATCTTTCGCTTCTAATTAGCGAACTCCCTCTCGAACATTGGCGGGTAGATGGCTGGTATGACCATTTTGTATGTGCTTCAGATGGCGGTTAGTCCTTCAGGAGCATCCTAGCTTTGATACCATTTATCGGTGATCGTGCGATCGGTAAGAGAGGGTGAATTGCCCCTGCAAATTTAAACCAATCTTTTATCTTGCTTAAACAAAGATAGATATTAGTTATCAACAATAAGTAACATAAGCAAAAACAACTAAGAGAAAAAAGGCACAGACAGTTATTTGATTTGCAACCAGAAAAGTTACAAATCCAAGGCAAAATTTAGCTCAATCTACAGATAAAACTCCTTGAGGGGAAGAAGCCTCTTACACACACTAGAACTCAGAAAGGCAGAGAAAAACTTAGTAGAAATTCATTTACAATCAATTGATGTTCGGAACTAAGCTTTGGGAGCTTGTTTATAGCCCTATCAAGTCTATCCGAATGCTGACGTGGCCCTACTCAGGCGCCCGAGAGCTTAGTGGCGCTTGCCACATGGCTTAGAGGTCATCCCCTTCGCAACGTTCGCGAACGGCTAGCCGTGGATAGAAAATTGCTTCTCGGGCGCTTATATACACTTGGGCACCTGGGAATAGAAGCAACCGAGTATATAGGGGTGCCCTCATTCACTGGCACCCAAGTGGCTTTCGGTTAGCCCAATGCTTATTGGCCAATTGTAAAGGAGGATTAGTTGAGTGCTATAGATGACTTCATTAAAACAAATAAGTTACTGAAAGAGATCAACATTACGTCTATTACGTTAGTGCCAAAAAAAGGTTAGTCCAGAAATTTTGGGGACTTTAGGCCACTTTCCTTTGGTAAAGTCAAGATCATTGCAAATCAGATAAAGAAGATTCTTCTTGAGGTGATTAGTATAAATCAGCTCACACTTGTGGAAGAGAGATTGATCCATGGTAATATAGCCTTGTGCCGTAAGATCTGGCATATTTAGCTCCCGTCTTTAGGATATCCTAGAATCCGTTTGAAAATCGATATACACAATGCTTTTGACTTGTATGTGTTACTCTTTTCTCTTGTATTGTAGCAATAAAGGTGATTTGAAAATCGATATACACAATGCTTTTGACTTGTATGTGTTACTCTTTTCTCTTGTATTGTAGCAATAAAGGTGATTATGTTCATCTCAGCTGTCTCTCATAACTCGTCCCCAGGTCATATGAAGGAAGATAAATCACAAGGTCAGCTTATAACCGATCGCTAAGTGGCTAGAGGGTGGGAGAAGTTTTTTCCTAAGGACATGCATGTGTTGGGAATTGATCCCTGTCTCATTGTAGTAAATCTAGGGGGCGGGGGGAGGGGGTAAATCATGTGACTTTAAAAATGTTTCACTTTTTTTTGAAAATAATAAAACATGTGAACGCAGCTGAAAAATAAAGCGAAAGATATAAGTAAAAGACACAGTTGGTTTTACTTACTTCGGAGCTTTCGGCGACTCCTACTGCAAGGCCAGGTCTTTTGAACCTTTCCGACGAGGCAATCCACTAATACTCTCTAATGGTAAACTCCTGGTAGAGTAATCGAGTAAAAAAGATGAGTAGGAAGTGTAACAACCTTACACTTCATACTTAATATGAATTAACTACCAGTAAATAAATTCGTTACTAATACTCAAGTAGAATCTGGATCAGTTCATGTGTTGGCGTCGGTCTTTCGGCAACAGTCGGACTTAGTTGATTGAAGCAGTCTTACAGCGGGAAGATATGGAAGCAACAGGATGAACGCGAAAGCTTGAATGTCGTAGTGAAAGGTTGTGTCTTGAAGCTTCAACAGCATTGCCCATATAAAAGGCATCTGAGGCACCTCAGTTGAGAGCTGAGGCGCCTCAGATCAAGTGAATTCTATCCTCGATCCAAAGTTGCTGCTTTCGCTGCTTATCCTCTAGAAGGTGCCTCAGATCTAACCTGAGGTGCCTCAGTTCACTGAACTCACATCTTCAATCGAGACCGCGCAAAGGTGCCCTCAACCACCTGAGGCACCTCTAGTCCAAACTGAGGTGCCTTGGCACTATTATATGAGTCAACTTTTACAATTGAAACCCTATAAAATCATGTTAGTCTAAAACAACAAATATCCTACAAAACAAAGTTAGCATAACTATAATATGGATTAAATAAACTGAGTATTAAATAAATTCTGTCTTTCCAAGACCAGGATGTAGTCAAAAGCCTCAACTTAGAGACCCAAAATGGTTCTAAGTTGGACTGCGCCTAAAGTCCCAACTGGGACTCGTCCTCACTGTAATTTGCTCCTCCAATGACTTACCTCACTTACCTTGTGTAATTTTACTCAGCTCCATAACCCACCATGACTTTTGCCAAGTCTCCACCAACTTGAACTTTGGCTAGTTGTCAGCCTCGCCGGTCTAATTGGACTTTTGCCAAGACTCCATCACCTTGGACTTTTGTCAAGACTCTACCACCCTGAACATCGGCTAGTAGTCAACCCCTCGGACCCAACTGAACTTATGTCAATACTCCACCACATTGGACTTTTTGTCAAGACTCCGCCATCCTGGACTTCGACCAGGTATCAGGTTCTAAGCTTCTCAACCCTGCATTCTCGATAACAAGGTTAGAAAATACAACTAACTTTAACCTATTTGTCATTCATTAAAACCTGAGTTTGACCATTAGTGCAAACTGCATCAATAATCTTCCCATTTTTGATGCAATAATAACTTGAGTTAAAGTTAGAAGAAAAAAATAGCAACAATGATAGTAATATTCAATGAGATGCTCTAAAATCAAGGTTATTTTTCAAGTAGTTTAATTTTCTAGCTTGTAACCTTTAACTCTTCTTCTTTAGCATTTATCAAAATAAACAATAATATCATCATCTAAGAAAGAATAACACAAGCAACATTATATTGATAGAAAAAACCAAGGATAGTGACTAATTAGCAACATTTGGATCAAAAGGGACACCTACAATAGAATGATTTTTAAGGAATATAAAGGTAGTTTCAAAATCCATAAATGATGCTGTCTTAAAAAATTTAACCAAAAATAGTTGAAGAAAAACTAAGTGAACAAAAATAGAATTGTTCAAAGTATCCCTTAAATAAAATTAAGTTTTAATTCCCAAAAGGGATGTAAACTATAGTGATAATATTGTTTTTAAAAATTCATTAGAAAATGTATCTATAATTTTCAAGTCAACATAAATTCTTCCCAACAAGTGAATTTTCAAAAAGCTAAGTTAAGTAATAATTTTCAAGGTAGAGTATATCTTGTTTATAAAATTTCTTAAATATTTTCAAAGCAAGATTTATAAAAGGTATAACTATTAAAATAATTTTCCAAGAGTAGTTTTAAAGATAAATTTTTTAAAAAGATGTGAAATATAACATTTTACTAAAATATTTTAAAAAATAGATATTTTAAAATAGTAAAAAGGTGATTTTTGACAAACTAACTTTTAGAAAATATTTTCAAATCTTAAATGGAGATTAAAATATCAAAAAAAATAATTTTTCAAAATATTTCAAACATGCCTAACTTCAAAAACATATATCTAAGTAGGTGTCAAAATTCACTTAGGCATTTTAGTTAAGTGTCTTGAAAACAAATAATTTTTCAAGCTACCTAATTTTAGAAATTTGAAAAATTGAATAAGACAATTTAATCTTAATGCTCCCCGAACTAATTAATTGCATAGCCCCTCTTGTATCAATGTCTTTCAAAAACTAAAATAGTTAGATTTGAATGTTCACGTTAGGTTTTGAAAAGTTAAGTTAAAAATAAATTTTAAATTTTGAAATGTAATTTTTAAAGATGTCTAAGTACGTGATATAAGTCTAGTCTAGCACACGCATGCATTATTATGAGAAAGGAAGTTACTGAATAGATCACATAAAGGTGTTAAACAAGTCACAAAGCAAAATAAGTCTCAACCCAAAATACAACATTAGTCAAGTCAGTAAATAACTCAAAATACAATGTCAGTCAAGTCTAATCAAGATAGAAATCAGCTAGGTCTCATTTGGAGGAGGTGGAGATGGAGAAACATAGGTCCGCATTAGATCCTCCATCCTACGGAATCCTGTGGTGATTTGAGTCCACAATCTTATGACTGAATCTCAAATCTCCTCATGAAGTCTGACAACTGCACTTTGGACCTCCTCGCCAAGGTCGAAAATGAATTGCCGGATCGAAAATGAGGGCTCCTCGAGTCAAGCAAGTCTCTCGTCGACGGACCTAGTAAAATTGGACCCGTAAAGATCAGGAAAGACAAAATTTGGGACCTTCTCATCTGTCGCCTTGACTGCTTGCTCAGTTGGCTATCCATCTATCTGCTTGCCTGTTATGGATGACTGATCAACTATCTGATTGGCTGTTGCGGCTGGCTTGGCAGGTTCGACAGATGGAGCATCCCCTCTCCAAGATAGAATCCCTTTAGCACTGGCCTCTATCTAGGCTAAGGACATGTGTTGCTCACCCATAAAGTCGTACTCCAATGGAGTGAGTGAGCCCTAAGAGATGTCAACACCTATGGTTGCGAATAGGGCTGTCAGGACATGGCAGTAGGGCATGTGGACTCTTTTCTTTGTGATAGTGCCTAATGCATGGATTATATTATGGAATATATGGGGAGTTATGTCAATGCCCGGTCTCTGTCGTAGAGCATAAAGAAAGAAGGAATGAGACAGATAGATTGTCGACACATCTTGAGATGTGACAGGTAAAATACAGCAGTGAGAACTCTATATAGAATGTAATCTTGGACTCTAAGAGATAGTGACCTAAAGTCAGTCATCGTGACAATCCTCTCTACACTGAAAAAATACATATGGATGGTATCCAAAGTAATATGTCAGTTGGGCTCACCAAATGGTAGCTCCCTACTGGCGTAGCAAAGGAAGGGACAAGTGAAAGTCCAAAGCCCTATATGATCAATTAGGATAGTGGGGGAAAATGCAAAGTCCCTCCCAGCAACTCTAGTGGAGTATACTAATCATCAACTTTCACCAAATTATTATAAAATTGAGAACACAAAGTTAAGTCATAGGATTGGCTATAATATAATAGTTGGTTCAGTTTATAGTACTCAAAGATCCTAACTAGCTCTAAATAGTAGCTATTGAAGTAAGATTGGTTTAAACATCTAGTCTTAAGGGGGGCAAAGTTGTGTTCTAAACACATAAGTCTTAATCACTCAGTGGTGAATCTACTGTCGATAGAGGGTGCATCCCTAATGCTCGTGGAGGGAGGATTCAATATTCAATTTTTCCTAATCATTCATCCAATAATCAAGCCATTGTAATTGTAGGAACAAGTAACATAGAAAGAAAAAAAAATGAAGTAAATTAGATCTAAGGGTTGAGATTTTACCCAGGTGGAATTTATGGAGAGTTGAGATTGAGTTTTGGCAAAGTTGGGCTGAGGAGGCACTTTTGCCAGCGGAGAAGAAGCAAAAGGGAGGATTTTGGTCGAAAAGGTGAGGGTTTCAGCATTTTCTACCTTTTCACGAACCGAGGTGCCTCAGTTTGGTCTTGTGGTGCCTTAGTTGACAAATGAGACTTCTCAATTTTGTTTTTGAGGCGCCTTAGATCAATCTGGACGGGATTTTCGCTGTCGTGCATGGGAGAGTTGAGGCGCCTTAGGTCCTTTGGGTTGGTTTTGCACAACCTCACATGCGAGGCCCCTTGGATTAGCCCAGGCACCACAGTTTGCATTGGCTTAACGCCCTAGATTTAAAACTAAGGTTTGAGATTGTTAGATCGTGACCGTCAAGCTAGAGAGGGGGGGGGTGAATAGCTTCTTTCGATTTTCTTCCTACAATCGTTAGTGCGCAAGCGGAATATACTAAATAAAAAAAACTAACGAGTAAGAAGACACACTGATATACGTGGTTCGGAGATAATGCTCCTACTCCAAGGCAGTCGTAAGATGGACGATCCCTAATCCGTCGGTGGATGATTCCCCGGAGCACCTCCGACTAGATCTCGTAGCTCCTTGTGGGTGGAGAAACCTCGCCACAACTTCTAGACATTACCTTAGCACAATAGGCTACTAACCAACTCTATCCAAGCAGGTTTCCTAAGGAAGAACAGCCCTAAACGAGCTCCCTTAAATAGAGCTCGAGCTGAAATGTGACCGTTAGACTGGCCTCTTGGGAATTCGAAATTCAAGCATGACCTTTCGAATTCTGGCCACACCGAACCCCTGGGGCAGTCGACTGGTCCTTCCCTAAGTCTAGGGTTTCCCTTTCCGAGTACATTTCTCTCCGCACTCGAACCCTTTCGGCTTAGTTCCCGAGTACAATCACTCAACACTCGGACCCTCATGACCTGGTTGACTCTTCAAACAGTAGTCTCGATTTGTTGCCTTCACACCCTCTTCATCTTCGGCTCCCGTCCCTCAGATGCGCACGCAAGCCCTCGGCTTGCCTCCATGCCAACCTTCACGCATGCCTAGAAGTCCACGACCCTCAGCTCATCGTCTCTACTTCAGCAGCCTCGATCTGTCGCCTTCAAGCCCTCTTCGACTTTGACCCTCGTCCCTCGGATACGCACACAAGCCCGCGGCATTCCTTCATGTCATCCTTCACGTACTCCTCGAAGTCCGCTTCCCTCGGCTCATCGTCCCTGCTGTGTCTATGGTCCCTCGAACGCATACACAAGTCCACGGCTTGCCTCAATGCCACCCTTCACCTGAAGACATCCAACCAAGTCTATATGTACCTGCAAACCTACACACTCACATATACATATTAGACTAACAACAAATCCTAAGTTACTTATATTGACACACACATCAAAACTCATGATCCTCCCAATCAAACTTGGGTCGATTGCCCCAACAATCTCCCCTTTTTGATGTGTGACAATATGTTTAAGTTAGGTAAACAAAAACAACAATAGCAATTGAGAATTAAAAGCATAGCAAACAAGAGGCAACATCCCCCTTAACCTATGCTCTCTCCCAATTTTCAATTCTCCACCCACAACACCAAGTTAAGTTCTACCCAACTTAACACCACAAGTTTTCTCACGTCAAGTTAAACCTAACACCACAAATTCTCTCCTTTTGCCACCATAAAAAAAATTGCCCCAAGCAATCCTAACCCTAATGTCAAAAAAACTCACTTTATTTCTGAAAAACCCCTCAGAAATCAGCAAACAGCCATATCAGTCGACTGATCCAACATCAGTCGACTAGTAACCTTAATTCGCAAACTTCTCGAAATATCAGTCGACTGATACAGTCCAAACATGAAATTCCCAGTCGAATTTCAGAAATCCCTAGAAAATTCTATAAAATTCGAAAAAATATAAAAATTTTGCAAGCATATATGTTAGGATATAACCTTCCCTGGAAAAATATGGTTTCGTGAAAAACACCAAATATGCTTGACTTTTGGTACAAACTCCAATTCTCTCAAAAAGTTTTATTTTGTATCAACTTCTAAGTCTATATATGAATCCATGTGTTTGCCAAAACCATCCATCATCATTTTACACATAGAATTGCCCTCAACTTCCCCCTTTTCCTTATATATTCCCAATATGATAGGACCTTCCCCCTTTTATCTCTTAACCTTTAGATAAACATGCACCTATCAAACTGTCTTACATTTCATTACATCAATAAAACATTATTTCAGTCATCACATCATGAACTGAAATAAAAGCAATATAAAACATGAATTCAAGGTTTCATACATAACTCAAAGTAAAGCATAAAAGTAGCACAAGGGCCAAGGCCCCGAAGTATTAAAGTGTTACAATTCCAAAATAGGTATTTGAGAGATAAAATATGGACCCAAGCAAAACACTCTCAACACTAAAATCATCACATAAACTCCACTACATATCGTCGCCTGACGGAGGAGGACCCTGGTACGCTATATGCCACTGCTGCATGTCAATCTAGCGCTGCTGGAATGTCTGAAAATCCTCCCTCAGCCCGTGTACCTCAGACTGTAGCTGGGAGAACTGCTCCTGTGTAACTCCTCCAGCGGGCTCCTCCTCATCAGAACTGAAAGAATCAGACCTCTGTTTCCATACCATCTCCCCCTGTCGACACTCAATCCCTGCCAAGGACAATTGTCGTGCACCAATTTGATCGTAGTCCTTGGACAGATGACGCACCTAACCTCTAGTGGTGTGAATACCTCTAGACTTAAATAACTCGGTCAGGACATGACAAAAGGACATGTAAATTTCACCATTGACACTATGTGAAAAGTGAGCAATGGATGCAAAAACATATAGAGTGACATCAATATCTAACCGTCTCTCCAGCGTGTACATCATTACCAAGTGAGGAAGTCGAATCATCGACCTCCCCTTGGTAACAATTGGCAAGATACAATCTAACACAACTTTATACAACACGTTACTAGTTGGACTCATGCGCTTAGCCTCAAAAAGATGTTGTGTAGAAACTCAACATCTCTCAAAATAATGCAAATGAATTTGGTCCAGGGTCACACCAAGAAAGGTGAAAGGCTCGATAATTTTTGGAAAATATGTAAATGCATTGTTGGACGCCCTACACCCTAGAAATGATCCTAAGACTGCAGGTATAAAGGGAATAGTCTTTCCTGTCACTAGGGACTCATAAGTCCCATTATCTGAATCAATGCATGTAAGGTTGACATAAAATTTCTTACACATGTCAATTTTGACATCATGCTGACAATAAACTAATTGCTCTAGACCAAAGTAGGTAATCATCTCAGAAATATGAGGAGTTTTCTCTTAAAAGTATGTTCGATTGAGATACCGACAATTCATTAATACAAACTCATTATCCTCAAATCTCCGTCGACACTCCTCGGACCGAAACCGAAGTGCCTCCTGATCTATACGACCTTGCTGTGATGACCTCTCACCCTTTCTTTTCTTTTAGACAACTCTAAAATGTAATCATACCCATGCATGTACCACACATTACCGCACAAAGAGGAAACACAAAAAAAACATGCACAAAGAAATAAATTAGTTTCAAACTATGAACTAACTGTGATAAATAAATTACACAAATAGTTATCGTTTCTCCCTTCGTTGCATGGTGAAGATGGGTGAGGATTGACTTAAGAGAAGAGGTTTTACTAGCCCTAGGTTTAGATCCGAGGTAGAGGAAGGCTAGGAAGACGATTTGAGGACTTGAGAAGGCTTTAGAGCAACAGAGAAGGTCGGGGGAGACGAAGGCTCGCAGGGGGTGGCATCAAAAACCCTAGGTTTAGCCACCCCCGTGCGACCTATTTTTTTTTAAAAACCCCCGCATATCAGTCGACTGCCCATGGGGCAGTCGATTGAGAAACTGACCCGAGAGTTCAGTCGACTGCCCTGAGGGCAGTTGACTGATAAATGTGAATTCTTAGTTTTTCAGTCTGAATTTCAGAAATGCATAACTAATTCCATAAACCTCCAAAAAATCTGAATTTCGTGTAGAGATTTGTTGAGCCTATGTTTACTTAGGAAAAATATATTTTTAGACAAACCTACTCTGGATCCCAAGATTGGCACAAAATTCAAAACTACCTAAATTGTGTCATTGAAACTTATCCAAAAGTTCTAGTTTTGACCTCACCTTGATGTATTTTCCCATACTTAATCACAATACATTCGTAGCACTGAGTTATATGACATCTACCCACTAAAAACCAATTTTCACATAATATGATCTCATTTTTATCTTTTACTCTATAAACTTCCTTTTAATGTGTCAATTCCCTAGGATTAAGACTTAAATGAGTTTTCCAAATCCTTTGTCACATCCCTAAATCCATCTAATCTTTTTGAAGAAATCCTCTTGAGATCCTCCATTGACCATAGATCCCATTTTGATCTCTAGAGCTCTCCCTTGAGCTCCTAGCCTGAATCACCTCCATAGATAACCTATTTACAAATACAAGACCACACCGGTATTCCTTCGGTGCTTCTTGACCTTCAACTATAACTCTCTTAACTTTATATACCTTTTTCTTGATCAAATCCTTCTTTTCTCTTTTAAATGACTCTTCCATGTCATTTTTGGTCTTTCCTTTGCTATAATCATAGGGTAACCTCGAATATGCCTTTTTATTAACATTTGACCCATTGATTGGTATTCTAGTCCCGGCCTACCATCCCTAAGGTATTGATCATTTGGTATCATGCTTAATCTCTTGGACCCCCCAATGAGTTTATCTAGATTCTTTTCTAACTTATCAAGCTTTGAGGGCAAAGCTTGATTTTCCTTCTCTAGGTTCCTAACCTTAATATCACTATGACTATTTTGATCACCCCTAGATCTATCGATTTTTCTAGGCATGTGTCATCCTTTCTTAGGGTTCATGCCTTGGTCCTTAAGTCTAGAAGCCCTAGATTTATCATGAACCTTGGATTCTTTAGAATTTTGGCACGCATGTTATTTCTATTTTTATCATGATACTTGAAACCAAAATTACGCATAGGCAAGCAATCATTAATATTTCAAGTACTCATACAAATATTTGAAGCATAAGTAAAGTTAGGGATTACCTCCCTCACCCTTGTAGCTCCACCTTGATATGAGCTTCTTTTCTTTTCCTCTTTTTCCCATCTTCTTAAATGCTCCATTTTCTTGAGCTCTCCTTTTTGGACATTGGGTGTGGTAATGTCCTAGCTCCCCACAAGTGTAGCACCTAATGTGCTTCTTTTCTTTCTTTGCCCTACAACCCACTGATAACTAGCATTTTATGCCATTTTATTCGCTCATTTACTTAGCATTTTTTATCCTCTCGTACGTTTAAATCATGTTTATATCATATTTTATGATTAGGATCTATTTTGGAGCTCATTACAATTTCCTCTAAATTTTGGCATTATTTCATGAATTTTGTAGGGAATTAAAGATGAACCTTGTATCAAGGCTTGGCCAATGATTAGGAGCGAGTTGGAGCAAATTTGACTTGATTTGGAATTCAAATGAAGAAGACAAAGTTGTATTGATGTGGATCGTTGATCTAGATCTAAGCTGAAGAAACCAGGGCTACTGGGCTGGTCCGAATTGCTGGGCTGAAGAATAAAGGGCTAGGTCGAACTCGACAAAGGGAGAAGCCTAGACTCAACCTTTGGATCCGGACTCCACCTGCAGGAGCCAACGCCATCATCCGGCCCAACTCGATCGGCTTATAGAGGTGGCAACTTCCTCTCGGACGAGGGCATCATCCACTCGACTTGGGGGCTCGACACAGGGGGACGCCGACTCCCACCTCTCGCCGGCTCCATCTCCTCCCCTAAGGCCGGCGGCTCTTCACCATCTCACCGCCGCCGGCCGGCCCACCTTCTTCCCTTTCCTCTTCTCCACTTTCTCAACTTGGAGGCATTCAATCCACGAACCCTAGTCGGCAGCCATCTCATCTTCTTCACCTCCACTTCATTCATGTGTTTTGATATCACGACTAAAACGGTTATCAAATTTGGCGCCGTTGCCGGGGAGTGTAGTGGTGTTTGATAATTTTAGGATTGTTTCCCTATTTTTCCATACGAATTTTAAAAAAAAAACAATTGTCATGTGCTTTAATGTTCATTCATTCATGTGTTTTGATATCATATGCTCCTGAGTCTTCTAATTTTGTTTATTAGTGTTTCAGTGTAAGACCAGGACAATTCTTTCAGTTCAACATGGATTTCTACTCTCAACCATTTGGAGGCTTCAATGAATATCACAATTCAGAAATTGGGGGAGCGGAACACATATGCACTAATTGTGGCAGTTCATCTCATTCAACTGCTATATGTCACCTCATCCAAAAGACTACTGGATTTCTTCAAGAACCCTTGCATTCCCAACATCAATATCAAAATGTCTATGATCCAGCTCCTAACACCTATAATGATGACTGGGGCAATTACCCAACTCAGTACTTTCATCCCCAACAGATTCCAGAGCAGCATGGATACTTCCAACTGCAACTGTCTGATAGGTATCACTCATTTCCTAATTCCTACAATTCTAATTGGGAGGAGCATACATATTTCACGTCTGAGGATACACATAGTCAATTTACTGAGCCATATCCAGCATATCAGAACCTACAGACATTCCAGGATGATCCTATGCCTTCATGGTCACATTCGGTTCAGCAACAAAATCTGGAGTTTCCACTCACTTTGGAGCCCTTTTTCACTCAACTTCTTCAACAAAGTGAGAGGAATTTTCAGCAATATAGTGCTCAGCTGGACACTCAATTCCAACAGTTCAGCGCTCAGCTTAGTGCTCAGCTTCAGCAGCAATTTGAGAAGGGGTTTCAGCAATGTGACGCTCTATTTCAGCATCATTAGGAAGACTATGGACAGTTTCAGAGTAGGACTGATGCTTCCATTCAGAACATAGAGCAACCAATTGAACAGATATCCTCCACCATTAGTCAAATGCAGACTGCAGGGACCAGGATCGATGTTCAGAGAGAATATTCTAGTTCGGATGAGGCAGAGGAGGTATTAGCATCAGAGACAGCTGAGTTTGAGGTTGAATCTGATTCATTTCCAGTAGTAGATGATTCTATAGGTGTAGGGGATTGCACTGAGCCCCAGGGATCACCTACATTGAGTGACATGTCAGAAGATTTAGAGGATAAGTATAGATGTGTAGGGACTTGTATGGTGGAAGAAAGAACCCAAGAATCACCTCTTTTAGTTGTATTTCCACCAGCACCTGAACCTAAGATGGAGCCTTTACCTGACCAGGAGGAGGCCATAGTCACATCCACTCTTGTAGCACCTTCAGGTATCTTTCAGCACGACAAGGTAAGTATATCTCCTAATTTTTTAGAAAAACTCATAGAGGTGTCTAAGATTGATTTTATTGGATGTGATGCATTTCTTGATACATTTTATTTAGAGATTAATTGTATTTCATCTTTTTCTTACCCTATATATGTGCGGGAGGTATTTTTGTTTCATGGTTTTGCAGGGCGCCGGAGACTTCTGGAGTGGGTGCTCCAACTGAATAGACTCCAACCTCTTGGAAGGACTTCCAAAGAGCGTAGAGAGGGAGGAGTTGAGCTTACTTGTACTTGCAGCTATTCATCCCTACATTGGATTTTGAACCTTAATCGTCTCCGACCACCAGAACCTCCTTATGCGAAGTTGAAGTGTGGGGGAGCAGTGCACTATGATATCGATCACGTGAGGAATGCTCTCTCTACTACCCAAACTCCACCACTACTGGGATGGATGCTACTCCTAAACCGACTCCAACCGCCAGGAATAAAGGGGAGTTTGCTCCTTTTCTTTCCTTTTCGTATTTTTCTTTATGTTTATACTTGCATGTTTGTTTGCTTTCATACTTTGCATTCATACTTTGCTTCCTCATTCTGCATTTTGTTTGGTCTTGAATAAACCTTGCTTAATTTCCAGTTGTCTCTCCCTACATATCCCTTTATTATGCTTTGAGAATCATAAAAGATGGTTAAGTCTGACTATTGAATTTTGATTTCCTTAGTATGTTTGGGGATATTAATTGCATTTAGTCATTTGTTGTGGTGATGGACTCTATCTTGATAGATTAAGCATGACATTTTATTGTTCACCTAGTGAGAATATTGTCATGTCTATCCTTAATCCTCTTATGTGTGATAGCATTTGTGATACTTGACACTCTAGAACTTGCTTTGATTCTTTTTGAAATTACAATAACATAAGCTTACACGAATATGATGGAGGCAAACTTTCTTGTTCTCTTGGTTTTCCCTCTACTTTGCTATTGTTACTACTAAGCATTTCACCTATTGCTTTCATGTTTGATTGTCTTTCCTTTGTCAGATCTTTTCATTGTCATTACATTCTCACTGTCATATTTTTATTAGCTTATTCTTCCCTTGAGCATGAGAGCATGGAGTGATTGCATGATGAGTTACATTTTTATTTGTCAATTATCAGCCTCTATTATTGTGAGTTTTAGATGTTATCATATTTTGTTACGTTGTCTGAGGCAAGTTTTAAGTGTGGGGGGAAGACAAGTGTGTATGGACGAATGCTTGTTGAAAAAAAATCTCTCTATGTACTTAAAAAAAATTAAAAAAAATAAAGATGGAAAAAAATCTCTCTGTGAAAAAAAGAAGAGAGAAATGAAAAAAAGAAGTGAAAAAAAGGAAAGGAAAAGAAAAGAAGTGAGAAACAAGAAGTACAAAAAAAAGGAAAGGAAAATGAAAGAGAGAGAGAAAAAAAATTCTCAAGCATTTGGGATTTTGTGAGTGAGGAACAAGAAGGAATATTTTTATGGAAAAAAAATTGATGTATACTCATTTGATATTATTATTGAGAGAAACTCAAAAGTTAAGTGTTGATACATACATGCATTTTGAGAGATGTTGTAAGTGGTTGTTGTGTGTTTGCATTGAGAATGTGCAAGGAGAATTTTGAGTGTTGGATGTTTGATTGAGTTGTTATTTTGGCATATTATTTGATTGTATACGTCATGTGATTGCCCCAATGCTCTCATATTCTCTTTGATCTTCTTTGATCTTCTTTGTTATCTACCTTTCTTATTCTCTTGTTAGCACATGGTTTCATCATTATTCATTGAAAAGTCCTCTTGATTTATGTACTTATGCTATAGTAGTGGAGAAGTAGAAAATAAGCAAGCATATGGTAGTGCAATATCATGAATGCTTTGAGAGAACTCCACTTTCATATCTGTTATTTTTGTGAGCATCAGTGCATATATCTATCTTGTGAGGTTTTTGTCATGCTTAGTTTACTCAAGTTGATAGAAATTACCATGCCTTTTGACTTATGTGAGTTTTGGAACCATAAATACATTGATTCTTGAGACTTGATGATCCTAAGTAACCTTCTTTTAATATTTTCAAAGTATCGATAGGGGATGTAATGTTTGGGAGATATTTTATTTTCTTTTAGTTTTGTTTACTTGCTCGAGACGTGCAAGAATTAAGTGTGGGGGTGTGATAACTAGCATTTTATGCCATTTTATTCGCTCATTTACTTAGCATTTTTTTATCATCTCGTACGTTTAAATCATGTTTATATCATATTTTACGATTAGGATCTATTTTGGAGCTCATTACAATTTCCTCTAAATTTTGGCATTATTTCATGATTTTTGTAGGGAATTAAAGATGAACCTTGTATCTGTTGGTGCAGTTTGCACTAACGGTCAAACTCGGGTTTTGATGTATGACAAAGTGGTTAAAGTTAGGGTTGTGTGTGTTTAACCTCTTTACCAAGTGTGCAGGATTGAAAGACTTAGGACCAGACACCAGGCTGAAGTCCAGGATGGTTGAGTCCTGGCGGGAAGTCCAGTTGGGTCCGTGGGACCTGACAACTGGCTGAAGACCAAGTTGGTTGAGACTTGGCAAGAAGACCAAGGTGGTTGAGCCTTGGCAGGAAGTCCTGGTAGGATCAAGAAGTCAAGTAGAACTGCACAATGGGTAAGTAAGGTAAGTCACTGGAGGAGCGACCCAGTGAGGACGAGTCCAATCTTGGACTTTAGGCGCGGTCCAACTTAGACCCATTTAGGTGATCTAAGTTGAGTCCTGGTTAGATCCTGGTCTGGGAGACAGGATCTAATTAACTTAGAATTATATCTTATTTTAGTCCATATAAAATTGTGCTATCCTTGTTTTGGACTAACCCTGGATGCAGGACCGAAGGACTGTGTTTCTGCAGCTCAGAGAGCCTCAAAGGAGTGAGGCCGTAGCTGAGCAGGGCGCCCCGGATGTGTCGGGCGCCCCAGAGTCAACCCAAAGTCAGCGGAGAGGTAAACGCCCCGACAGCAGCGCAATTGGGGGCGCCCCGCATGTCTCGGGCGCCCACTGTGCCACGCCACTGAAGGCGGCTGCAGCTCACCCTCGCGAAGCCAGAAGATGGGATTTTGACCGGTCAATCGGGCGCCCCGCGCGCGTCGGGCGCCCCAGTCAAAAGCAATCCCGAAGTAGACGAGATTAGCTCTGACCGGAGCATCGCCGGATCTACAGCCACGTGGGGGGCGCCCCGAGCATGTCGGGCGCCCCCTGCCCTATATAAAGAGGGCCTCGACCCTCTTCAAAGAACAACACTTTTTCAACGCTCCAAGTTCTTCTACGCTCGCGCCCTGCTCCGGAAACGCTACACTTCGAGCCGACGACGTCCCGCTGCCCCTAAAGAGTCGACCTACTCCGGACGTCGGTAAAAAGAAGAATTTCTTTTAATACTTTATTGCACTTAATTACTTGAAAGTGTGGGGTTGTCACACTTTCATTTCATTTGTACTCGCCTACTCTATCGGGGTTGACCGATAGAGAGTTTTAGTAGATTGCCCAACGGAAAGGTCCGAGGGACCTGGGCCTTCGAGTAGGAGTCGCCGAAGGCTCCGAACGAAGTAAAAAATCGTTCGTGTTTGCGTGTTTGTTTTTCGTCTCTTTCATTTCCACTGTGCACGCTCTTTAAAGCACTCTGATTTAATTTTTTAAAAGTCACGTGATTCACCCCCCTCTCACGTGCATCGATCTTACAAGTGGTATCAGAGCCTGGTACGCTCTCTATCGGTGCAACCACCGTAAGAGCCGGGGGAAATCCAGTTTTTATCGGTGTCTGTGATTTTTTTTCCCACAGTCTAAATCTGATATTATTATCAATATTTATATATTAGTTTTTTTTCGATCGATTTTACACGAATTTGGTGCAACACCATTCGAGTTGGTCATTTTATTTTTATATATTTATATCTGCCGGCACTACTAATCCAAGACCTAGTCTTGGGACTTTGTTTGGTCTATTTTTTGTGTGCAAGATTTCTAAATGGCGCAAAATAAGATGCAAGGGCGAAATGTCAACGAGCCCCCACACTACTATCCAGAAGATTTCGACTATTGGAGGCGATCAATGGAGATCTTCTTGGGCAGTCAAGACTTCGACTACGTGTTAGCCCTGAGATACCAATCTCAAAATGATGAACTGAACAAGCAGGTAAATAAATTAATTTGTGCAGTTTTGCCTAACAAAATTTCCTGCAGACTGGAAAAGTATAACAACGCATATGACCTATGGACTCGGCTGAATGAATTGCACGAGAATTTGAAGGAGCTGGATGAGCCTAAGCTTAAAGCTGAAGATGAGTCTACTAAATCAATCGCAGAACCAAATTTAAAGATGGAAGATCAAGTCCAATTTGCAACTAAGGTCGAGCCTGAACCAACGGTAAAGCCTACTAAATTAGGGGATGCGATTGAGGTAAATTACAAGAATACCCCTAGTATTATTAATACAAATGTCTTGCATGATTCTGAGCAAATCTCTGAAATATCTGACTGTGTAGAAGGTTCTTGTAATAAATTAGATATCTCTATAAATCCTCCCGAAATGCATATTTTGTTAAAAACTTCCCGCAATACTTTAGACTTTTCAGACCAGAACAAACTCAACTCTGACTTGGTTAAACAAAACATTGACCAAGTTAATTCAGATTGTGAAAATCTAACCCTCGATAAAATCAATGTTTATCTCAATAAAGTTTTTAACTCAGTTAATAGTTTAATTGTAATCAAAAATTCAAAAACCATTAAACTTGAAAATAAACCCAAGATAATTAACAATTCTTCAAAACTGAAAATTACAAACTTGGGTAATTCGAAATTAAAACCCAACAATAATTTAAGCATTACAAAAATTCCTAATAAAGACAAATTAAAAAATTTAACTAATTCAAAATTCAAAGAAAATTTAAGAGTCCACTTTAACAACCCAAAGCACTCAACCTATAATCCAAGGGGAGGCACCAAACTAGTTGGCACCTCAAAATCAGCCTTTGCCCAGGTGGGCACTTAGGACTAGTCTTAAAAGTTAATCTGACTCTTGACCTACTTAGTATTAGGGTGGGTCGAGATAACGGTACGCTAGACAGACTCTCGGGGAGAACTAGCCGAAACTATCTCGACACATCCCAGACTAGTTAGACCAGGGTGTCTCAACAAGTAGGGTTAAAGTACAACTTCCTTAAGCAGCTTTGTCTAGAAAGAGGTTGTTGCTCCAATAAGGTTTTGGCCAAAGAAGGCCCCTGTGCCTCGCCTCCCGCCTGGAAGCTAATTATCGAAGTATACGTTTAAACTACTTTTTGTCAAACCCGAATCTAACAAAAGGTCAGATTAACTTCTTTTATGAATCAAACTCAAACTCATCTCACACAAATCATAGGATCCCTTTGTTTGATAACTTAGATCAAGTGAGATGAATAAGGATAATAAGTTCAAATCATTGATTGATAATTTAAAACTCAAACTTGAATTTAAAATCTTACCTTTTAAATTCAAAATTCAAATTAACTAAATTAAATTTCAAAATTCAAATTAACAAATTCAAAATTCAAATTAACGAATTCAAAATTCAAAATTCAAATTAACAAAATTAAATTTCAAAATTCAAATTAACAAATTCAAAATTCAAATTAACGAATTCAAAATTCAAAATTCAAATTAACAAAATTAAATTTCAAAATTCAAATTAACAAATTCAAAATTCAAATTAACGAATTCAAAATTCAAAATTCAAATTAACAAAATTAAATTTCAAAATTCAAATTAACAAATTCAAAATTCAAATTAACGAATTCAAAATTCAAAATTCAAATTAACAAAATTAAATTTCAAAATTCAAATTAATTCAAATTCAAAATTTAAAATTCAAATTCAAAAAAAAAAAATTAAAATTAAAAATCAAATTCAAGCTCATCTCACACAAACGATAGGATCCCTTTGATTGACAATATTAGACTGAGTGAGATGATTAGAGACAATAAAATTTGAAACTTGGGTATTTTAACCTAACCGTTACTTAATTAAATTTTAACCGATAAAATTTTACTTTCTTTTCACCAAATTAAAACTAAAATTAAAATTTTAATCGTATTTATAAATTTGAATCTTATTTAAATGTTAAAATTAAACTTTAAAATTAAACTTTAAAATTCTTAATTAAATCATATTTTAACTTAATCTAAATCTTAATTTTTCACCTAATTAAATCCTTAATTAAAAATTCATCTAATTAAATTTCAACATAAATTAAAAATTAACCTTAATTAAATTCTACTTTAACTTTTAACTAAAATTTGCAAAATCAAACTTTACTTAAATTAACTTTAATTAAATTAAAATTTAACGTTAATTAAATTTTATATAATTAAAAATCTAACTCTTTACATAATCAAATTTTAATCATTAATTAATTAAACTTGAATCTTTAATAAACTTTAATCCTTAATCAACTTTAATCCTTAATTAATTAGAATTTCAATCTTTATTCAGACTCCAATGATTGAATCTTTAATTAAATCTTAACTAACTTTAATTTATTTAAAATTCGACCAAATTAAATTTTAACCCCTAAAATTTTACCTAATTGAACCTCAACCCTTTATTAAAACTTCATTTAAATACCTCTAACTTTAATCCCCAAATAACTAAAGCTTGTAATTAAAATTTTACCTTAGTCTTAATTGAAATTCTTAATAATTTTAACCTTAATCTTAATTAAAATTATTAATTAATTAAACCTTAACCTTAAGTTTAATTAAAAATCTTAATTATTTAAACTTTAATCTTAATCTTAATTAAAATCAAACTTTAACTCTTAATTAAATCTTAATTTAATTTTACCAAAATTGAATCCTGATTAAAATTAAACTTTAATTCTTAATCATAATTAAAATTAAACTTTAAATATTACTTCAATTAAAATCATAATTAAATTTTAAAACTTTAACTTAATTTTTAATGTTTAATTAAAATTTATCAACCCAACCAACCTTAACCAACTTAACTAAAAACTTTAATTAAACCAAACTTAAATATAATTAACCTAATTAAACTTTAATTAAACCAAACTTAAATCTAATGAATCCAAACCTAATTAAACCAAACCTAAAAGCAAACCCACACTAGAGGCTTAATTAAGCCTACACCTAATCCTTAATTAAACCAACTTAACAAAAAAAAAAAAACTCTTTTGTTTCCTTTTCTCCTTCTGCTTGTTCTTTTATGAACTTACCCCTAAGGACTTATGGAGAATATCGAGTTGAGGGGAAGGGAAAATATTTCTATACATCTTTTTGGCAAATTCCTTATAACATATTTGAAAATAACTGTTTTAAAAATACTTTTTGCTTTAAAGTCTTTTTTTTTATTCTTTCAATTATATTCTTTTCAAAACTTATTTTCAATTTTTTTTGTGCTTTCAAAGATATTCTTGTTATCATTTAAAAATAATAATAATAACTTTATTACTATATCAAATTTTGTTTCAAAATATTAAACAATCCTCCTGAAAATCTCTCTTCAAGTACTTTTAAACTATTTTATGAAAATATGTGATTAAAAATAAAAATGCCCTATATCTAAACCTATTTTAAGAGATGCCATACATGTCTTATTTTTACTGTTTTGTTTGAAAAATATTAGGATTATGCTTATAAATAGTTCCTTGCAATTCCTATTTAGCATTGAAAAATCCGTATTTTTGGGTCTTGCAAATCTCCTTTTTCAAATTTTACTAATTTTCTTTGATAAACTATTTTCAAATTAACTTTAAAATAAAAACACTTATGTTTTTTGAAAATCCACTATTAGCTTGTTCTTATACTAGAAAGTATCAAAATATTTTGATTGATTTACTTCCAAAAATGATTCTTTTGAAATATTTTTATTTTGTAGTTTGGATATCCCTAGGACATAATAGAATGTTTACCTTGAAATTGACAAGGAATTCTAAGGGCTTGTCAAGTTAAGGGGGAGTTCAAACTAACTTGGAAAATTAATTTTAAGAATAGTTTGATCAAGTTTATGATATTACTTTTAAAGTATAACTATTTTCAAAAGAATCTAAGGTATAGTCTTGAAAAATTAGTTTTATAAATTGAATAATGGTCTTGAAACTTTTAAAGCTTATTCTTAGAATATCTTCCTTCTTGTAAGTTAAAGCTCAGTAGCAAAGTTTTTTTTGACTTTGAAAAATATGTATTATTTGGGAAATTTTTATATATTTTCTTTTAAAAAGATTGTCAAGCTTAACTTTGAAAATATTTCTAATTCATTTGAAAAATAATGTTGTTGAAAACTATTTGTTAGTTTTGAAAGCTGAGTTAATTGATTTAGGGGGAGTTCCTTTTTTCACTTAGGCTATTTATCTTACTTAATCTATTTTGCCTAAGTCTAGTTTTCCCTATCACTTAGCTTTGGATCCTACTCTCCGTAACTTAATATACGTATGTTTTTTTTGATGAATGACAAAGGGGGAGAGTAGGGTTAAAGCTTAGAAAATTCTATTTGCTACTTAATTCTTTCATGCTTATTTTTTTTACTTGCATGTATCTGCTAGTTTTTCTCTAACTTTAACCTGAGTTGTCAATACATCAAAAAGGGGGAGATTGTTGGTGCAGTTTGCACTAACGGTCAAACTCGGGTTTTGATGTATGACAAAGTGGTTAAAGTTAGGGTTGTGTGTGTTTAACCTCTTTACCATGTGTGCAGGATTGAAAGACTTAGGACCAGACACCAGGCTGAAGTCCAGGATGGTTGAGTCCTGGCGGGAAGTCCAGTTGGGTCCGCGGGACCTGACAACTGGCTGAAGACCAAGTTGGTTGAGACTTGGCAAGAAGACCAAGGTGGTTGAGCCTTGGCAGGAAGTCCTGGTAGGATCAAGAAGTCAAGTAGAACTGCACAATGGGTAAGTAAGGTAAGTCACTGGAGGAGCGACCCAGTGAGGACGAGTCCAATCTTGGACTTTAGGCGCGGTCCAACTTAGACCCATTTAGGTGATCTAAGTTGAGTCCTGGTTAGATCCTGGTCTGGGAGACAGGATCTAATTAACTTAGAATTATATCTTATTTTAGTCCATATAAAATTGTGCTATCCTTGTTTTGGACTAACCCTGGATGCAGGACCGAAGGACTGTGTTTCTGCAGCTCAGAGAGCCTCAAAGGAGTGAGGCCGTAGCTGAGCAGGGCGCCCCGGATGTGTCGGGCGCCCCAGAGTCAACCCAAAGTCAGCGGAGAGGTAAACGCCCCGACAGCAGCGCAATTGGGGGTGCCCCGCATGTCTCGGGCGCCCACTGTGCCACGCCACTGAAGGCGGCTGCAGCTCACCCTCGCGAAGCCAGAAGATGGGATTTTGACCGGTCAATCGGGCGCCCCGCGCGCGTCGGGCGCCCCAGTCAAAAGCAATCCCGAAGTAGACGAGATTAGCTCTGACCGGAGCATCGCCGGATCTACAGCCACGTGGGGGGCGCCCCGAGCATGTCGGGCGCCCCCTGCCCTATATAAAGAGGGCCTCGACCCTCTTCAAAGAACAACACTTTTTTCAACGCTCCAAGTTCTTCTACGCTCGCGCCCTGCTCCGGAAACGCTACACTTCGAGCCGACGACGTCCCGCTGCCCCTAAAGAGTCGACCTACTCCGGACGTCGGTAAAAAGAAGAATTTCTTTTAATACTTTATTGCACTTAATTACTTGAAAGTGTGGGGTTGTCACACTTTCATTTCATTTGTACTCGCCTACTCTATCGGGGTTGACCGATAGAGAGTTTTAGTAGATTGCCCAACGGAAAGGTCCGAGGGACCTGGGCCTTCGAGTAGGAGTCGTCGAAGGCTCCGAACGAAGTAAAAAATCGTTCGTGTTTGCGTGTTTGTTTTTCGTCTCTTTCATTTCCGCTGTGCACGCTCTTTAAAGCACTCTGATTTAATTTTTTAAAAGTCACGTGATTCACCCCCCTCTCACGTGCATCGATCTTACAGTATCAAGGCTTGGCCAATGATTAGGAGCGAGTTGGAGCAAATTTGACTTGATTTGGAATCCAAATGAAGAAGACCAAGTTGTATTGATGTGGACCGTTGATCTAGATCTGAGCTGAAGAAACTAGGGCTACTGGGCTGGTTCGAACTGCTGGGCTGAAGAATAAAGGGCTGGGCCGAACTCGACAAAGGGAGAAGCCTAGACTCAACCTTTGGATCCGGACTCCACCTACAGGAGCCAACGCCATCATCCGGCCCGACTCGATCGGCTTACAGAGGTGGCAACTTCCTCTCGGACGAGGGCATCATCCACTCGACTTGGGGGCTCGACACAGGGGGACGCCGACTCCCACCTGTTGCCGGCTCCATCTCCTCCCCTAAGGCCGAAGACTCTTCACCATCTCACCGTCGCCGGCCGGCCCACATTCTTCCCTTTCCTCTTCTCCACTTTCTCAACTTGGAGGCATTCAATCCACGAACCCTAGCCGGCAACCATCTCATCTTCTTCACCTCCACTTCTTCTTCTTCACTCCTCATCCGCAAACCCTAGGGTCAGCCCTCATCCTGATCCATTTTCCTCTCGACTCCAACAGTTCCGGCCAGCAGCTTCTTCAACACCGACGGCCAACAGCTTCTTCTCCTCCATCTTTCATCCAGTCTTCTTCAGGACCAGTGGCAACCACCTCTTCACAGCAGCTCAATCATCCAATTCCGACAGCCACCTCTTCACTTCATTGACAGCAGCTCCTTCAAGCGAATTTCGATCAGCCTGCTTCGGAAGATCCATATGAGCTTCGGGTTTTCTTTACTTGTTGGTTGTGTTGATTGTTGAGTTGTTATGTGTTAATTATTGAATGCTTGTAATCAATTTCTGTCTCCTATGTTTAAGTTACTTGCATTTGACTCATTTTGATCCATGCTTGTTACTTGTTCGATGAAATGTCCCAACCAATTGTTTTACTTTAGTTTTGTAATTTCTCAGCTTTGATTCTTACTATGTTTTATTAATTGAATATTTCAAGTTTCTCTAATGTTTAGTATGCAATTAGGTTAGATTAGGTTAAGTTTCATTAATGCTCTATTTCCTTAATTGCTTTCTTTATGTTGCCTTGCGTTTCCTTGTCAAATTAAGTTAGGTTAGATTAGCTTTCTTTACTGATGTAGGTTTTGTTCCATGTTTAGTTTCGTCAATGCTTTATTTCAAGTTGTCATTTTCTTTTCTGCAATTATAGTTATGTTAAATTAGATTTCCTTACCTGCATCGTCTTTCATTAATTAGAGCTAGATTTCATACTTGCTTTGCTATTTTATTCCGTAGTCTTAGCTTTCAAATCCAAACCCCAGTTTCATATCCAAAATTCAAAAGCAATAACATACGATCCTAAGATTTATTAACCTATCATTACATTCCTTGAGAGAGACGACTCGAGTTACTCTATACTACATTAGTTTAGAGGAGTTCGACATTTTAATTGTATTTGAAACTGTAACACGACTAAAACGGTTATCACCCACATTAGATTTTAAATGAATGGACCCGGGTTTAGGATTTACCTCCTTCTTACCCAATGGACACTTGTCCTTGTAGTGTCCTCTTTTGTTGCATCTAAAGCATACGATGTGGTCCTTGGTTCTTACTTTGGTGGAGGTAAGAGCTTCTTCTTGCTCCGGTGTGGAAGTGGGTCTCTCCTCCCCCTCAATCCTTGAGGTGGAGACCTCTTTTTCTTCCCTTGATGAAGTGGATGACCTCTCACTCTCTTCTTCCACTTCACTTGATGAGATGAGCAATTCTTCTTCTTCTTTGTCTTCTTGGACCATTGAGTTTATTTCCTTTGGCTCTTCTACCTTTTGGGTTTGTGTAGGATTCTCATGAAATTCTTCCTACTTGTTCCACAACTCATATACGTTTTTATATTCACTTACACCACTCAACACATTATTAGGCAAAATATTACTTCATATACCAATTACCTCCTCATTTGCCCTAGATTGAGTTTGTTGCCCTTTAGTCCAATATCTAGGTCGAAGTCTTTTCCATGCTTATCTCTTGGAACTTCGAAGGGTTCTTCTAGCACGACCATGCACTCCCAATCCATTCCAAACCAAGTCATCATTCTTGTCCTCCAATAGTCAAAATCTTCATGATCATAAAGCGGTGGAATGTTGATGTCATCACCCAACTTGTCTTCCATAATCATTTCCTCTAGCTTGTGCTCTCTCGGCGGTTAGTCCGTAGATGAACGACCTTCGCTCTGATACCACTTGTTAGATGGTGACCGTCAAGCTAGAGCGGGGGTGAATAGCTTCTTTCAGTTTTCTTCCTACAATCGTTAGTGCGCAAGCGGAATATACTAAATAAAACCAAAAACTAACAAGTAAGAATGACATACTGATATACGTGGTTCGGAGATGATGCTCCTACGCCACGGCAATCCGTAAGGTGGACGATCCCTAATCCGTCGGTGGATGATTCCCCGGAGCACCTCCGGCTAGATCTCGTGGCTCCTTGTGGGTGGAGAAACATCGCCACAACTTCAAGACACTACCTGAGCACAATAGGCTACTAACCAACTCTATCCAAGCAGGTTTCGCCAAGAAAGAACAGCCCTAAACGAGCTCCCTTAAATAGAGCTCGAGCTGAAATGTAACCGTTACCAGTCGATTGCCCCTGGCCTCTTGGGAATTCAAAATTCAAGCCTGACCTTTCAAATTCTGGCCACACCAGTCGACTGCCCCTGGGGCAGTCGACTAGTCCTTCACTAGGCCTAGGGTTTCCTTTTCCGAGTACATTTCTCTCCGCACTCGAACCCTTTTGGCTTAGTTCCCGAGTACAATCACTCAACACTCGGATCCTCACGACCTGGTTGACTCTTTAAACAGCAGTTTCGATCTGTTGCCTTCACGCCCTCTTCATCTTCAGCTCCCGTCCCTCAGATGCGCACACAAGCCCTCGGTTTGCCTCCATGCCATCCTTCACGCATGCATAGAAGTCCGCATCCCTCAGCTCATCGTCTCTGCTTCAGCACCCTCGATCCGTCGTTTTCAAGCCCTCTTCGACTTTGGTCCTCGTCCCTCGGATACGCACACAAGCCCGTAGCTTGCCTTCATGTCATCCTTCACGTATGCCTCGAAGTTCGCTTCCCTCGGCTCATCGTCCCTGCTTTGTCCATGGTCTCTCGGATGTGCACACAAGCTCACGGCTTGCCTCCATGCCACCCTTCGCCTGAAGACATCCTACCAAGTCTATTTGTGCCTACAAACCTGCACACTCACAAACACATATTATACCAATAACAAATCCTAACTTACTCATATTGACACACACATCAAAACCTATGATCCTCCCGATCATACCTGGGTCGATTGCCCCAACAGAAATTAGTTAATCAGAGTTTTAAAGTTAAGATGAAATTCATTAAAGTTATAATTTGAATGAGATAGATTAAAGTTAGAGTTGAAGTTCAAAATTAGTATTTAAATTAAGATTTAAGGTTTAAAAATAAAAATTTGGGAGTTAAATTTGAAATTAAGGTTAAGAAATTTTAAAGGTTTTAAAGTTGAAAATAGATTAAATAAAAAATTAGAGTTGAAATTAAAATTAAAAAGTTTAAACTAAAATTAAGAAGTTTTAAAGGTTTTAAGGTTGAAAAGAAAAAAATAATTTTTAAAACAAATTAAGGTTGAAATTAAAGTTTAAGTTTTAAAGATTAGAATTAAAATTTAAAATTAGTTTTTAGAAGAAAAAAATTGAAGTTAAATTTTGGAAAGATAATTTTAAAAAAATAAGGTTAAAGTTAAAAAAAATATGATAGAGTTTTAATTAGATTAAAATTTTAATTAAAGTAAAATTTTAATTAGATTAAGATTGAATTAAAGTTGAATTTTAATTAAGTTAAAGTTAAAATTGAATTAAATTAGAATTTTAATTGGGTTAAAGTTGAATTAAGGTAGAATTTTGATTAAGTTAAAATTGAATTAGAGTAGAACTTAAAATTAAATTAAAGTTGATTTAAAGTAGAGTTTCAATTAAGTTAAAATGAATTAAAGTAAATTTCAATTAGGTTAAAATTGAATTAAAGTAGAACTTTGATGAAGTTAAAATTTGAATGTAAGTTGTAGCAAACAAGAATTCAAAGTTTGTTATCCTTAATAATCTCACCTGGTATAAAGTTATCAACTAAGGTAATTCTATAATTTTGTAAAATGAATTAAGTTGATTTAGAAAAATTACTTTTGACTTTATGTTAGATTCAAGTTTAACAACTAGTAATTTAAAAACACATTTCAATAATCGACTTTCAGGTTTTGGCGAGGTATAGTGACCTTCTTGGTTATTGAAGCAATGACTCTTTCTTAGACAAAATCTTTTAAATAAATTATACTTTTAACTTACTCTTTGAGAACCCTAGTTTACTAGCCTAGAATGTGACGAGGTAGTTTTGGCTATATCTACTAGACTAAAAAGACCAAATAGGGTACGTCTTACCCTACCTGACTTTTTAGACAGACTTTTCTAGCGTACCATCATCTTGCCCCACCCTGGTAGTAAATATAACAAATGTCAAATTAGCTTTTAAGTTTAGTCCTAATTATCCTAACGGGTAAGGGCTAATTTTGAGGTGTCGACTAATTTGGAACCTCCCCCTGAGTTGTAGGTAGGGTGTTATGGGTTGATATAGTGGATGTCCTTTTTAGGGACATAATATTGATTTTGCCCTACTTAGTTTGTTAGGTAAGTTTTCGGGGTCCACACTTTTCTTTGGTTCTTGCATGAGTGGGTAAAGGAAACAAAAGATTTCTTTGGTTCTTGCATGAGTGGGTGAATAGACGAAAAAAATAAAATGGAAGGTCTTCTAAAAAAAATTGGTCGCAACTAAGAACGTTGCTTCCAAAGCAGTGAATGCTCAATAAAAATCTCCTGATAGCGGAGAAACCTTACAACAATAGCGCACTAGACTTAAGAGATTTTGCAAGTGAATTAATTTTTATATCTTAAGCTAAACTTTTAAGCCTATTTATAGCCTAAGAGAATAAATCTGGATTGTTGATTGTTGATGAATTTTCTCTTAGTCGTTGATCCATGAATATAATCTGGACGGTTGATCTTGGATGGGATAAAATTGTATCCATTAGAACTAAGGTGTTATCCTTTAAGAGATAAAGTTTAATTAAAACTTTATATTCTGCTTGAGACTTCGCTATTGTAATCTCCAAGTGGTAACATCGGCAACAACTCATTAACTTCGCTCGCTATCCCTAATGGTAAGCATGGAGACTTATGTTCTTGAGGTTTCGGGTTTGAGTCCTCTTAGCAACAAATAAATCTCCCTTTTATCGGGCACCTAGTTTTACTTGGTCAAACTGATCAGCCTTTTGGTTCTTCGTCTTCTGGGTGATTTCTGGCCAACCGGAGTTAGGCTCACTCGAACCCGACTTCGGCATTTCGCCCCTCGAGTGTGCTTTCTCCCGGCTTCCCGTCCCTCGGGCGTCGCGTACGTCCTTCTCGATCTATCGGTGTACTCTTCTACAGCTTCCGCGTCCCTCGGATTGTACCAAGCTCGTCAGCTTACTTCCGCGCACAATCCTTCTCGTCCATTACGTCTTACGCTCGACTTCCTTCGTACCTAAGCTCTTGCACACTTAGCAGAGAGATTAAACACACCAGACCTAACTTAAATCGGTTGATCACATCAAAATCAACCAAGGGTACTTAAAATCTCCCCTTTTTTGATGTGCATCAATCCGAGTTAAATTAGAGTAAACAAAATAAAAGAACATGCATAATAATGTAAACAGTGTAGTTCAAAAATACTTAAATTTAGAGTAAATTAAAAGTCTATCTCTTAACTTAATCCTATTTCTCCCCTTTTGATCACATAAAAAAAATGAGAAAACATAATTAGGGAAGAATTTTTTTTTGAGTTTTTTTTTAAAATTAAAAAAATCGAAAAAATGGATCAAAAAACTATAACAAGTTCTGAATCATAAAAAATTGAATCTATGAAAATAAATTAGTTATCTATTTTTAAATTTTTATTTGAAAATTCGAGCGAAAAATCATAAAAACGAAAAATATTCGAAAATTTTTGAAAAAATCTTAGTAGATGAACAACATAATTGAGCATAAAAAAGACATAATTTTTATAAAAAAAAATCTTCACATAAATAATAAATACTTATTAGTTTAATACAAATTTAGGAAACCAAAATAAGTTCATGTCTACATGATTAATTAAAAACTTATGTAGAATATAGCTTTTCGGCACTTTTTAAAAATTGGCCCTTATAGTTTTTTAAAATACCAATTTAAATTATCAAGAAAGTTATTTTTTTTTGGCGTAAATATGCAATATCATGTTCTAATTTTTGCAATAAAATTTTCAAATTATCATTTTCATTTTTCAAAATTTCAGAAGAGGATATAAATGTCAATTTATTTTTTAATTTCAAATTTTTTTTTTGATATACAATTAGATTTGAGCAAAGCTTTAACTCTTGTATGCAACTGATCATGAGGAAGAAAACAAACCTCACTATCGGGTTGCTTTCGAAAAGCAAGGTTCCTCTTTTTTTATCACTTTCTTCTGACGTCTCTCCCTCTTCATCAGTGCTCCCTTCTTGATGATTTACCATCAGCGCAAGTCCCACGTATTCTTGACCTTCCAACTCTTCTGACGATGACTTGTCCCAGGTGACCTTCAGTTTTGCCTCTGAGGTACATTCATGCAATTTCAAGAATTTCTCCTAGAGCTCTTTTGCCGAGTTGTAATTCTCGATATGGTTGACTTCATGCATGGGAAGAACGGCTAGCAGATGAAATTCAACTTTGTCGTTTGCTACAAAGTCCGCTTGCTCCTTCTTGGCCCACGACTCTATTTCTTTATCCTCGCTATTGTTGTCTTTACAACAACAACAACAACAACAAAGCCTTATCCCACTAGGTGGGGTCGGCTATATGGATCCTTTTACGCCATTGAGTTCTATCCCCTACTATATCATCATCTAGATTTAAATAAAATTTATCTTGTTTTATTGTTGCCAACCAAGTCTTTTTTGGTCTTCCTCTCCCTCTTTTAATGTGCGTATTTATCATAGTTTCACATCGTCTAACAGGGGCATTTATTGGTCTTCTAAGTACATGTCCGTACCATCTCAAACGTGTCTCCCGAAGTTTTTCTTCAATAGATGCAACTCCGACTTTCTCTCTAATACTCTCATTCCTTATTCTATCCATCCTCGTATGTCCACACATCCACCTTAACATCCTCATCTCTGCAACTTTCATCTTTTGCTCATGTGCTCGAGTCATAGCCCAACATTCAGCACCATATAACATAGCAGGTCTAACTGCCGTTTTGTAGAACTTCCCTTTAAGTTTTAGAGGTACTTTACGATCACATAAGACACCCGATGCTAATCTCCATTTCAACCATCCTGCTTGTATTCTATGTAAGACATCTCTCTCAATTCCTCCATCACTTTGCAAGAACGATCCTAAATACTTAAAGTTCTCGATTTTAGACAACTCATCATCTCCTATCTTAACAATTGTTTCACTACGTCTAGCATTGCTAAACTTAAATTCCATATATTCAGTCTTTACTCTACTAAGCCTAAAACCTTTCATTTCTAGAGTTTCCCGCCAAGATTCTAGTTTAGCATTTACTCCTTCACGTGTCTCATCTATCAAAACAATATCATCTGCAAACAACATGCACCATGGCACTGTATCTTGAATGTGCCTAGTGAGTTCATCCATGATTAGTGTAAAAAGATAGGGACTTAAAGCTGATCCTTGATGTAACCCTATCCTTATTGGAAATGCTTCAGTCAATCCACCTGAAGTCTTCACTCTAGTCGTTACATCTTCATACATATCTTTAATTAGGTCAATATATGTTACGCTAACGCCTCTCTTTTCTAGAATTCTCCATATAATTTCTCTTGGTACCCTATCATAAGCTTTTTCTAAATCAATAAATACCATGTGTAGATCTTTCTTTTGCTCCCGATATTTTTCAATTAATTGCCTAAGAAGATGTATAGCTTCTATTGTCGACCTTCCAGGCATGAACCCAAATTGATTTTCGGTTACCGTGGTCTCCTTCCTCAATCTTTTTTCTATTACTCTTTCCCAAAGTTTCATGGTATGACTCATTAATTTAATACCCCTATAGTTTGCACAATTTTGTATGTCTCCTTTGTTCTTATATAAGGGAACTAGACTACTTACCCTCCATTGATTAGGCATTTTTTTTGTTTTCAATATTAAATTAAATAATTTTGTAAGCCATTCAATACCTTTTTTCCCTAAACATTTCCATACCTCTATTGGGATATCATCCGGTCCCACGGCCTTTCCATTTTGCATCCCTTTCAAAGCTTGTTCTACTTCTGAAGTTTGAATTCTCCGATGAAAATTAAAATTTCTATACTCATTTGAAATACTTAAATTGCCTAAGTCAAGTTGGTCCCCTAAACTTTCATTAAAAAGTTGATGAAAGTAAATCTTCCACCGCTCTTTTATTTCGCTATCATTTACTAGTACTCTATCGCATTCATCTTTAATACATCTTATTTGACTAAGGTCTCTTGTTTTCCTTTCTCTTGCTTTAGCTATTTTATAAATGTCTCTTTCCCCTTCTTTTGTATCTAAATTTTGATATAATCGTTCAAAAGTTTTATTTTTTACTTCATTCACTGCTTTCTTAGCCTCTTTCTTGGCTATTGTATATTTTTTTAAGTTTTCCTCGTTCTTACAAATATATAATTCCTTATAAGCTATTCGTTTTTCTTTCACTTTCTCTTGTACTTTCTCATTCCACCACCAAGATTCCTTCCTTGGTGGTGCATGCCCCTTTGACTCACCGAGTACATCCTTAGCTACTATTTTCAACTTTGATACCATCTTATCCCATGTCGTATTAGAGTCGCTATATATTTCATCTAATGCTTGTATTCCTACCTTCTCCTTCAATATGTTTTGCTTCCCATCCTTTAACTTCCACCACTTAATTCTAGGAGTCGTGTATATTTTTCCTCTATTGATATTATAACTAAGGCGTATATCTAACACTACTAATCTATGTTGGGTAGTTAAGCTTTCTCCAGGGATAACCTTACAATCTTTACAAATCTTCCTATCTCTCTTCCTAACCATAAAATAATCAATTTGTGATTTATTATTCCCACTTTTGAATGTGATCAAGTGTTCTTCTTTTTTCTTAAAAAATGTATTAGCTAGTATAAGGTCATATGCTATCGCAAAATCCAATATAGTTTTTCCTTCTTCATTTCTTGTTCCAAACCCATAACCCCCATGTACTCTCTCATATTCTTCATTTTTCGCTCCGACATGTCCATTTAGATCGCCTCCTATTAAAATCATTTCATTTGGCGGAATGTTTTGTAATACCTCATCTAAATCGCTCCAAAATCTTGATTTAGTTTCTTCATCTAATCCTACTTGAGGTGCATATATGCTAATTACGTTCACAACTTCTTTCGCCACTACTATCTTGAGAGCTATAATTCTATCCCCCTTTCTAACTACACCAACAACTTCATCTTTTAAAGAACTATCTACAAAAATACCCACTCCATTTCTTGTTTTACTCTTTCCTGTATACCATAACTTAAAACCCGAGTTCTCTATCATTTTTGCCTTCTCACCTACCCATTTTGTCTCTTGCACACACAAAATACTAATTTTTCTCCTAATCATTGTATCTACTACCTCCATTGTTTTACCAGTGAGAGTTCCTATATTCCATGTTCCAAATCTGAGACTATTACTTTTCTTATAATGTTTATTCTTAGTCCACCTATGGTGTGAGAACTCTTGCCTATTTAACACTACACCCAAGTTCTCATGGAGATGTAGCGGTCCTTGCCGAGACGTTACAGTCGGACCCTGCAACGCGAACCCTTGCATATTTAGCACTACACCCGGGTTCTGGAGATGTAGCGGTCCTTGCCGAGACGTTACAGTCGGACCCTGCAACGCGTTCCTTCCGGGGAACATCCTAGCATTAGCATAATACTTTAATGGATCCATTCATTGAGTATTTGCCATAGTTTTTTTACGCTGGCTGGCAACCTAACGCAACCCTCCTCCTTTATCCGGGCTTGGGACCGGCCATGACTAGGTCGTCACAGGCGGAGTTTATTGTTGTCTTTAGGAACTGAAAAATCATTTTTCATAATTAGTAGCAATTTAATATCAATTTTAAAAAAATACCTGCATTCGACGCTTCCACATAGCGAACTTCCCCTAAACTTCGGCGGGTAGATTACGACTCCGACCATTTTCTCAAAATTGCTGCAGTCGGCGGCTAGTCCTTCTGCGGCGGCCTTGGCTCTGATAGCACTTGTTGGATCGGGTTTAGACCATTTAGAGGGGGTGAATAGACGAAAAAAATTAAAATGGAAGACACTCATCTTTTTAAAAAACATGTTCGCAACTAAGAACGTTACTTCCAAGGCAATGGATGCTCAATAAAAATCTTCTTATGGCGGAGAAGCCTTACAACAACATCACACTAGACTTAAGAGATTTTGCAAGTGAATTAATTTTTATATCTAAAGTTATGTTGATGAATTTTCTCTTGGTCGTTGATCCATGGATATAATATGGACGGTTGATCTTGGATGGGATAAAACTGCATCTATTAGATCTGATTAAAGGATAAGGTATTATCCTTTAAGAGATAAGTTTAATTAAAACTTTATATTCTGCTTGAGACTTCGCTGTTGTAATCTCCAAGTGATAACATCGGCAGCAACTTATTAACTTCGCCCGCTATCCCAAATGATAAGCATGGAGACTTGTGTTACTTGAGGTTTCGGGGTTGTGTCCTCTTAGCAACAAATGAATCTCCCTTTTATCGGGCGCCTGGTTTTACTTGGTCAAACTGACCAGCATTTTGATTCTTCGTCTTCTGGGTGATTTCTGACTAATCGGAGTTAGGCTCACCCAAACCCGACTCCGGCCTTTCGCCCCTCGAGCATGCTTTCTCCCGGCTTCCCGTCCCTCGGGTGTCACGTACGTCTTTCTCGATCCACCGGTGTACTCTTCCATAGCTTCCACATCCCTCAAATTGTACTGAGTCCGTCAGCTTACTTCCCCGCACAATCCTTCACATCCGCTACGTCTTGCGCTCGACTTCCTCCGCACCTAAGCTCCTGCACACTTAGCAGAGAGATTAAACATACCAGGACCTAATTTAAATCGATTGATCACATCAAAACCAACCAGGGGTACTTACATCCCTTGTGTGTTAGTTGTAGAGAGTTTTATGTATGCACAGTACACGTTCGAATATAGATTACATAGTAGAGATATTGGGCAGATATTTAAGTAATTTAGGACCGGTGCACTGAAAATTTGTGAAGAGACTAATGGGATATTTGAAGAGAACTAAGGATTTTATACTAACATATTGAATATCTGATTATCTAGAGATGATTGAATATTTAAACTCCAAATTTGGTGGATATTTAGGCTCCAACTTCTGTCACGCCCTCTGGGCCTATGTTTGCTCGAAAATTGAACAATATATCCCCTATACGACAGATAGTTTGAATCTTGTCTACATCCATCTCAAAAATATATAATAGCACAGTCACGCTCGGCTGATAATTCCTCAATCATAACAATGAGAAATAAAATAAGCAACCACGCAGTTAAACAATATGACTAATAAACTCCGTAAAATAAGAACAACTAAATCGACAAATCCAACAGATACATAAATAATGACAAATTCACGAAATAAGTAAAAAGAATTAAAAAGAAGGTGCGACACTAGGGACCTGATAGTTGGATCGTCTCCTGGCGGCATGAGACACAACTTTCAATTACCTTAAACAAAAATAGTGGCAAGGAGTGGTGAGTTCGAGCTCGAACTCTGTAGATATAGTGAACAGATAAATACATAGTGTAAATAAGGTAAATCAAGTAGATAGAAATAAGGCATACAGTCACCGGAATAAGAGTATAAATAAATGCATAAACATACCTAGCAAAGCATATAACTTGTGCGGGTATGATCAGAAATCCCCATGATATATAAACAATCTGCTCATACTGCTAAGCAGATACAGATCAAATAATAAATACAAATCAATAACCATATATGCATGTTAATCATATGTAACAATCATAGCTCAAACAAATACAAGATGTATCGTATGCAAATGATGCAATGACGTGTCACCCATACACACCAATCTACAACCATCACACATATTTGCGTGGCCGATTGGACAAGAGTTGTGACAACTATACTCACTTTTACATCCATCTCCTATGAGTGACCGAGTGGACAGGATGCTGAAAGAACAATCTCAATCCTGAATCCCAAGAAAAGGAAGAGCACAACCACTCTATATCAAAGATTTTAAGGGAGCACGACCACTCTAATACCCAAGAACAAGAAGGAATAACCTCTCACTGCAAGAAGAGGAGCACAACCACTCTAGTACCCAATGGGGGAGCAAACCACTCTACCTATCCCTCATAAATAACAGAGGGGGTGTCACCGTCGGCTACTACTCTAATAACTACCACTACTCATGAGTGGTTGAAAGTAGCATGACAGGACGACCACTCGCACTCTGAGAACTACCATTTCCCCGAGTGGTTGAGTGGGTAGACCTCTATATAACTGATGGTAAGCTTAACTATAAGGAAGTCGATAACCGCCAGCATGCAACAAATACAACATGGTGAATGATACCAAAGTGTATAAACACAACTAGGTCAACCATCATAGAATCAATAAGAAACACATACACCCAAATTAGAATCATAATAAATAAACATGCAACTAATCTATTAGATAGGGTATATCTAATACCAACCAAACCCTAGATAGGTCACATAATATTTCTAAATTACACGCGTACTAGCGGTACTCTTTAAATTGAAAATCACGAGTTGAGACTGTATAACTAAAAATTTAGAGTTTTAATCAAAGGTTAAGCAAGAACAAGTATCAAACAAGAAAACAAACAGAATAGATTTAAGATAAATAATCCTACTCAAATAATAAAATTCCATCCATTTAAAGGTAAACGAAGCTATAAAATCAAGTAAGAAGTATTCGCCTTATATGTAGAATATGTCGGAGAGAACCTCCCGTCCAGGTATCCAAAGTAAATCAATGTCCTATATCGAAGGACATATTTTAGCTATTTATAAAATTAATTAAAATAACTAAATTAACGACTAACCGCAAAAGAGTAACCGTAATTATCACGTTCATTTAATTAATCTTTACTTAATCCAAGTCTAAATCTAACCAAAACGCCCAACCAACACCTAATCACAATTAGGTATCAGACGGCACAAAACATAGGATTACAAAAACATAACAAGACAACTATTCCGACCAACGGCTATACACCCCTAAACCAAAATAGCATGGCCAAATAACCTAATCATCCAATGATGTACACATCTAAATGCTAACCTGATAACACTCTTTTCCAGGTAAACCCCCATGACAACTTGCCCATTACAATTCATTAACCAACCAACCACTAAGCCCTCCCCCTATTGAAGTGAATAAATACCACCTCAATTCTGCTGTCGATCCATACAAACAGCCTACCCTTACCTAACTTGTTAGCTCAAGACAACCTATATAGGGTTTCCCAAAAATTTGAGCTAAACACACTTACACATGACAACAATCATTCAAAACCCAATTTCTATCAAACATTAATTCAAAACCTACTGTCTTGAATCAACCCCAAAGCCCATAGCCAAAATAAACAAATCTAAACTCTATCGACTATAATTAGAAACAAACAAATCCTTCATCATCTATTGATCAAACTCACAAAATTCCCACCCATGATTGCTATTCGAATCAACAAACCAAATCAGAAATTTAGCTATTTCTTCACTGATCTAATAGCAAGTACCATCAATTCATCTTTGCCAATTTTACTAAAAATAACCAATGCATCTACTACCAAGATCAGTAATCAAATCAGAAAACTATTTTATGCTTACTGATCTAACCAATACCAAATCCGAATCATCAAGAATTCCATTTGAGATCAAGACTAACCAAACAACACTCACCTGCGATGGCACCGAGCGATGCCCCTTGCTCCGGATCTTTCGAAAGAAACCAGTAACCATAAGGCCTCCCAAGCAACCCTTCCCTCTGGTAAACCTCCTCCTCTCCTCCAAACCTACCCCGATCGCGTAGGGTAGAATATCCGCGTGACTGCGCTCCTAGACCAGTTCGCAACTTGAGGTTACCAAGGTGAATGGAAAAAGACTCCAAAGGAAACAGGGAAAGGCAAAGGAATCAAGAACCTACCAAATCAATGAGCGTTGGCACTCAGATCTAGCCGCTTCCAAAATCACCGACGATGGTGGTCAGCGGAAGATCTTCCTCCACGGCCCAGTGCACTGCGGTGAAGAGGAAGAAAAGAAGAAGGCACCGGTTGGCTTGCTATGCGGTGGCTTCGATCGGGTGGAGAGTATGCCGCGTGCGGAGCAAAGGGTTGTGCGTCAACGATGAAAGGGAGAAGAGAGGGATCGTATTGGGTCTTTCGGCGAAAACCGTCGGCGAAAATGAAATGGGGGAGGGAAATTAACACCTTGTTTGGAAAGGAGGGAATTGGAATTCCCAAGGGAATTGGAATTCAATTCCCTTCTTTGGTAGCAAATTTTAAGAAGGAATTGGAAAGGAATTGAATTCCAATTCCCTTCACACACCCCAAAATAAATCAGACCCAAAAGGGTCTGATTTGGAAAAGGAATTGAATTCCATTCCCTTCTAACTTTAAAATTACTAATTCACCCGCTGCAACCCTGCTGCAACCCTGCCGGCTTGAAGTGTTCTCACTCCCTTGTTCACGCGGGAAAGGAGAAGGAGGTGGCTGCTTCTTCCTTCTGTCGCCGGAAAGGAGAAGAACATGGCTGCTGGAATCGTTCCATGGCTGCTGAGCAACGCTGGTTGCTGTAAATCTGCTTCAACGTGGCTGCTGGAATTTGCTTATCCAATCAGCAAACGGAGCTCTTCCAATCAGCAGATGGTGGTGCTTGTTCCAAAGTTTCCGACGTACAATAGCAACGTTGGACAACAACGTCGTTGCTGGAGTTCTTCTGCCGATCGTCGGAAAACCCCAGCAAATAGTTGCTGTCGTTTTCTATCCGTTGTCAGCCCTGTTCTGGTGCCCCAAGTGCTGTTCCGACAAGAGTTAACAATTGATTGATCTTTATTTTGCTTAAGGGTAAAATGGTAAAAGTATAACAATTGATTTCAATTCCGTTTGATTCCAAACATGGGAATTGGAATTCAATTCTGTTGTTTACTAATTCATTCCAAACATGGGAATTGGAATTCAATTCCGGTCGGAATTCAATTCCGACCGGAATTGAATTCCAATTCCTTACTTAAAAGTTTCCAAACAGGGTGTATAAGTTTAGGCATATTTATAAAAAGACCCTTCAAATCGGGCTATAAAAATCAAGCTCTTAATTTTTTATTTTTAATACTTTAGCCCTCCAAAAGTTTCATATTTTAACAACTTCAGACTATATCTATATTCTTGGAGAAAGGATTATATTGTGGAAAAGCATTACATAAATCCTAATAGCCACTTTTACTATATATGGAAGCAAAGTTGATAGCATTCAAGATTATTGATACATTAACAAATAATTGATGATATCAACTGCGATAATAAAATCACAAAACTTTAAGCCAAGAACAATCGTAATTCGTAGAAGTTAAATCATATCGATATTAAATTTCTAGCGATTAAAAAAATTATTCAGAGTGATCAAGTTGTTATTGAGCATATTAACATAGATATCATCTTAGCAAATCTACTCATGAAGGCCTTATTGCCCAAGGTATTGACGTCGAACAGAATAGTAATTATTCTATGAGCTCGTTTCCTCAAAGGAATTGTAAAGAAAAATAAGACACGAGAAATCGATAAATGAAGAGAAATCACTATCTCTGGGTTTTATTGAAAAAAAGTTTTATCCAATAATAAAGATAATCCCTAATATCAACTAGATAGACATTTATATAGACCGCAAACTCTAACTTATAAAAGACAAAAATTATCAAAAATATTTTAAATATAAAAAAATCTAAAAACTACTAAAAAAATAATTTACTAAAAATAATAATAAAACCAATAAATACTCTTGCATTATGTGTTTTATGTGTATGCTATGGATATCAAAAAATTTTCTATCGGAGGAAGTACCCATTTAATGAGAGTCTATATTTGCTCTTTAATGCTCTATATTAATAAGCACATGCATGTATTTTTTTAAATTTTTATTGTATGTACCTAAACTCAAAACAACTTCGCTTGTGATGACCCAGTCATGACCAGTCCCAAGCCCGGATAAAGGAGGAGGGTTGTGTTAGGTTGTCAGCCAATGTTAATCTATGACAAATGCTCAATGAATAAATCCATTGAAGAGAGAAAAATAAGAGATCATAGCCAAATAAGATGTATTAATGATGAATGTAATAGAGTATTAGTAAATGATGAAGAAGTCCCCGGGGCTATGGTGCAGCAGTAGGGCGACTAGTCGCTATCCCAGGTATCCGCGGTTCGATCCCTAACTACGGTGTATTTGTAGGAATTTTTCCTCCAAATGGGGCGCAAACCCTGGGACGCTGGACTTCTAGCCCGCCCACCGCAACTGCTTCCCGATTTACCCTAAGTCGGTCGCCCAAGGTTGGAAAATTTTCATTAATCATTTTTTTAGTAAATAATGAAGAAATAAAAGAGTAATGAAAGATATATTAGATATATTTTCATTAACTTTTTAATAAAGATTTAGATTACGAACTTAACTTAAGCAATTTAAGTAAGTCAAATGAGTACAAAATTTTAAATTTTATCATAAAATTCAAATTTCAAAAGTAGAACAAGCTTTGAAAGAGATACAAAATGGAAAAGCCATAAGACCAGATGATATTCCAATAGATGTATAGAAGTGCTTAGGGAAACAAGTATTGAATATCTTACAAAATTATTTAATATGATATTTAAATCAAAAAAAATGTCTAATCAATGGAGGGTAAGTACTCTAGTTCCTTTATAAGAATAAATGAGACATATAAAATTGTGTAAACAATAAGGATACTAAACTAATGAGTCATACCATGAAACATTGCGAAAGTGTAATAGAAAAAAATTAAGGAAAAATACCACGGTGATCAAAAATCAATGTATTCATGTCTGGAAGGTCGACAATAGAGACTATACATTTTCTCAGACAACTAATTGAAAAGTATCGGGAGCAAAAATAAGATTTGCACATGGTATTCATTGACTTAGAAAAAGTTTATATTATGGTCTGAGGAAAAATTATATGGAGAAGTCTTAAAAAGAGAGGTGTTAGCATATCATATATTAAACTAATTAAGGATATGTATTAGGATATAACTGTTGAATATTGAAAATTTTAAAGGGCTACAAGGTTAAAATTCGAAAAGTTAGGGCCCTAGTTAGAATTATTTGAATTTGGAGGGCCTTTTTGTAAAATGCCAAAAATCATTATAAACCCTAAACTCCTCCAATAATTCATCTCTTCTCCCGATTCCTTCGACTCTGCCCCGATGCCGAACGCACTACGCGCGAGCCGTTCCTCGCCGCTGAAGCCATCGCAAACCGACTCTTCTCCTTCCCCTTCTTCTCCTTCCTTCTTGTTGGGAACGAGACGGCTATAGGGGGGGTGAATATAGACAATCGCTTGCCCCTTGAAAACTTATTACGATTTCTGCAACTCAAATATCAGTAGCACAGCGGAAAGAATGGAAAACAGAGTATGCAGAAAAACAAATGAGAGCAAAGCACACACAACTAGCAAGATCGTTAACAAGGAGGGTTTACAAGGTTCAGGGATAACTTGCCCCTACTCCTTGGCGTGCCCTTGAGGTGGGCGATCCCTTGATCGTCGGCAGATCAAGCCCCGGTTAACACCGGATATGAAGCAACCTCCTTCTCGGTGGAGAAACCTCTCTACAGTGTGTTTCAAACAATGATATATAATGAGCACAATGAAACAACAACAAGAAAGATCTTACTCAAACACTTAGCAAGGATTAAACACAGCAAGCTTCCCGAGCTCCACCCAGTGGCGATCTCACGCAGACCCCTGTCTGCTTCGTGTCTTCCCACTGTCGGACTCCCAGCTTCTTGTTTTCTCCTTCAAGCGCTCAAGTATGATGAATGCTTCTCAATAGCTTGCTTAGAATGGATGAAGAACTCAAGAACAGCAAGCTTCTATGAGCAGAACGCAAGAACACACAGGTTTTCAAAACTGAATCTGATACTGAACTCAACTCTCGCATTCCTTTTTGTTTCTCCGCCAAGCGACAGGTGACACCATCTCTGTAGCTCCCAGCTACTCCTCTGCCAACGCCAGCCTCTACTGAGCTATCTCTGGACTCACTGAGCTCCTCAGTCGAGCTCCAGTCTTAGCTCCAGTCCGCAGCTCGCCGTTGCAACCTGAGATGGGAAAAGGGACAAACCTGCTCCAAGGAAAGCACTCTTTGACTTCTCCTTGAGTGTTTGAATCCTCCCCTGTCACCTGAAACTCAATCAGAGCATTAGAGCAGAAGATCACAAAGCATATCACATACATCAGCAAATCAGATACGATCAGACGCTCTGACGACGTCTGACAGTGAAATTTGAATTAAAGTGATCGGTCACCGGACCGATCCAGGGTGTGTGGATCGATCACCAGACCGATCCACTGCTTTGCTGGGATTCCCAGCTCTCGCAGCTATACACGCCTGATCGGTCACCGGATCGATCAGGGTGAATCCTGATCGGTCACCAGACCGATCAGATTGGATCCTGATCGGTCACCCAGACCGATCAGGCAAGATGAACAGTTGTTTTTTAATCAAACCCAAGATTCCTGATCGGTCACCAGACCGATCCAAGGCTCTGATCAGCAAGGGAACTCACTCACTGTTTGCTCCCTGATCGGTCACCAGACCGATCAGGAGCAAGACAGCAAGGAAGCAGCCTGCTCCCTGATCGGTCACCGGTCCGATCAGGAGCCACACAGTAGATTCCCAATCTCACTGTGCGCTCCCTGATCGGTCACCAGTCCGATCAGACATAGCTGGATCGGTCACCAGACCGATCCACTAAGGAGCAGCGTGCCAACAGTCCCTGATCGGTCACCAGACCGATCCAGTGACTCTACCCAGCCCTCCAAGCTAGGGATTCATCCACCTTAGCCCTCCAAGCTAAGGATTTTTCCATCTAACTCTCCAAGTTGGGAATTTGCACCTAACCCTCCAAGCTAGGACTTTTCACCTAGCCCTCCAAGCTAGGACTTTTCACCCAACTCTTCCGAGTTAGAACATCATCCAACCTAGCCCTCCAAGCTAGGCACCTGACCCTCCAAGCCAGGACTTTTTCACCTAATTCTCCAGGATGGGAATTTGCACCTAACCCTCCAGGTTAGGACTTTTCACCTAGCCCTCCAAGCTAGGACTTTTCACCCAACCCTTCCGAATTAGGACTTTTCCAACACCTAACCTCCCAGGTTAGGATTTTCCAACATCATGCCTAATCCTCGATTAGAACTTAATCATAATCATCACAATCATCACACCTAACCTCCCAGGTTAGGGTTTTTCATATCATGCCTAATCCTCGATCAGGACTTAATCATAATCCACCTAACCTCCCAGATTAGGATTTTCCATATCATAATTATCCTCCTAAACTAAAATCGTTGTCAACACCAAAACAACAATCAGGGCCAGACTGCATCAACAATCTCCCCCTTTTTGTTGTTTGACAACCCGATTTTAAGTTTAGGGATTCTCAATCAATTTTCCAATATTATGAATCATAGGGGAATCCAGATCCTCCCCCTACAACATGGTCATTCTAAACTTAACCAATCACACTCTCTCCCCCTTTGTCGAACACCGAAAAGGGGTAAGAGGGACTGTTAAGATAAACTCCCCCTCAAACCTAGAGGGTCCCAACTCAAAAATGTGATAATTTGTGGATTAATCATACGAACACATGTGAAAAGATTAAGGTAAGACATAGCAGTCACATGTATCATATGAGAATGAAATATAGTCTCCCAAAGCATGCCATAATATTCATAAGGATCAACTAGACATGACAATGTAAGCATGAATATGGCAATCGAATAATCATGCAGATAATAGATATATAATCAGCATGGCATCAACAATAGTAGAGTAAGCATGGCAGATAAGTCAAAATATGAAAACATCCAAGCAAATAGCAAAATATATGTGACTCAAGGTCACACCAACAAGGTCAGCGGGCATATAACCCAGAAGTCATAGTCAAATACATAGATAAAACAGCAGGTATCCGAGCTCAAGTGTCAGTAGGAGGGTCGTCATCGCGCATAAGGTCGTCCATCGTGGCGTCAGCAGCAGCAACAACTAGTGCACTCTCGGCATGACCCGCTAGCGGTAGCGCCCTCGCTTGGTTGCGATCCATCCACTGTAGCCCCTCGGTCCCGAGAGCAATGCCGGACTGAACAAGCATACGACGATCCAGACTACAGTCTGGTCGATTCATCGGCACGAGTCGGCCCTGTGAGACGTCGATGCCAACTGACTCCAGCCAGGCAGTGATGGTATGTCCAAAAGGCATGTAGATCGTCTGACCAGACCGCAGACCATGAACAATGATGGAGGAATAGATGGACGATGCTACGTCAAAATCGAACTGTAGATGCATCCCGTAAAGCATCAGGCAGTGAGATGTAAGGATCGCATCAAGATGCTTGGACGTAGTTGGAAGAAGACAATTTGCGATAATTTGAAACAGAATATAATCGATGGGAGATAGATGACGAGCAGGAAATGTGGGAAAGTTATAGATATCCGCACCAAAACCCCATGGCCTGGGGTGGCCTAGAAAATGTTCATATATGGAGTCCGGAGTGATTCCAATAAAAGGAGCAGGAAGAGGAACAGGATGATATGGATAAAGTGAGAAATCGTTCTTAGAGTGACGACAACCCAAAAACCTAGTGAAGGATGATAGGATAAAGTCAAGATCGACATCGGTGACACGAGTCCGCCATCCCGTACCCTCCCCATTGGCCAGATTATTGTAGAATTCAGAGATCAAGGCAACATTGATCGGCCTTTCTAAGAAAAGGATGTTTTGAAGCCCATAGTACTCAATGATTCCTTTTATCGTAGGGCAATGTTCATAAACGAAGGTTCGGTCCACTGATCGACATGGCATTAGTTCGAAGTTGTGCCAATGAAAGTCTAGAGCATAGAGAATGTTCGGAAATCTAGGATGCGGAGGTGATGGAGGCCTTAGAGGAGATGTAGATGATGAGGAAATCTAGATGACTTTCTAATAGGATTTGAGTTGAACATGACACATAGATTGAATCATACAAGAGTTGATCATCAGATGAGACCCAATCAAAAGATGGACATTAGAGTATGGTCATAAGAAATGAGGATCACGGCACAGACACAAGGAACAAGAGATCACAGCAAGAACAAGAACAAAAATACGATTAGCTTCACAAATATATATTTCATGATCTCTTGGTAACGGGAAATGAAGCCAAACACTTACTTTGGTGCCATCGAAATTGTTTGATGGGATTGGAAGACTNCTTCTCCTAAGAGGAGTAGGTGAGGGTGCATTCCCCGGAAGAGGGAATAGTAGGCATCGGTCCGACCTAGAGTTTCGGTTGAAACCTAAAAGTCAGGACCAGACAACATAGGCTATCAAATACATACATTAATTATATTATTATCTGTGATACTAGCCTTGTTTTGCAGCTAGCAAAAAGGGATGATTTCCTGAGTTCAGGCGCCCGTATGGGAGTTAGGAGCCCGGAACTCCGAGCGCCTGAGAGTGACTCAGGTGCCCAGCCAAGGCTTGGCTAAGCTAGCGCAAGCTGAGTAGAGGATCCATGTCAGCAACATAGGCGCCCGAGTGCAGACATACACCCAAGTGCTGATAGAGGTTGGACCTAGCACGGATCAATCAGTGGTCGAATCACAGGGATACAGGCGCCCAGGATGGCTATACGGGCGCTCGAGAGATCCTATATAAGGGTTGTTCGACCGAAGGCTCAAGAATCAATTTTACTATCACAACTACTACGTTTTAGTCTCCTGTGTGCTGCGCAAAAGATCACTCAACGACAACGTAACACTGCTTTGACAACGACGCTTCAATTGTTATTCTTCAGTTGTCGGTATTCTTTACTTACACAAATTGTACTTACCCATGATTTGTAAGAGCTTTTAGAACTTATAGTGATTGCTCAAAGTAAATGATCAAGGACCGTAAATCTTGTAGTAGGAGCTGTCATAAGACTTAGAACCAAATAAAAATAAACTTGTGTTAGCCGTGCCTTATTTTATTATGTTTCGCTGTGTACTCATTTCTCAAATCAAAAGTTTTTCAAGAGCGCTATTCACCCCCTATTGATCTACCCGATCCTACAGATTAGACCAATGATTAGAGGCTTTTGCAAAGATCATAAAAGATGCTAAAATCGATTAGGACAATCAATTCAGTAGCGGTCAATCGAGTATTTTCGCAAAAAACAGAAAGCTTTTAAATTGATTTGATCAATCGATTAGAAGTTGTCAATCAATTTGTAAGACTCACTAATCAATTGTATAGACCAAAAAGAGTCATGTTGCAGGTTTTGAATGGTCAATCTGATATGACATTCAACTCAGGGTAAGACTAATTGATTAGGAGGTGTTTTTCAATCCAAAACAAACCATAGAAAAGGAGTTTTCATGGAGTTTCTTCGATGCCAGTTCTTGAGGATTCTAAAGTGAAGTACTGCTGCATTTCCAAATCAATAAAAGATATTTCCAAGCAACAAGATAGCAAGTTAAGCAAAATCTCATTGTAAAATGCTTACTTTCGTTTTCGTTTGTTTATTTTGTTATACTTATTGTGTTCTTGAGAGAACAAGTGTACGAGACTTCTTTGTCTCCGAAAATTTTTTGGGAAAGAGATTTTCATAGTAAAGTTGTGAGACAGAATTGGACCCTTAGATTAATCACATCAAAGAGGTGGAAACCAAATAAATTAAAGACGATAGCGTTTTGACATGCTTTACTTCAAGTCTCTATTGCTAATCAAAATCCGCTAAGGTGACGGTTCCACCTTTTGCATCTATTGCTAATCAAAATTGAAGAAGATAAGCTAACTATTCACCCCCTCTAGCTCATAAGTGTCTTAACAACGATGATCATTTTGGACTCTACCATTCCAGTTCTAAGATAATTTCATGGAACAGTGGCATGGATTTGTAAAAAAAATAAAAATTGAGAATTAGTAACATTAATTTAAATAAATATCTAAATCACATTAGTAATAAAAATAAAATATACGAAGACATAAAAAATCAATACATCAATACATAATAATCATATAATAATAATATAATGAGAAAAATATAATGAAAACTATACCTTCGCAAACTAATACCATGAAGAGAGACGGGGAGGAAGAAAATTTTCATTATATTCTCCTCAGGTGTAATGTCGATTAAATTGATCTCAAATTTATTTGTAATTATGAGTATAATTATAATCATTTTAACTTTTAATTTTTTAAAATATATTTTCTAAAACAATAATTAATGATGTGTTAATAGTGTTAGGATGTGCCTAAAATATTAAATAAGACAATAAGAATAAATGATAAGCATGCCCTAATTTTTCGCATAAAATATTACATTGTATTTTTATTTAACTAACAACTTCGTTATAAAATCATGCTTATATGATAAAAATATATAACTAATATTTTATTTTTGAACCACATTAAAATAAAATATTTTTAATAACTTAGTAAATTAAATTAAAAATTTTGAAAATTTATCTTAAACAAGATTGTTTGTTGAATATGTTGGAAATGATGACAGAAGAACTTTTTCGCCAACCGATGAAAGAATATGTTCAAATTTCAATATATTTATTAGGATAAATTGGTAGGATTGTATTATTTATAAAATACTGAAAAAAAAAGAAGGCAATGACGTGATGCACATAAAATTTATCCTTTTTCTTTAAATACAAATAAAATATAAAAAAAAAATCAAAGCCATGTTAAATCTGTCTCAAATATAAACAGCGCGATCACATAACAGCCAACGACATTAGATGTTCCCGCCGTTCCACGTCCGTTCCGACGAATCATGATTATGGATTTGTATTATTGGATATATGTTTATATGTGTGCTCGTTATTAATGTTGGGCTAATAACAGAATCAAGTTCATTGCTATATATAAGGTGTGGCCGTGGGATCGACTAATTTGAGAACTCTTTCATTGGTGAGAAGAATAATGCTGTCACTAAAAACCCTATGGAAGATCCACGACCACTGCTTCTCAGCAGGATCATAGGATTTCGAGGATGACACAGATGATGGATTGTATTCAGGTTCACATTCTGCTGTAATTTTGATGATACTCGATTTGTGAATATTTTCTTTTATTGAGTTCATGAGGTTTAGAACTCATGTTCTCCATCAGATGATTCTGAAATATGTGATAGCTTGTGAAAAGAGCCAGTATTGTACCATATACATTAGTTGCAGTGAGGTTGTTTGGGGTCGTGAGGTTGTCAATGGATCGGAGGTCACAACGAGCATGAACGGAGGCCAATTGAGGCTTTATGGAGGTAGATGAGGCTGTGAGAATGATGGCGGCAAGGTTGAACATAGGTCGATTGGAGCTATGAGGGTGATGATGGAGGTCCAAAGAGCTTAAACAGAGTTTCGCAAAGTGGAACAGGAGAAGAACAATAGTCTAGATTTTTTTTACATCATCTTTTTCCTTTCTTCCGATTCCTTTAACTATAGCAGATTCTCTGCTTCTTTCTGTGGAAGCTTGTTTACAGCTGGGAGTAGAAAGAGCCTAAGAGACCATGTTTGGCAATTCTATCAACTTATGAAGCTTCTTTCTGAAATCTTATGACCCAACTTTGGTAGACTGCTATTTAAGAATGCACGCATCTTCAAACTCGATACATTCTTCCATTTCATTTGTCATTGGTATGAAACATTTAGTCTACTCCAGCGAAGGAAAAGAATTAAGAGCATTTTTTTTTTTTTGCCCTTTTTAATTCCACCACTTTTTGATGCATCAATTTTGGCAGAAAGAAGAGGAGGAAAAAGAGGGAGGAGGAAGAGGAGAAACAGTAAGAAGGCAACGAGGAGATTTTTAAGCAAAGATACAAATTGCAATTATATTACCACAAATAATTACTATATATAGGAGTCTCTTTGCCGAGATGCCACGTTATCTATTTTTTAAAGTCTTGTAGGGCTAATCATAATTGATTGAACGAAGAGAGATAACTTACAATGATAATAGATTATTTGGAATAATAGTTGTGGGTGGATAATTCAAGCAAAGAAAGGAGATATAGGGTAATTTTAGAGATGATATTGAGGAAGACTGGGAGGAGGTTGAATAAGACAAAGAAGGTGAAGAGAAAGAAAGAATAGGAAGATGAAAATGAAGATGAAGAAGAGAAAAAAAAGGATGAAGGAGAAGAAGAAGAAGAAGAGGAAGCAGAAGGGAAAACAAATAGGAGAAGGCGGCCAAGAGAAGGAGAATTCAAGCAAAGAGAAGTTGCATTTTTATTGCCACATAATATTGATCATAGGAGAGCCATTGCTATTTGCTAAGGTGTAATATTATCTATTTTCAAAAGTTTCATTGTGCTAATCTGACATTAATGGACCAAAAAGAGATAATTTAAGTACAATTACTATAAAGTATAAATGGATGTAAAATTTTAGCCATCATAGCAATAATAGAATTATGTCAATCTATCAACCTACCTGAACTTTCAATATAGAATGAATAAAACAATCTTAAGCAATTGATTATAAAGCTCAAGTAAAATAAAGACAACAAAATAATTAATACATTTTCATAAGTGCACACACTTTGAGTACAAGACAACTCATATTTTGCCAATAATCGGCTCTACTACAATACATTATAGTACAAGAATACTCATATTTTTTTGCATCTTTAAATAAAAGAAAATGACATGGTATTAAACGCCTCAACTACAAACACATTCTATAGTAGAAGGGCGACTCATCTTGATTGTAATCATGTAGCAGTAAAATAAATACTAGCTAGCCACAATTTTAGTAATAATTTCGATATTTTTAACACTCCGGTGTAAGAGAATGGTCTCTGCTATAATCTTGGCAATAATAATACACCATGTAATTCCTCTGAACCCACTGCATCGCTGCATATTGCGCTGAGCTAAGCCCTTTGCCAGTCGGCGATGAAGACACAGATTGACCTATTTTGAAATTTGTGTACTTCCCCACGAAAGGTTGATACTTGTAGTCGGTTTTATATCGACCATTATCAGTGGCCCAAGATGATGCATCCCATATGGAGCCATACACCCACATTTGTCGATCAGGGAAGGTCATCTCGATCTTTCGAGCATATCTTCGTATTGGCACATCGTCGACCAAAAATCTGCAATTGTGATAGTTCAAGATGCTTAAGCTCAAGACTTGTTATGGAGATTCCTAAGGAGAAGGCTACTGGTATTTAACGTCTTTCAGGCATGACGATGAATGAGTGCCTTTATGTTTGAATGTATATGAAGTTTAAAAGTGAATTCTTGAACGAAGTTTAAAGGGGAATGAATCTACGTTCAGATCAGTCTGTTACTCACATGATCTCGTCTGGATTCCATAGAATTGCGTAGTGGTGGAAATCGGCGGTCGGGTCGAACCAGAGGTGGAACCTCATCTCCCGGCCGACGATTCGGCCATCACCACTGCCTCTCACGTACACATTCGTCTGCAGAACGTACGGCCTCCCTTCAATATTCCCCAAGAATTCGATGTCCACCTCGTCGTGGAATCCGGGGTACGCTTGATTATTAGAGAGCTGCATGTCAAACAAAAGAATTGTAAACAAGGGAAACAGAGGAAGGAAGGAAGCAGACAATTCACTCACATAGAATGCTGTGTTTGTGCCGGCAGTGTAGCCACTCTGGAGCTTGATGGAAGCCCCAAAGTAGCCATTTGTGTAAGAATTGATCGACTTGAATCCACTTCCTGCATCGACCACAGATATTTCTCAATCGAAGTATCGAAAGAAAGAAAGAGTTTATCTGAAGAAGCTGTTCTAACAGACCTGATTTGCTGTCGAGCCAGATGGTGGTCGAATACTGATCTGAGGAAATGGTTTGGTGCTCAGGCCCCCAGAGATTAGTGTAAGCTTCAGTGAACCTAATTGGGCTCAGCGAGGAGCTGGGGTAGTACCCTGGAGATGGCTGGGCATTGATGGCGAGCAAATCGAGGAGGACAGGCAAAAACATGGCAATGAGGAGAGCCATTAAGTCTGAAGGAGAGGCAGTGGCTCGGGATGAGTGAGGATGAAGGGTTGCACAGGGTTTATATAGACGAGGACAGGCTGAGGAGGGTTTAAAATCTTTGGTAAACAGATAAAGAAACTGATGTGCTTGAGTCTAGGATTTCATCAGATTAAACAATTCTTCTTTCCGCTTATTGAGCTATGATTCTTTTGACTCGTGGAAGGACTGACTTTGTATGACAATGGCATTAGTCCCCAGTATGAGATTCATCATATAATTTTACCTGAAAACCGCAAGCAACTTGAAGAGTTCACCGGCAAATTGCCTCAAAGTCTAATCCTGTCACTTTCCGCTGTGCTGGTATTTAATAAAATCAAAATAAATCACAATGACCAGGAAGCATTTGGATTTATCTTTCCATGATTTAAGCGATCAAAGAGGTCCACTATCTCTGGACTTGGCAACAAAATCTTGCAGCAGTTATTCAAGTCCAGATACCTCCATTGCAGGAATAGGACGCAGTAGACAGCAATCACTGGTCTACACATGCAAATTTATCAGAGAAGAAGCGGTGCTGAATAAGTCATTCAAAATCTTTCTCGTAAGAATGCTCTTCCACCTTCAGTCAGAGATTTGCTATAACCACATGAAAATCTCACAACCCCCACAATGCCTTATCCTTTAGTGTCACATCTGATGCGAGATAGCATGTGATCAGTGTATGTAATTTGCCAAATCCTCTGATGGTGCTCCATGTCATGTGGCAGCAAAGTCATCTGCAGAAGTTGGTGAGAGGGAAAAAAAACACACCTCGAAGTTGAGGACCACGACACAACAGCAGCAAGCCATGTGAAATATCTCATCGATCGCTTCACATCATCAAAACGTTTTTGGCTCGAGCTTAATTACCGTGTCATGGTATGCCAACCGTAAACTAACGGAGGATAATTATTAATTAGGCAAATATGATACTGACTTTTTTGGCTAATTAAATTAATGTTAGTTCGAGTGCAACAACAGCATAATGATGATTTTATTCTACAGTGCACACAAGTGGTTTGAAAAAGGACGTAGTGCGGTAGTGGGCATGAAGATGCATGTTATGGTGTGTTAAGATGTCATCCTCACCCTCGTGTTGGTTGAGTTCGAACAATAGGCGGAAGACCGCCTCTTAAAATTTTAAGAATATTGTAATATTTGAATCGGAATTTAAAATCATACTCTTTTTTTTCACTTAGAACTCTCTTAAAGATTCTATTTATCATCGGAGAACTTACAATCACTAAATTTTGAATCTAAAAAATAACATCTAATATATATATATATATATAGGATATTTTTGATAATTCTACCTAGAGTTTATCTAAGTAATTATTTAGCTATTTAAGGGATAATCCTTTGTATTAAATAAAGTTTTTTTCAATAAAAATTTAACAAACCATGGATTTCTCTTTATTTTCGACGTTTCTCTTCTTATATCCTCCTCAAATCACTTTCTCATCAACCCGTTGGATAATTATTGTTCTGTCTCATAATATCTATTTGGGGAGTATATTTTTTTAATTGGTACTAAGGATCTCATTCACATCAATTAATCTATCGTATGACTAATTCAATCTCATAAAAATTTTATCTCAACTATCAAGTCATCTAACACCTTTGTTTTTTTTTTATCCTGGCCTACGGTTATTTGACAACCGAGGACGTTCGGTTGAGTGAGTATTTGAGCAGCTGCCCCACCAACGGCTGTGGCCCGGGCACATGCGCATCCCGACGATCAACGCGCGGTGCCAACCGGCGAAGAGCACGAGTATGATGTAACCATTGCTTGAGATTTCAACGAGATTTTTGTGGCTGTGCCCGGCGATGCGTGTGAAACATAGCACAAGTTTTACGGGCTATATATTTATTTGTTTTTTATAATTTATATTTGTTGCATGAATTTTAAATTAGTTCAATTAAAATAATATATTTTTTTATATAAGTTTTTATTAATTTAAAAGTTTTAGTGTGTCTTTATTTAGTTTAAATAAATATTTATATTTTATTCAAACGGTATCATTTTCACAGCAAATTATTTTTTATTTAATTTAAGGGTAAATTTTCTTAAACTCCCTACTTCCAAATTCACATTTGTATGCAATCCCTACCTAAACTTTTATTTGCATACAGTCCCTGATGGGATTGACAAGACAGCTTTGTGAGTATTATTTGAAGAAAGTTGAGTATAAAAGTTAGAAAATTGAGTATGTAAGGTTGCATCCACCACATCAAGAAACTACATACTCAATTTTCACTCTTTTATACTCATTTTTCACTCTTTTATACTCATTTTTCACTGATATATACTCAATTTTCACTCTTTTATACTCAATCCATTAGGGAGTTAACACAAAGAAAAACTCAAATGGGGACTAAATGCAAAGTTTGATTGCCATTAAGGATTTAAAGCAAATTTATCGTTAATTTAACCATGTGCTTTTATTAATAACTCAAGTCGCCTTTATTTACTTCATGATTTTAATAATTAAATGTTTATATTTCGTATTGTACTTCTATTTTATTCATAATTTTTTTTTCTTCAAATGTAAAATATTGTAATTATAGTCCTTTAAAATCACATAAAATATCATGCAAAACAAACTTTCATAAAAATATAGAATCCCCACTTTAACAGTCTCCCCTTACAATTGTCATATATCATATAGAAGAAGGTTCAACATGAATATAGATAACAAATATATGATGATTTTTTTTTGTTTTTGTAGATGGTAAAATCCTAGGATTGATTCCTACCGGATATAGATAAAATACCATATGCTTACCCTCTAAAACAAACTTTTATAAAATTTGATGTGAAGGGACTCTCCATCCTAATTTTATATACATGTTTCGTATTTTTCGACTAAAAATATATACTTGTGAGTTTTATAGAAAAAAATAACAAAGCATAGAGAAAAATAGTTAGGGTATATTTGGTTTAAGTTATCATGTATAATTTTGATTATGTGATTATAAGGTAATCACATAACTAAAATTACGGAGAATAAAATATAATATAATATTGTTTGATTCAACCTTTGTAATACTCATTTGGGAGGGGGATTTAGAAAATAATTTTTTTTTGTTAACTGGGAAATCACATAAAACCTCACACTTCTAAGGTAATGATCACATTCGGGATTATATCTCTCATTTACTTACGTGACAGACACACTCCATTATTTAGAAATTGTGAAAATTGAGAAAAAGAAAAGTAGTCGTATTGATAAATCCAAAAGTATTTTAGAAAAAAAGGGATACAAAGCTTTATATAGATGGGTTAAGAAACTTTAAACCCTAAATTGAAAAGAAAAAAGACTTAAATGTCCTAAAAGTTATAAATAAATAATTTAGATATATACAATCTAACTGTAACACCCCAATTTTACGATTTGAGAACCTAGGAATTGTTTAAAGTTCGGGATGAACTTTTTATAAGATGTGTAGGATTGTAACACCCCAAAATTTCACCATGAATAATATTGTGAATTCATTATGAAATAGTATGTGAATAATATTGTGAATTCATTATGAAATATTATGTGAATAATATTTTGGATTCATGGAAAATTATTATAAAAATATTATGTAAATAATGTTATGAAATATCATGAAATTCATGAAATATTATGGAATTCATGAAATATTATCATGAAATATTATGGATTCATGAATATGAAATATTAAAAATATTATGCAATAATATTTATGGAATATTATAAAATAATATGAATTCATGAAATATTATTAATATTATGAAATAATATGAATTCATGGAATATTATTAATATTATAAAATTTCATGATGGGCTTGGCTTAATAGGCTTTGATATGGATTAGTGCAAAATGTGATAAAAAGGAGGAAGCAAGGATTGAACCTTGAACCTCCTAGTTGCACTCTCCATGTCTTAACCACTACACCAAGCATTGTTTCTTGTTGAGAAAATAAGAAACATGCTTGTTAAGCGTGTAATAGTGAAGAGACATGTCTTTTCATGAGAAAAGTATAAATAAGAGAGGGAAGAGGTGTGAGTAACTTCCTCTTCTTCTTCCTTTCTCTTCCCCACCGAAATTCCTTCTTCTCCTCTCCTCTTTTCCATTTTTCGAAAAGTGCTCCCTAGGGTTCTAACCCTAGGGGATTGGAAGGAAGAAGGCTCTTGCCCTCCATTAGGGCCAAGGAGTCTAGAGAAGAAAGAGTAAGAGGAACCTTCACTTCTCCTTCAACCAAGGGTACCCTAAGGGACTTAAAGAAGTAGAATCTCAAGCGAAAAGATGTAAATATCCCCTCGCCTGCAGTGTAATGGTTATTGTATGTATTCTTCATGTTTTGCTTTTGGAAAAAGGGAGTCTTCCCTTTAGGTAAGTTTCGGCCACCCCCTTAAGGGGAGGCATTGGCTACTTTTTGATGCATGAGGAGACCTTTGGGACTTAGGGTACATATATATGATGATTTCCCATCATGTTGTGATAAGGAAAAGTAGGGTTATCCACCCTACAAGTTTCGGCCAAGAGGAGAAAGGTTAGGCTTTTTGGGTTGCTTGCTATCCTATGATGTGTCCATGATTAGTAGTGTAGATAAAGTGTTTGTGTAAATGTTTGTGTGAAGATTGGATGTCAAAAACCTAGCCTACCCTACCCTACAAGTTTCGGCCAACCCTAGGTGGATGAGGGTTTAAGGTTGTATGATTTTTCTTATGATATATCCATGCTTAATAGTATAGGTAAGGTGTTTGTGTAAATGCTTGTGTGGATATTTGAAGTCAAAAACCTAGCCTAGCCATCCTACAAGTTTCGGCCACCCTAGGTTAGGGTTTAGGGTTGCTGGATTTTATTCCCATGATGCATGCTATATATGATATGTGATGATTGTATGGGATGTACCCTATGAGATATGCTTAGGGTTGCTATGATGATATGTATGTGCAAGTAATGTTTAAATGGAATATTGATTTGGAAACTAAATGTCCCTAGCATGTGATATTCGGCCAAGCATGAAATATTAGGTTTATAAAGGTTAAATTATCCTATGTGATATGATTATGTTAGGGAGATGATATGTGAATGCATGTGATGAACAAATGGAATGCTTGATTGGAAAAACTTGGACTTCCCTAGTGATGACTTTCGGCCAACCCTAGATTAGGGTTAGGGTTGCTTGATTTTCTCCCATGGTGCATGCTATAGTATGATATATGATATATATATATATGTGATGCTTGTAGGGGATGTTTTGATGTTAAAAACCTAATCTACCCCTACCCTAGGACATTCAGCCCAAACCTTAGTTTAGGGCTAAGAATCATTTGATTTACCCATGAAGCATGCTACCACTTCCTATGATATGAATATGATTTATGTGATCAACCTTATCATATATAAGATATGTTTAAGGGGTTGAATTATGATCTATGTATGAGCATGCATTATAGCCCATGGGGCACCCTTATGAAATGCATGCTTTATACTAGGCTAGTTATCATGATTATGGAGATCTATGTATGAGCATGCATTATAGCCCATGGGGCACCCTTATGAAATGCATGCTTTATACTAGGCTAGTTATCATGATTATGAATGCATACATATGCATAAGAATGAGCCCTGTAGGGCATGAACGAAGAAGGCTTAGGGCCTAAAGAATGCTTCCCTAGAAGGTTGGGACTAAGAGCATACTTTATGAAAATAAAGAACATGATAATTATTTTATTTTGTAATGGCTTGTACTATAGACTCTTAAAGCGAGTCAAATGATTATGATACTAGGCTGAAGGACTTTTGAGAAGGCCTAGTAAACCCTAGTGGTTCGGGATTAGCTACCTCGTTCCTATTTAGGGGCGCGCGCAAAACATGAAGTACAAGCCGGGCCCTAATGATTATGCTATGTTCAAGTATTATGTTTATATGTTTTCAAAGAAACCTTCCTATGAAGTTAATATGCTTAGATGTTTAACATGCTTAAACACTTACCATGCTTGAATGTGATTTATTCTCTTATCTTTCTATGATATGGCTTTTGCGAGTAGGACAGGATCTTACTAAGCATTTGTGCTTACTAGTTTATATGTTGTCTTATGCTGCAGATAAGGGTAAGAGACACTTAAACTAAAGGAAGAGGCAGGAGGGCTGAAGATGTGTGGGGTGGTGGCTCGGGAAATAAAGATCTTCATATCTACAATATTATGCTTATGTTAACATTTCTTTAATAATGAATGTTACACTTGGATTACTCATATACTTGACTATGTTATGAGTTGAACCTATCATGTTATAGGTTGGTTTTGAACAAGCATGCTTAGTACTTTGTTATTAGTACTTTAAGAAAGGAAAAAAAAATTTATACGAATGATAGTACGTGACCCCGCCCCGAGAGTAGATATAAGGGCGGGCGTCACACTAACACCCATCCCTCAAAGTCACAATACTACTGCTAGAAGCATTGAGAGTTTGTCAAACAAAAAATTGAAGCGTGTAGCAGAAGGAGCCTTGGTAAATATATCAGTCATCTGCAATGAGGAAAGAATAAAAGGTAGCGTGATAGTGTCAAGTTGTAGATGATGATGAGTGAATTGACAATCAATCTCAATATGCTTCGTTCTCTCATGAAATTGTATTGCCGACAATTTGAATGCCACTCTGATTATCACAATAAAGAATAATAGGTTGTCAAAGAAATATTTTCATATTTGCAAGTAACCAACATAGCCAAACAATCTCACAAGTGGTGGTAGCAATGACACGACACTCAACTTCTATGAAAGATCTGGAAATAACATTTTGCTTTTTACTCTTCCAAGAGATAAGTGAATCTCCAAGAAAAATACAAAAGCCGGTGGTGGACTTACGATCCATACAGTCACCTGCCCAATCAGCATCAAAGTATGCACACAACGCTAACGAGGAAATAGAAGGGAATAAGAGACTTTAAAACTAAGTTCCCCGAAGATATCGAAGAATACGAAGAACAGCAGCTCAATGAATTGTGGTAGGTGCAACGACATACTGACTAATCACATGCGCAACATACACAATATTAGGACGAGTTATAGTAAGATAAACCAAGCATCCCATAACTGAATGATAGAGGCTACGATCTGGCAAAAGAGAACCATCTCATAGAGAGTATTGAGCATTAGTTTCAAGGGGAGTATCAACTACCCTATTGTTAGTGAGATGTACACGCTCAAATAGATCAGTCATATATTTTGATTGAGACAAGAGATAACCTTTTGGAGAAGAGATGATCTCGATCCCCAAAAAATAGCATTGTAAATCGACGTCTTTCAAAGCAATGCAACGACCTAATTCAAACTTCAAAGACTCAATTCCATCAAAGTCATCATCAGTAATTATCATATCATCCATATACAAAGATAAAAGTATACGAGCTACACGTGTACACTTGACAAATAAAGTCGAATCATGATTACTGGGACAAAAACCAAGAGAGGTAATTGTTGATGCAGTTTGGCCTGATTGTTGTTTTGGTGTTGACAACGATTTAAGTTTGGTTGAGTGAATTCGGATTAAGTGCTGGTCGGGGACTGGGCACGAAATCCTAGCTTGGGAAGCTAGGTTGAATGAAACCCTGGTGAGTGAAGCCAGGTCCTAGCTTGGGAAGCTAGGTGATGGAAACCCTGGTGAGTGAAGCCAGGTCCTAGCTTGGGAAGCTAGGTTGAATGAAATCCTGGTGAGTGAAGCCAGGTCCTAGCTTGGGAAGCTAGGTTGAATGAAATCCTGATGAGTGAAGCCAGGTCCTAGCTTGGGAAGCTAGGTTGAATGAAATCCTGATGAGTGAAGCCAGATCCTAGCTTGGGAAGCTAGGTTGAATGAAGTCCCGGTGAGTGAAGCTGGGCACGGAGTCTTTGTCCGGGGGACTGAGCACGAGTCAGAGAAGGCTGGGAGCCCGTTCTCTTGACTTAGGGTGGAATTGGTCTTGGCTGGATCGATCTGGTGACCGATCAAGGAGATTGGCACGAACTCCTGTTGTGGATCGGTCTGGTGACCGATCCAAATAATGCTGATCGGTCTGGTGACCCATCAGGGAGAGAACAGAAAAGTTTCTGTTGAGTTTTTGATCGTTCTGGTGAACGATCAAAGAGAGGTCAGTAGCCTTGGGGAGAAACTCTTGATCGGTCTGCTGGACTGATCAAATATCACGGGTTCCTCATTATGACTGATCAGGCTGGAGCCTGATCGGTCAGGGAGTGCCCTGATCGGTCTGGGGACCGATCAAGCCACAACCTGATCGGTCGGGTGACCGATCAGTGAGAGTTGGACTGCGAAGGCTGGGAATCCCAGCACTGATGTGGATTGGTGATGGACCCGGGATAGGTGTCACGAATGTGGGTCTCAAATTTAGAATATTTGTAAATGCTGGAAACCCTTTTTGCAATTAAAGAATAAAAGCGTAGTAAAGGGGCCACAGGTCGTATTTTTCCTAGGGCTAGTTCAGGTTGTTCGATTCGTGCTCGAGTTTATGTGTCGTTAATGTTTTTGGGTTTCAAATAAAATCTGGGTTTGAGTTGTAATCAGAAATGACGAACACAATGGAAATAAAGGAACTTAACTAAATGGGCTAAACAAAGCAAATGCCACTAAGGAACTTACTAATAGAAACCCTAATTAACCAAAGCAACTCAACCGAATTAAGAAAGATAAATCTGAATTCAAATGCAACTAATGCTAAACAAAAGAATAAAATCAGTGGCTGAATTCTCAATTGAACTAATGCAAGAACTTACTTGATGCAACTTGCCAAAATGATTCTATTGCTTACAGAAATGAAGTTACTATTCAGAAACAATCTGGACGAAGATGGAACTGATATCAAGGACAGGAACACACTAAGAATTGTATTAAGCTTGGAACCAAACAGCGCTAGATTCTTCACTTGATACAAAGGGGCAGAAATGAAACAATTAATATGCAGAAAATGAAACTGCTGAGCCGGAAATGATACTAATGGCAGAACTTTAAACCGAGGTAAAACAACCAAATTGAAACAACAAAACAATTGTAGAATTCAGTAGCAATTGAATACTGAAACAATTTAATATGAAACAGGAACTCAAAACCCAGCTAGTACGCAGAGAGGAATTAAAAGCAGGATTGAAAATGCAGAAAAGAAATTCAGCTGCAAATTAGATGCAGAGCAAACAAACTACTGATATCCAGTTCTCAAAGCTAGCTTCAGAATGAACCAACTTAGATTTGCAAAGATGAAAGTACCAACTCAAAGAAGACTAAATGAAGAAGTGAATTCAGTACTGCAGAGCATGATTGTGAAAATGCAGTAATAACATGAATGCAGAAATGGAAATTCGAATGCAGGAATTAAAAAGCCTACATGAGTGCTAAAACTCACAAGCCAGCTGCAAGAATTCAATTACTATACTCAAATCAGAAACTAAATAAATTGTTGTAGAAATGACATTGACACACGATGGTTAATTGATACACAACAACTGCTGACAGAATACAAATATATATCTACATACAAGAAAACAATAGCACACTAACAACTGTTTCTAATTCCAGGAATTAAAGCTAGCACGAATTGAATTCAAAATAGCAACAGAATTCAGAAACTAAGCTGGTACGCAAAAGAAGAACAGGGAATTGATATGCAACAGATTACTGAACAAAAATTCAGAATTGAAACCAAATTCAGAATCGATTCAATTGCAAAGTAGACTGACCTAGTGCAATCGTTCACTACACAAACAATCTGAATAACTAGAGTGCAGATTTGATCAACTAACAACAGCAAGAAACGATATAATTAAACTGATGCAGAATTCAGAAACTGCAGCAGATACGAAAAACAGAGTTTAAATGGCAACTGAAACTGAAATTACAGCTACTGAACAGCAATTAACTAAGGAAATTAATCCTCAATCACTCCCTTGTCTCAAGACTTCCTTGCCGTCACACAAGAGCAAGCCAAGAACCCCTTCAACTCGCAAATCAATGGGAAAATTAGCTCCAATGTCAGATCTGTTCTCAAAATGCACGCAGCTAGGAAATCCAATCCAAACTCCTAGATCTCAATGTGAAGGGTTGCGATGATGATTTGAAGATCATCTGAGCTCATCCTAGGACCCCTACAGATGGTTTAGATGGAAAGAAATGGACGCGGTTGAGATCCAAGAGCTCAAATCACAGATCTGCCGAAACCATCAAATAGTTCTGCATCCGGCGCAATCTTAAGCTAAAATCTCCACTGAAGCTTCTTCCCAATGATCCAAATCTTGCTCCAAGGTTGTGATCGAGTTGGCCACGCCTTCACTGAAGAAAATCGCAAAAGAAATGAAGAACTAATGAAGCAAAATGAAGAACAACTATGACTGGAATTGGCGAAGACGCAACAGAGAAAACGGGATCTGATTTTGGTTTAAGTAGTTGAACAGTGGACGGCTGAGATTTTTTCCATTCCATCCAACGGTTGATCTTCGTCCGATTTGACTCAAATTTTCTAGATCTTGATCAGAGGTCAGGATCTACCTCGGGTTAGCTCGGATCTGCTAGATTTGCAACGGATGGTTCAGATCACCTTGATCTTTGAATGGACGGTCTAGATCTCTTTGATCGTGATCCAATGGCTAGATGATCTCCGATTGGGCTAAAACCTTCAGATCTTGATCTGATCGCTAGATTTGTCTTAAGCCCAGCTCGGATTGATCAGAAGTTCTCAAATGGTCTAGATCTAACCATCTTTACATCGGACGGTCCAAATTAGTTGACGCTTGATCCCTTTGATCTGGTCCACTTTTGACTCAACCTTGACCCAACATGATCTAGGTCCATGATCTTTCCAAGCCTACAAAAGTAGATCAAAAATTTAGTGACAAAACAACTCAAATATATCAAAATTTACAATTAGGTCCAAAAAGAGTATAAATCCTAGAACCTAGGGTAAATCCACCATTAAGCAAGTAAAACATGAGTCAAAAGTAGATCCTAGACCCTTAAATAATCAACAAAATGACACTTATCAATCGGTCCGGTGACCGATCCACGATCTGTGATCGGTCAGGGTGATCGATCACAAGGAGTTCGCGATTTTCAGTTTCTCACTGTGGACCGATCAGGCTGGAGCCTGATCTGTTAGGGCTAACCCTGATTGGTCCGGTGACCGATCAGGGTCCTCTCTGATCGGTCGGATGATCGATCAGAAGCTGAACTTTAATTCAAAATGCGCTGTCAGAGTTCTGATCGCGATCTAATTTCCTCTGATACACTGCTGATATTGTTTGATACCCATTTGCTAAGCCTCTGATCAGTGTGCAGGTTAGACAGGAAGGATTCAAACACTCAAGGAGAGTCAACTGGTGTCTTTTGCTACATCAAGTTTGGCAGTTTTCCATCGCAGGTTACAACGGGCGCTGTTGGCAACGGCTGGAAGCTGACCTGGGGCTGACTGGGCTCGGTTGAGGAGAGCTCAGGGAGTCCAGGAGAGGTCAGGGTAGCTGGGCAGTTGCAGATGAGCAGCTGGGAGCTGCAGAGAAGCGTCTGTGTCTTGGCGTTGGGCAGCTGGGTTAAGTGTTGGCTGGCGATGAAGAGAAAGGAAGTTCTCCGTTGAAGAAACACTTGATCATCCTTTGGCAATCACTGTGAACCTTGAAGCATACTCTTGAGCATCCTTTGAAGCTTCTGTAACTTGAGCACCCTGAAGCAGAGGAGAACTTGGCGAGTCCATCAACAAGTAGACACGAAGAGCTGGGAGCTCTTGCGTGAGAGTTGTGCTAAGTGAGCTTGGTGAAGTATTTCCGTTTGTGTTCATTGTGCTCTGTAAGTGTGTTTATTGTCTCTGTGCCTTCATTTCATATCTGTTGAGACTTACTGTGGAGAGGTTTCTCCACCGAGAAGGAGGTGTTATTTTATCCAGATTTTTTGGGGCTTGATCTGCCGACGATCAAGGGATTGCCCACCTCACGGGCACGCCAAGGAGTACGGGCAAGTTATCCCCGAACCTTGTAAATCCTCCTTGTTAGCGATCTCGTTTGTTATTTTAGTTTGTCTTTATTTTTCTGCGTTTCTGCATTTCTCTATTTTCTGTGTTTCCGCTGCCTCTAACCCTAAGTGCAGAAGAACTTGAGAATGTTTTTAAAGAGCAAGAAAAATCTGTGTCTGGCTACATTCACCCCCTCCTCTCTAGCTATCTAAGCACCAATAAGTGGTATCAGAGCTTGGGTCTCTATTCAAACGGCTTAACATCCGAGAGCTTACAACAACAATGGCTTTGAGAGAAGGGTTTAGCACTAGCCGACCTCCATTCTTCGACGACACTGATTTCCAATATTGGAGGTCAAAGATGGAGTATTATCTCAAGATGAACATCAACACATGGTTCGCTGTGAAGGAGGGTTTCTCTCCTCCAAAGGATATTGAGGGAAAAGATCTAGACTTCTCCATGTGGTCGGCTGAGCAAACTCGCAAGGTGGAAGCTGATGCCAAAGCCGTGGTCACCTTGCAATGTGGGATGACCAAGGACCAACTAATCAAAGTTGGTCCCTTCACAAGTGCTAAAGACCTATGGAGCAAGGTCATTGAGCTCCATGAAGGCACTCATGAAACCCGGACAGCCAAGAAGGACCTCCTTCTCAGCCAACTTCAAAACCTTTCCATGGAAGAAAATGAAAAGGTAAGTGAACTCCATGGAAGATTTAAAGAGATCCTCAACGGCTTGCATTCCATCAATGAAAAGGTGGAAAACCGAGATCTTGTAAGGTATATCCTCAAATCTTTCTCTAGGAATATTTTGTGGTCATCCATGGTGGATGCCTACAAGGTATCCAAGGATCTTTCTTTTGTTAAGTTAGAAGATCTATTTTGTGAAATGGAACTACATGAGATCTCTAACCAAAGCCCAAAGGAGAAAGGGTTGGCCTTAGTGTCAGGTGACAACAAGAAGAAGAAGAAGAAGGAAAAAGAGGAGGAGAAGACTTATTGTCACATGACACTAGAGGACTCGAGAGAAGAAAGTGATAACGAATTAAGGAGCTCTTCAACCGCTCCTTCATCATCTTCGGATGATGAAGAGGTAATCTCTCCCGAGTTAGACAAGTGTTATAGAACAATAGCATGCTTAACTAGTCTACTCAAAAAATCTAAGAATAAGGTTAAATCATTAAGATTAAAAGTAGAGGAATTGAAAACCTCTAAGGATGAGGTAATTGATGACTTGCATGTTAAAAATCATGAGGATGAAAATAAGGGCTTGAAGAGTGAAATTGAAAATCTCAAGAATATTCTTGAGAAGTTTTCAACAAGCTCTAAAACATTAGATATGATTCTAAATTTGCAAAAAGCGGCTTACAACAAGGTTGGTTTGGGTTACCAACCTAAAGAACCTAGTTTCATATCATTAATGACTAGAACCCATTTTAGATCACGAAATAATTCTAGGGTTCAAAAGGTTAGAAAGAAAAAGACTAAGGCATGGGTGCCTAAGTCCTTCATTGTTGATGCATTAGGTCCCAAAATTTAGGTACCTAAAACCTCTATATTTAGAATTGTATAAGCATTGATTGAGGGGGAGCATCTATCAACATGGGTGGTTGATATTTGGTGCTCCAATCACATGACCATTCCTAGTTAGGAACGTGCCTATTATTTCCTCAAATTAATAGATGACCATGTATGACTCATGAGACAGTTTTTTTTTCTTTTCCAATTTAGATGATTAGATTTAAATCAATTGAGAACTTGAATTCCCTACACAATGTAGATACATGAATTTTGGGTTGTCTTCATTTGTATTTGTGAGCAGTAGGAAAATTGTTATCCATACACAAGGTTACACTAGTTCCCAATGGATCAACATGTTTTGAAAAGAAAGTTTATCACACGAATGGTTTAGGTTGACACATAACTTGTTTTCACCATAGATTGCTTAGGATAGTTAGTTTTATTGTTGCAATTTATGGGTTACTGAAAATCTAGAATTGCAGTTTTTTATGACATATCTTAGGCTTAAGTGTTACTTAATATTTTAGAGATAAACTTAGTTGAGTATGCCATGATCTTACTGTTTGTGTGATTAACATTAATCTATGGCATGCAAAGTTTGGTTAAGAACAAAATGAACACATAGCTTGCGCTAATCATTATAAAAATCTCACAAGGACTCAATGCTTAAGTTCTATGATCTAGTGATTTCTTTGTATCAATCTAAATCAAGATTCTAGGACTTAGGATATATATACATGTATCCCCAACATCTAGCTCATCACATGTTTTTTTTAATCATGACTTAAACCTTGTATGTATGAGCTTTACTCTCAAAGTTATATTGGAAATGATTTTCTTTGATATGGAAATATACATTTTGGTTAAGGGACCCCATGATTAGGATCAAATGAATTAAACCTGATTGTATTAGAGTTTAGAGTTGAAACAAATCTGTTTCTGAAACTGATCAGTTTCAGAAAACTTTATGTGTCGAACCAGATCGGTCCACTGACCGATCAGGACTCACCCTAATCGGTCTGGTGACCGATCAGGGGTCTTTCTGATCGGTCTGGTGACCGATCAGATCAATGCTAATCAGGAACTCCCAGATCGTTCCAAATGGTATTCAGTCCAATCACCTTTCATCCAATTGTACCAGATTACTGATCATACTGATACAATCAAATCTGGTACAAACAAATTACAATTGGAACATACTCATCATACTTGGAACAAAACTTGATACTGATTCAATACAAACCCGTGTTGGAATTTTCAAAATTCATAAGGAAGGGTTGGTTGAATCATGACTCTCGTTCCTTAATGAGGAGTAACTTTTAGTCAATGGTATGAGGAGAAACTCATGTCGTGTTTCAGAAATTTTTCTGAAATACCCATTGTCTACACCCGTGTGGTCGGATGAGTTTTGGATTGAATAAACATGTTCCTGGAAAGTTCAATTGTTAATGCAGTCTGATCTTGAACGAATCCGAGCCACAGAAATTTTTCTGAAAACTGATCGTTCATAGATAAATCAGAAATTTTTCTGTATCAATCATTAGTCTGATGAAGCTGCTTTACTTACTTATCATATGAGACATATACATGTTTGACCACGATATTATTTTGTATATGCTTTCATATGCAATTCAACTTTATCCTTCATTTTGGGTTTGGTGAGAGATCCTCGGTTAAGGGGAGGTATGTTTAAACTTAATAACCATACCCTTTTCGATGTTTGACAAAGGGGGAGAAAATGGTTGATTAAGTTTAGGGTTAATTACTGTAGGGGGAGGACTTTGATTCTCTTACGATAATTGAATTGACTTCAATTGATCACTAATACCTAAACTTAAATCGGGTTGTCAAACAACAAAAGGGGGAGATTGTTGATGCAGTCTGGCCCGATTGTTGTTTTGGTGTTGACAACGATTTAAGTTTGGTTGAGTGAATTTGGATTAAGTCCTGGTCGGGGACTAGGCACGAAATCTTAGCTTGGGAAACTAGGTTGAATGAAACCCTGGTGAGTGAAGTCAGGTCCTAGCTTGGGAAGCTAGGTGATGGAAACCCTGATGAGTGAATCCAGATCCTAGCTTGGGAAGCTAGGTGATGGAAACTCTGGTGAGTGAAGCCAGGTCCTAGCTTGGGAAGCTAGGTTGAATGAAATCCTAGTGAGTGAAGCCAGGTCCTAGCTTGGGAAGCTAGGTTGAATGAAATCTTGGTGAGTGAAGCCAGGTCCTAGCTTGGGAAGCTAGGTTGAATGAAGTCCCGGTGAGTGAAGCTGGGCATGGCGTCTTGGTCCGGGGGACTGAGCACGAGTCAGAGAAGGCTGAGAGCCCATTCTCTTGACTTAGGGTGGAATTGGTCTTGGCTGGATCGGTCTGGTGACCGATCAGGGAGATTGGCACGAACTCCTGTTGTGGATCGGTCTGGTGACCGATCCAGATAATGCTGATCAGTCTGGTGACCGATCAGGGAGAGAACAGAAAGGTTTCTGTTGAGTTTCTGATCGTTCTGGTGAACGATCAGAGAGAGGTCAGTAGCCTTGGGGAGAAACTCTTGATCGATCTGCTGGACCGATCAAATATCGCGGGTTCCTCATTATGACCGATCAGGCTAGAGCCTGATCAGTCAGGGAGTGCCCTGATCAGTCTGGGGACCGATCAGGCCACAACCTGATCGGTCGGGTGACCGATCAGTGAGAGTTAGCCTGCGAAGGCTGGGAATCCCAGCACTGCTGTGGATCGGTCCGGTGACCGATTAACGATCTGTGATCGATCAGGGTGATCAATCACAAGGAGTTCGCGATTTCTAGTTTCTCACTGTGGACCGATCAGGCTGGAGCCTGATCGGTTAGGGCTAACCCTGATCGGTCTGGTGATCGATCATGGTCCTCTCTCATCGGTCGGGTAACCGATCAGAAGCTGAACTTTAATTCAAAATGCGCTGTCAGAGTTCTGATCACGATCTGATTTCCTCTGATACACTGATGATATTGTTTGATACCCATTTGCTAAGCCTCTGATCACTGTGCAGGTTAGACAGGAAGGATTCAAACACTCAAGGATAGTCAACTGGTGTCTTTTGCTACATCAGGTTTTGCAGTTTTCCATCGCAGGTTACAACGGGCGCTGTTGGCAACGGTTGGAAGCTGACTTGGGGCTGACTGGGGCTCGGCTGAGGAGAGCTCAGGGAGTCCAGGAGAGGTCAGGGTAGCTGGGCAGTTGCAGATGAGCAGCTGGGAGCTGCAGAGGAGAGTCTGTGACCTGGCGTTGGGCAGCTGGGTTAAGTGTTGGCTGGCGATGAAGAGAAAGGATGGTCTCTGTTGAAGCAACACTTGATCATCCTTTGGCAATCACTGTGAACCTTGAAGCATACTCTTGAGCATCCTTTGAAGTTTCTGCAACTTGAGCACCCTGAAGCAGAGGAGAACTTGGCGAGTCCATCAGCAAGCAGACACAAAGAGCTAGGAGCTCTTGCGTGAGAGTTATGCTGAGTGAGCTTGGTGAAGTGTTTCCGTCTGTGTTCATTGTGCTCTGTAAGTGTGTTTATTGTCTCTGTGCCTTCATTTCATATCTGTTGAGACTTGCTGTGGAGAGGTTTCTCCACCGAGAAGGAGATGTTATTTTATCCTGATTTTCCGGGGCTTGATCTGCCAACGATCAAGAGATCGCCCACCTCACAGACACGCCAAGGAGTAGGGGCAAGTTATCCCCGAACCTTGTAAATCCTCTTTGTTAGCGATCTCGTTTGTTATTTCAGTTTGTCTTTATTTTTCTGCGTTTCTGCATTTCTCTGTTTTCTGTGTTTCCGCTGCCGCTAACCCTAAGTGCAGAAGAACTTGAGAAAGTTTTCAAAGAGCAAGAAAAAGCTATGTCTGGCTACATTCACCCCCCCTCTAGCCATCCAAGCACCAACAGTAATCACCGTGGACAACTTCATAAACCATGCACAAGGTGCTTGTTTGAATCCATAGAGAGCTTTGCAAAGCCTGTAAACTTCACTAGATTGGTAAGCAACTCTAGGAGGAGACATCATATACACTTCTTCTTAAAGATCACCATTTAAGAAGGCATTCTTAATATCCATCTGAGATATTTTTCATCGACGAACAAAAGCAATAACAATTAAGATATGAACGGTGGTCATTTTAGCAACAGGGGAAAAAGTTTCCTTATAATCCATATCATACTTCTGAGAGTAACCTTTAGCAACAAGACGAGTTTTATATCATTCGACAGAACTATCAGATTTAGTTGTGATCTTATAGACCCAACGAGAACTAATGGCGCGTTTTCCTGGTGGTAGGAGTACTGGATCCCAAGTACGTGTATGATGCAGAACAGTTAATTCCTTGTCCATAACATTCTGTCAAAGTGGGTTATCAACAGCTTCTCTATAGGATAAAGGCTCATAAAGATAATGAATAGAGGTGACAAAACAAGCAAAAGAACTAGAATAACAAGAATAAACAAAATCAGTTAGTTTAGTAGACTTACAAGGACATGTAGATCGACAAATAAGATTATTTACAATCTCACCAGGCGATGAAACAATCGAAGGAGGGGGACGGGGAGTAGGAGGAGGAGGTGACGTCTTGAGATTACCAGATTCAGTTGAGCTATCATGAGGAAGAGTAGCTGTAGGAGAGGCTTCATCGGTGTCGGTACTGAAGGGATCAATACGAATAAGATCTACATGTGTCATATTATGTGATAGAGGAGGTATGGAAAAGAAAAGAATATGCTCAAGAAATACAATATGACGAGAGACATATAATTTTTTACTGACTGAATCAAAATAACGATATCCCTTTTGATTAACACAGGAATATAATAGACATCAGGAAGAGACAAGCAAGTTGTAACAATAGAACCAACATCTACTAATGACATTGAAATAACATCAACAGTCACAATTGATAAAAATGAATTAGGAGACAATGAGATAAAAGATGACAAGCTAGATGATATATTATGAGAGACTCCAAAATCTAAGACCCACAAGGAAGAAGATATACATGATATACCAGATGATGACAAACCTATATGAGAAGAAGCAGACATAGCAGAGGACTATGAAGCAAAGAACCGTTAAAACTACTCAAGCATATATGAATCTAAAGAGGAGGCAGCCACTGCATTACTAGACTGAGGTAGTCGATTATTAGATTTCCATGAAACATTTTGATGTAGCACTGGTGACTGCTGAGGTCATTATTGCTGATATTGCTACTAGGGTGGTCCTTTACCTTTGTTCAATAATAATGGGCACTGATATTTTTAGTGCCATTTATTTTTGTAATAATCACATTCATCATTAGAAACTTTTGAAGTTGATCTATTTTGATTATGAGGTGGAGGCCGTTGTAGTGCTGTAAAAATTGATGGCGTAGATTGTGCAATAGTTCTTTTAACCTGAGACTTAAGGCGAATCTCCTTTGCAAGCAATTCATGTACTACTGAATATATGGAAGAGAGAGGATCATGATGCAAAATTATTCCAGACAATCCTTCAAAATCATCATGAAGAGCCATCAAGAATTGGACCAGACGTTATTCTTCTCTATGAGTGATATAAGCTGGGAATACTCGTAATTTTGAGCATTCTGTGAGTGTCAACTAGTCCCATAGTTTTGACATGACAAAATAAAAGTCTTGTATACCCATATCTTACTGTCGAAGTGTGTGGATATCTGCTTCTAATTGATATTGTTTGGCAAAGTTAGACTGCGTGTATAACTTTACAGATGATCCCAAAACTCTTTGGCAGTCTCGAACTTAGCCAACTGAGCGCCAATGGAGTATGTAATAGAATTATTGATTTATGTAATAATCTTCGCATTATCGATCTCAAATATTTATCGACTTTGCATAATTAGCAATATTGTTATTCATAGGTTTATCTCGCACACCTAAAATATATCCCCACATAAATTTTTCACGCAAGAAATTTTTTATAACATATCCCCTATACGAATAATTTTTTCCATCCAAATGGACACTAATCAATTGAAGCGAATTATCTGTACGACCACTCATGGTGACAGAACAAATAGTGCTCATGAATAACCAAATAGTAAACAAAAATAAGTTGATGCGAGAATAAAATAAACCCAACTATTGTTCAGAATGAAAAAATTATACGATCCGCGAAAGCTGTGGATCGAATTAACAGTCCTTTAATCAAATAATCAAAGCCATGAAAAACCTTGCTCTGATACCATGTAGAAATTGAGAAAAGGAAAAGTAGCCGTCTTGATAAATCCAGAACATGTTTTAGAAAAAAAGAATATAAAACTATATATAGATGGGTTAAGAAATTCTAAACCTTAAACTGAAAAGGGAAAAGATGAAAATGCCCTGAAAATTATAAATAATTAATTAAGATATATACAATCTAAGAGAAATTACTCATTATGTACTAATCAAACAGAATTAAATAATATAATTCTAAATAGATAATTAAAAATATCAATAATAATCTTCAATCAAACATATCCTTAGTATTTGAGGAGGTGCACTGTACCTTTCACACAACAAGAGATTGTTCAAATTGTAAGTAAGCTAAAATCTCTTTGCTCAAATGGAATGAATGTAGAGTTTTTTTTTGTCAATTGCTGAGATATCGTGAAAAAGGATGTTTTTCTATGTTCAAGCAATTCTCTGAGGGCACGCTTAAAGCTAATAGGCTCGACTATGCATACTTTGTGTTGCTATCTAAGGTCTTGGCTATCAAATCTATCACAAGTAGCCACCCATTAATTAATGAGCAGATTCTCTAGTAATTGGTTTTCGAAGACAAGGTGTAAAAGGCAGTTATATCGAAGATAAGGTCATGCTTTAGAATTGCTATACTCATTCACACAATTTAAGATGGTGATAGTGTTGGGTTGACGGTTGTTCGCATGGGAATCCTCTACATGTCTCTGGATTAAAATTGCATTAATCGAAACCAATCCGAATGGAGAACAAATTCCCAAACAACCGACTCATCATCGTGCTAACCGATTCGAGTGACCGCTTGAACAACCTTATTGTTCAAGCAATTTAACTCGTCAAACCGATTAGCCGCGGAATAGGTGATGAATGGATCACCAATTTTTGTGTTTATCATCGGGGTCCATGACAATAATTAATCATACAATTAATTAAACAAGAACAAGGAACTAAAACAAGAAGTTATACCTCTTGTTTACCTCGCGATCTTCTATTGTATGACCCAACCTCTTCTTGGACGTCGAGTGGGCGACGATCTTCCAAGAAACGAAGTCTCCAAGACCAAAGCAAGACCTCCTTCTCCTTCTTCTTCCTTGTGCCGAAACCCTAATGGGTTGTATGGTTGTTGCCAGCCAAAAGGAGAGGAAGAACTCCTTCCTTTTGCTTGCACCAGCTCCAAGAGGTGAAGAGGAAGATGGTGAAGAAGATGAAGAAGAGAAAGAAGAGTTTCTTTCCCTTACACCCAAGCCAACCGGTCTCTCCTTGTTCCCTTGCGTCGCCGCCGGTTTCCTCCTCCAAGTGCTTGCGCTGCCGACCAAAGGAAGATGAACTCTTCCTTTCCTTGGCCTAGTCGCACGCCTAGAGGGAGGAGGAAGGTAGATGAGAGGAAGATGAAGAGAAGAAGAGAGGAAAATCTCCTCTTCTTGGCCGCCCACTTCCTCTCCTTTAGTCATCGCCCCTTGAACCCTAGGAGAGAGAAAAATTACACAAGGCTTGGCAATCCCTTAGGTCTTGGTTTCATGAGGTATTTATAGGCTACAATAGGGACCATGAGGAGGAGTTGGGTCTTGGCCACCTAATGGATCAATACACGATCCATTAATGATGATCCAATCCACTAAAGGATCATCATTGTTCTACCTCACCAACCCCCATATTTAAATATGGGCTCCACCTATTATGTGTACAAAATCGCCCCGTGTTTAAGATATCAAATGTCCATTAATTAATTAAATTATTGTGAATTTAGTTAATTAATATCTAACTCCATGAGTAGTACCACTCAACCTTATCATCATGTAGGACCAAGTCCACCTGTAGGATTTCCTTGATGAACTTTATGAGATCCTCAAGGGGACATCATCAACCTGACGCATCATGACATGATTTCCTTTTATAATCAATGGTACACCATGTAAATAATATTAATTTCCAACTTACTAGGCCTATCGATTTAACAAATAAATCTCGCCCATTGGTAAATCAAAGAAATAGATATTAAGTACATGTGCCTGTTATTATATCGGGATTAAGAGCATGTACACCATAATATCTGAGGTCTGATTCAATTATATAGTCAGTATAAATTGAATCACCTCTATATCGGTCCTGCTCAATACACATAAAGTGTACTAGTGTAATTCTATGGTCAAGATAAACCAATACCAAATTCACTACAACTATGCCAATGGTTTGTCCAAAACCATCTAGGTTGTGAGCCTCTACTTATACTCTACAATGGACTGATAACATGATCTTCTGTGTGACACCACATACCATATTATCTATAATGTAAAGTATTAGACAATAGCATATAAAATGCAAACAATGATCATATGATTTTCATTCCAGAATATAGATGCCCATACAAAAGCAAGGCTTTTAGTATACATCCTAACAGATAGATTCCCTTGTCTTCTATTTTTTATCTTCTTCCCCTAGTTCTAAAGGAGGAACTAGGACTTTATATATTGTTTGGATTGGGTAAGACCCCTAAGTTTTTATACTTGTGGAGAATTCATGAACTTGAACCTTAGGATGGACTTCATAGAATCCTATGAAAGGAATTTGTCTATTTATTAAATTTGAAATGGTAAGCGCACTTTATATGTAGGAATGGTAATGGCGGGTTTGCCATCTCCTTCCCCAAACCTGAATTATAGCTCCGCCCCATCCCCACTCCCATACCTAGTTTTATTTAATCGGGGAATCCCCGTCCTGATTCCCGTGGAGATTAAATCATCCGCATTCCTGCCTCGATCTCCAATTCTTATTGACTTAGTCAAAAATATTTTCAATTTTAAACCTCTTTCATAAAAGTATTAATACAAGAAATCAATTATAAAAATTATATAATATAATATAATATTCTATTCTATTATTATCATTATTATTATCAGGGCGGGTTTGGGGATGAGGATAGTATTCCCATATCTGCCCCATTAACTTACGGGGATTTTAAAATCCCTGAATTCGAATCCGAAAAAACTTCCCGAACTTGCCCCGTTTTAGGTTTTCTCCATAGGGCCCTGAACCCGTGGGGAAAATTATCATCTCTATCTATATGCTCATAGGAATCTCAAAGAGAGAAAGAACATCCTAGTAGTGGTGAAAGGATCATGCATCGGTCGATATATGAGTACCTAAGTCCAAGAAAGACTCATCTCATATGTGTTGGTACAATCAACCTCTAGTTAAGATTGATCAATCTCGAATTGAGTTTTGATATTAATAAACATGTATGAGGTTGAGCAATATGTCAATTAAGTCAAAATTGATTGGAAATTTGACAGTTGATCAATATGCTTGAGAGTTGAGTGAGTCAAGTGAAAGGATAATTATTGGAGGAAGAAATTGTTAATGCAATTGATCTTTGGTTAAGGTCGACCAAGATGGGTGTTTGATAATGGATGGTTGAGTGAAAAGTCAAGTAGGTTAAGATTGATTGAATACTTGACAATGAAAACGTATAAGTGGTCAAGGTTGATTGGGCACTTAAGAATAAAGAAAATCCAAACAGATCATGAAAGACATGCTTGACAATAGAGAAGTCTTGGAACGTGAAAATTGATCGAATGTTAGACACGAGATGGAAAATCTTAGTGAGTCATGTTTAACTGAAAGTTAGGCAATGATGACGTCGTGATAGGTCAAAGTTGAACGAATACTAGACAAAGGAAGTCCTGATAAATCAAAGTTGATCGAATGTCAAAAAAAAGTCTTAGTAGGTTAAGATTAATTAGATATTAGGCAATAAGAGATTTCAACCTTGGTAAGATTGAAATAAAGGTTTCAGTTGACTATTATATAATAGCAATTGACTGATGAACTCCTAAATTATGAATTTATGATTTGAGGGGGTTTAAGGGAATATGGTGTGATCAATCGACTGATGATACTATTGGAGAAATAAAATGTTTGATACTAGGCTGATCAATTTGACTGATCATCATTAGTCGATTGATGGAGATGATCAGTCGACTGATGATACTGTTAGAGCAAACATAATATCTGAAACTTGATTGATCATGATTAGTTGATTGATGGATATGATTAGTTGATTGTTGTCCCTAATGCCGAGTTGAATGAAGCAATTGGATAGAGCATTATATTTTGACCAGAGCAATCAACTAATGGAAGCTAGTTGTTGATTATTGGGCAGTTTCTAACTGTGGCTTATATCCTATAAAAGAGAGTTTTGTGGAAGACTTTTAGACATTGGTTTTCAGGCTTTTTGAAGCAGAAATGTTGTTGTATACTAGATCTTAAGGAGGGAATCCAAAGCAACCGAACAATGAGCAAAGTAAAGATCACTTATGTAAATTGTTATCTATATTGTATTTCATTTTTCATTTTTATTTTTGTATGTGTTGCTTGTGAAAGAACAAGATTGTAAGAGATTCTTCACTATCAGAAGATATTTGAGAAGGAGAAAGTATAATAGTGATACTACTATGACGCTAGTCATGGAATAGGAACTGGGGTTCCAAACCATGTAAAAATTGAGGTGTTGTACTTGTTTTATTTTGTGTTTGTTATTTGAAGTTTCTACTATATGTTAACTATTGAGAGTTGTGTTGGAACTCGGATGGCTAGAGGGGGGGGTGAATATAGCCAAACACTTGGTCTTTGTCACTTTTTGATTTTCTGCACTCAAACTTTTAGTAGCACAGCGGAAGTAGCAAAAACAGAATATGCAGAAAACTTAAACCCTAAACTATGAGCAAACACAAGAACGCTAACAAGAGGATTTACAAGGTTCGGGGATAACTTGCCCCTACTCCTTGGCGTGCCCTTAAGGTGGGCGATCCCTTGATCGTTGGCAGATCAAGCCCCGGAAGATCCGGATAGAAAGCAACCTCCTTCTCGGTGGAGTAACCTCTCCACAGCGTTTCAATCAAAGATATAGTTTTAAGCACAATGAAACACAAGAAAGATCTTACTTAGCACTTAGCACAGACAAGAACACAGCAAGCTTCTTCTGAGCTCCGCCTAGCGACGATCTCACGCAAGGATCCCTTTCCTCGTGTCTTCTCGCTGTTGGACTCAAAGCCTCTTGTTTTTTTTTAAAAGAATTTTATTTCAAGAAGTAAAGAAAAATCATATTAGAAGGGGGGCCAAACCTGACCTTCTAATATAGAATTACAAGAAAAGAAACAAACTGGATTTTACATTTAGGGATTCAAAAGAAATTTCAGCTAGAAAATTTGTGCAGAAACAGCCTTCAATTATACTTCATCATCAAACGCCATAAAGTTCTTGGGTTTTCCATAACCTTTTTGACGTAAGCTTCATAGAATTCCGAAAACTTGCAAGAATAACCATCTTTGAAATATGGAATAACTTCTTCTTTGAATCAGCCTTCAACATAATTGGCCTATAACCAAAAAATTCAACCCTTTTAAACCAGCAAAGGGGTAACGCCAGATACATTTATGCCAAAGAAGAACAAGGCAGCCTTCAAACCAGCAAAGCCAATCAGTTTTAATGAACCTTCAATCTTCAGTTTGATGCAAAGTGACCTGCCAACAGCACTATATCATAGATATCCTCAATCTCTAATACCTATCGAAATCGAGCCCTGTTAGCATCCAAAGAATTCTAATTCCATCCTTTTGCCTTTTCCAAAACCAATTTAATATCAATGACAAATCTTCAGAAAGTCAGATAGGAACATAAACACTGTCACCAAAAGAATCAAGCTTTATTTGCATGCATCAGAAAAATTCAGAGGTCATTAACACAATTCACAACCGAACTTTGAAGTCCAGAGCAGAAGATCAAACTTAGTTATAGAACCTTCACGATCCATATAAAAATATCTTGGATATCAGCTATAAAATAAGTGAAACCTTGGCATTCAACGAATCAAACTTGGAAGACTTCAGAAAATTTCAGAAACCGTTTTAACACAATGTATCACATGAACAGCCAAGGCAATAGAATAACAAATTAAAGTTTAACACTTTAAAGCATTTGAATTGCTACCTGTTGATAGTCAAACCTTGGCTGATGATTCCCCACGGTACAAAAATTATATGATAAATGTATTCATCACTATAAACCTTTCAGGTATCAATTTTGAAGACAGGGAAACCCTCTCGGCAAAAGCAGTGAAATATAGTTAATATTGCTTCCTGGAAATCCTGATATAAGGCATTCCAAGTCTATCTAATTTACATATACCAAGGAGAGCTTTATCCATCTCTATTGGAGTCAGGACTCTGTCCGTAGGAAAAGAGTAAGCCAGATTTGCGAGGTAGTCCGCAGCTGCATTAGCCTCCCTGAACACATGCGTTAGGTGAACCCGATATTGTCTCAAAATGTATCTGATTTTTTGAATCAGATTGCGATATTCCCAAGACAGGGCTGAGGATAGAAGAATTTTCAAAGCAACTGCCGAATCAGATTCGAGCCAAATTGGAAAACATTGATTGTTTATACATAATTCCAGCCCCATTTGAATTGCAGTTAACTCTGCTTTGACATTTGAACCCACCCCAATCATTCCAGCTTTTGCTAATATGATATGTCCTTTATGATCTCTAATGATAACTCCATATGAAGCAGGACCTGGATTTCCTCTAGAGCAGCCATCTGTGTTCAGCTTAAAGCATCCAAACTTTGGCTTCCTCCATGGAATCATTGAGATACATGTTCGAACCATATTTTTAATTTGAAACCCTAAGGTCTGAGCAACTTCTTTATAGCCTTGCCAATGCTTTTGCTTGATCAGCCCAGCTTCCATGCCTAAATGTAAATAGCTGATAACATTCCAGATTATTCTATTTGTTGTTGGTTTAATATCTCAATGTTTTGAGTCATTTCTAGTGCTCCATAAGTTCCAAACTGAGAGTACAATTATTTTGCGTAGACAGGTACCAAATTTTAGATAGTTGGAAGAAAGATTTGGCTTGGGCGAATGATGGTCATATCAAGGAGGTTACTCAAAGCCTCTTGTTCCTTCCTCCAAGTGCTCAAGCAAGGGATGGTTGCTTCAAAGATCACAGTAGCTTTCTCAAGAGTGGATGATCAGCCAAGAGCACAAGCACGCAACAAAGAATCGCAGCAGAGAACCAAGGCAACCACACACTTCTGTTCAAGCAAGAGTTCTTCTCTGCTCTTCTCCACCACGTTGCTTATCCACTCTCCACAAGCGCCAGGTCAACATCTCACTGCAGCCTCCAGCTGCTCTCCTGCAACCACCAGCCACCACTGAGCTCTTCTGGACTCCTTGAGCTCCCCTCAGACCAGCCCCAGTCAGCAGCTCTAGCCAACACCAGCGTCCGTTGCAACCTGAGATGGAAAACGGACAAACCTGCTCCAAGGAAAGGCCTCCATTGACTCTCCTTGAGTGTTTGAATCCATCCCTGTCACCTGCAGCTCAATCAGAGTATTAGCACAACATATCAAGCAGCAAATCGAGTATCAGAGGTTAAGCGCAGCGAATCGGATACGTTCAGACGCGATCAAACCGTCTGACAATGCATTTTGAATTAAAGTGATCGGTCACCGGACCGATCTAGGACTTGTGGGTCGGTCACCAGACTGATCCACCGCTTTGCTGGGACTCCCAGCTCTTGCGGTGACACAAGCCTGATCGGTCACCGGACCGATCAGAGTGAATCCTGATCGGTCACCAGACCGATTAGGTGGCTCCCTGACCGATCAGGCTCAAGCCTGATCGGTCCACGTCTGAGTGAACAGTAACCGCGGAAATCAAATCCTAAGTCGTGGATCGGTCACCAGACCGTTCAGGAGCTATCAACGGGGGAACACAACTCACTGAGTGCTCCCTGATCGATCACCAGACCGATCAGAAGCAGGGCAGTGAGGAAGCTGCCTGCTCCCTGATCGGTGACCGGACCGATCAGGAGCCAAGCAACAAGGCAACGACCTGCTCTCTGATCGGTCACCAGACCGATCAGGAGCCACACAGTAGGTTCCCAACCTCACTGTGCGCTCCCTGATCGGTCACCAGACCGATCAGTCATTGCTGGATCGGTCACCAGACCGATCAACGATGGAGCAGCGTGCCAAATTCCCTGATCGGTCACCAGACCGATCTAGGGACTCAAACCTAGCCCTCCAAGCTAGGGTTTCATCCAACCTAGCCCTCCAAGCTAGGACTTTTTCACCTAACCCTCCAAGGTAGGAATTTTCACCTAACCCTCCAAGTTAGGACTTTTCACCTAGCCCTCCAAGCTAGGAATTTTCACCCAACCCTTCCGAATTAGGACTTTTCAACACCTAGCCCTCCAAGCTAGGATTTTTCACACCTAACCATCCAGGTTAGGATTTTCCAACACCTAGCCCTTCAAGTTAGGATTTTCCATACCATGCCTAATCCCCGATCAGGACTTAATCATAATCATAATCATAATCATCAACCTAAACTAAAATCAGTGTCAACACCAAAATAACAATCAGGGTCAGACTGCATCAACAAGTTGAATACACAAATTTATTAGTGAGGTGTGTAGTATATAAATACCAAAACATATAAAATATTAGGAAACAAATAAATAAGAAAACTAAGAAGATATTCTTTAATAATGAGAATACTAAAATACTAAGAAATAAATAAATGAGAAAACTAAACAAATATTTTCTAATAAAGAGACTATAATAATATTCGCTAATATGCCCCCTCAAAATGACGTTTTAGAAATGACACCACTCTTGTTGCAAATAACTAACAGTTGAGAATTTGAAAGCAACTTGGCGAGTGCATCGGCAATTAGCAATATAAATATGAGTAACTCACAGTTCAGAGGACTATACCAGATCACGACCAAAGCGATAATCAATAGCCAAATGCTTCATTTGAGAGTGAAAAACAAGATTAGCCGAAAGATAGATAATGTAGGATTGTAGGAGATATAGAGGGTGGGGGGGGGGTGAATCTCGATCTTTTTAAAAACTTTCTTTTCATATTTGTATATGTAAAATAAAATGAGAAACAACGTAGAGTAAAAGCAGCGAAAAATTGTGACTCGTTTATTTTACTTGGTTCAGAATCTTCAGCAACTTCTACTCTAAGGCCCGCAGTCCTCGACCGCTCTTGATGGGCAATCCACTAAAATCCTTTCTCTGAAAATCTTTCGGAAAAAGTGTTGTCATACAAAATGTAGAGGAGATTAGCAACACCTTGCTATTTTCTCTTTGAGATGTAAGTACAAGTACAACAATAAAGTAAATATACCGACAAGAAGATGTAACGTGATCGTAGTATGTCATAGTGCTTCTTGGCATTGTAGTAGCGGAGTATGAGCAGTTCGTCGACTTAGAAAGCATGGGTAGGGAGTGTAGGAGTGAATGAGAAAAACTGACTCTGAAGTTGGTCTCGAGCTCCTTATATAGGCCTCAATCCATCGACTGAAAAATCGTTCCATCGACTAATAGGATTGGTCGACAGACTCTCTGATCAGTCAACGGACATCCACACCCTTCCTTCTTTGTTATGCTCGGCTATCACAACATTAATGAGATCCATCGACCTAACCCCTGATGGGTCAACAGATAGATATTTTTCCAAGTGCATGCCCACGTCATTCATTATAGGGATTCACCAACTGATCCACTTATTCTTCGATAGATATATTTGGAAACTTGTTGAATCTGGCTTGGTGGCAGTCTGCTCAAACATGATCAGTCGACTGATCTGATAGTCAACTAAATTCTTGAATAAGAGTGTTAGCATAATCATATGTAAAGCAAATGACCCTACAAAATAGAGGTTAACATAGATAAATAAGTGAATGCATGAGTAATCGACAGTTGTAACTGTCCCGATCTCAACTTGGAAATCTCCGTAGGTTTCTTTAGTTGGATCACCACCCTAAGGTTATCCTAGAGGGACACGACCTCACAGCTCTCTCCTCCAGGAGCTTATCTCACTTACCTGCTAGACATTGGGTCTCCCAAACCTGTCTAGACTTCAGCTGCTCAGTGTCTGATCGCCTAATCTACTAAGACTTTTCTTACAAAATTAGATTAGCACAACATTAATAATAGTAATGTAAACAGTATTAATAAACCAATATTTAGATTTACCAAGATCCTCTAGTCCAGTCACGTGGTCGATCGAAAACCTTCAGATCAAACTTGCTTGGAGTTCACTCCTTCAAAACTTCTTGTTACCTAAGGTTACCTACCCTAGGTTGCTTAGCTTTACTCACTAGGATTTTTCACTACCTGACTTCACTCACCAGGGCCCGACTTCACTTACCAGGACTTCACCAACATAACTTCACTTACTAGGGCCCGACTTCACTTACTAGAGCCCCACTTTACCCACCAAGACTTCACCAACCTAGCTTCACTCACAATGACCTGACTTTACTCACCAGAAATTCAGCACTACGCATACCCGAAGGATGCGCCATATAATCCTCATCTATAAGAAAACCATAGAGAAATGCATTTTTGACATCAGTTGGCAAATACATCACCCCCGATGCATATCCAGACTATGAACAATGTGAACAGTTATTGGGTTAATGCCAGACTGAATGTATCATAAAAGTCAACATCAGAACGTTAATGAAAACTCTTGCCAACAAGGCGAGCCTTATACGGATCAATAGAGCCATCAAGTTTGTGCTTAATGTGAAACACACATTGGTTACCCACAAGATTCTGGTTTGTCAAAGGCGGGACAATAGTCCAGGTCTGAATGTAAATGACTATGAAAGACTAGTATGAAGGATATACTTTGGGTTGGGTTTGTAAATGACATTTTTGGAGCGAGTTTGCAAGAGATGCTAGTTTAGGGAAGCGAGAGGGGAATAGAGAGGCGATGGGCTAGAAGGTCGTCAGTTGGCATCGGGCAGTGGGGATGGCCCGATAACAAGCGGCGGTGAAGGAGTCACCTGTGGGTGTGTACGACTAGTGGTAGGTTACGACACCAGTGCCAGAGGATCCCATGAGAGGATTGATGTGGAAGAGAGCTTAGAGTCAGTGCCTATTATTGTGGAACTCAGGGAGGAAGTGATGACAAAAGAAAAAAATATGCTCCACAAACTTAACATGACGTGATACAAGGACTTTTTTGAGAGCGAGATCTTAATACCGGAAGACACTCTAAGTGAGAGAATAACAAAGAATGACACAAGAGGTTGATTTGAGATCATGCTTGCAGTGTGAGTATGTAGCGACCCACCTTCTCTACCTTAGACGGACCGTTAC